>VWYH01007080.1:103781-189674 GCA_013399365.1 Pampusana beccarii
TTGTTATATTTCATTAATTTTTTCCCCGCCCAACTCTCCAGCCTGTCCAGGTCTCTGGATGGCAGCACAGCCTCTGCCGTGTCAGCCACTCCTCCCAGTTTGGTGTCATCAGCAAACTTGCTGGCAGTGCATTCTATTCCCTCATGCAAGTCATTGATGAATATATTGAATAATACTGGTCCCAGTACTGACCCTTGAGGCACTCCACTAGATACAGGCCTCAATGATCTTATAAAAACTGATGTTGTGAAGTCCTGAGGTTAAATAGGTTTGAGATTTTGTTCATAATTTTAGTCAAAAGAAAGTTACAAATTTAGTGGTACATTAGCTTAGAAATAATGGAAACTATTCAAAATATTTGACTACAAATAAGTTAAACTTTAATAAAGCAAGGGACAAACAAGTTACCCAAGAAATTGGTTTATGACATGGTACAAGTTTCAATCTAGTGCAAGGAGTTTAATTTTTAACAGGAAAAGTTGAATAATTTAGTTCTAAATCAACTGATTTTTTCTTCTTTTGTATTCCAACTCATCCAATGAAACTAGTGTAATTCTCCAAGAACAAGTATCACCAGTCTTTTTTTTTTTTTAATCCATTCAGGGGGAAAACACATCAAGTGGCAGAGATAATGACCACATCTCACCTTAACAGGAAGTTTCAGTGTGAATTATTCTTATATACTCTACATATAATGCATATTATGTGTTTCTTATTCAGTCAGTATGGAGAATACTACTCATCTGATTAATACACACATCTGCTTTTAAGGTAGATAATGGACAGTTAGTTAACATAGGCAATAAAATCAAAGATGCACAAATTTGTATCAAGAAAGCTTTTGGAATCCCCCTTAGAACTGTAGGTCAGGCTCAAAGTACATGATTTCCACCTGCAAGGAACTGAGCTCCTGTTAGGCCCTTCAAACACACCCATACTCATGTTCACTTCTGGTATTTTCTGTGAACATTATCCACTAAAGGAGACTCTGCAATAGCAGAAAGCTTTGATAAACTAGAACATTTCCCTTTTTGCCTTCCTTTTCCTCAAATAGCAGATTTGTTTTCATTTGTAAGAAAATTTCCCCATAATCAGGGAGAGATGTAACATCCCCAGGACCAGCTGAGGTTTGGAATTGCCTCTGCAGCTTTCTTTTTCAACAGGTGGCCAAGCAGGATAACTTGGTTTAATGATGCTGTTTCAGCACTAACTTCTTTGGCAGGCGGTGTAAACATTTTCAGGATAGGAAACAGGTGTTCCAACATGCTTCGCTGGGCAGAATGAAGAACAATTCCCTCCCTGGTGTCATTGTACATGATGTATTCAATGGTTGCTACTTTCCGATCAAGAATACATTCACTCATGGAGTAGAGAGCAATCCATCTGGTTTTGTAGTCTGGAATGAGCTGTTGAGATAGAAAGCCATTACTTTGGTGGGGAGGAGGGGAGTAGTGTCTGGAAATAAGGCTGGCTGAACACGTTTTGCTTAACTTTAAAACCAGCTGAACATCAGAAATGTGGCTAGAATATTCAACGGTTTGTTTTTCACACAGAGGAAGCATATGTAGGTGGGATGGAAAGGGAAGTTGAAAGAAGAAAAGAGAAAAAAAGACTAATTAAACAAAAAAAGATAAAAAATCTATTAATCAATTTCATATCACTCTATGTTATTGTTCCAAAAGCAATGAAGTTCTGCTGACTAACGTCAGGTGAGGATTTAGTTGTGCGGATATAAAGCTCATTTTTAGACTACTTTTATCATTAATGCAGCAGTCACAGTAAAAAATCTGCATCACCCTTGCTTGACTGGAAATACCCAATTTCCTCTTCCAAATATAGAAAAATATTTCAGCATTTTAGCTATTGTCTTGCGACAACTGTTGAGAAATGCTACTCTCCCATAGGGTGATCATAGTGTACAATGTAACACCTGCATTACCTAGAAAAGCTCAAAACTGGCTTTTGATGAAGAGAAGGGAGATTGATTTTCTGATGAATAGCGTAGTGTTATGGTTGTGGTCATACAAAAAAAGCTAAGGAAATTGAACTAATTTTTGTACCTTAAAACACAGAAAATAACTTTCCAGGATATTAACTGTTACATTCTAGGAGGGGGACTAACTTTAATGGTACTTTGCTCTTTCTTCTAATAAATTGGAAAAAATGCTCATTTACTTAGTTTTGCTCAAGGATTATGCTAGAAAATCAGTACCCCGGCACTGTGCATTCAACCCAGAGGGTAGTTGCTTAGATGTCACTATGATTCTATGATTGCACTTGTTCATATATCTTCATGCCTGTATGAAATATAACTTTTTGTATGGCAGATCTCAGACCTAAAAAAGACCACCTTCTTTTTATCTTCCATTTTTCTATTGTTTTCTTTTGGGCAGATAGATGAAGAAGCAATCCTACAGGAACTATGGAGTTACAGCTTACAGAAGAAAAAATACAAATTAAAGCAATAATGAGTTATAACAAACTCAAATAGTCTTTTATTCACTGTAGAAGATATAATTAAGGAAATATTAATATTCTGAGATAGGTGATTTAAAAGGACACAGAGCGGTTTCAGGTATTTGCTAGTTCAGAAGACCATAAGAAATACTTGAAGGATATAATCTTAAACTTGCAGTCTGGATCAAAAGTGGACACTTGTGAAACACATTGTATGAATTCAAGAAAGTGAAGTGAAAGAGAAAAATGTACAGGGGAGATAACATTCCTTTTCTTAGCTTAATACTCTCTTTGTTCATGGGAAACAAAAATTAAATAATAATAAAACAAAAGGCTATGCTCATTTAATATTGAAACATGATTGTCAGGGATTTGGATGTTCTCATCAACACATCCTTAATCTGAGTGCATCTGGGAGTCATGAGCTCTTACAAATTCAAGGATAATTCGAAAATTGTCAAACCAGTCTTTTTGGCATTTTGGAACTACTCTTCAGACAGGGAAATCTGACTGAAGGTGAGTAAATTTGCATGAGGAGAAGGCTGGATGGGTTAACCCATGGCAGAGTTATCAGCTTGGCATACTTTCAACAACAGTGAAAAAAAACCCAAAACTCTACCAAATATGTTACACAGTCTGGCTACTCTCATACATGTGAACATAGAGATTATTTAGATAAAACCAAATCAGCAGCTTACTCTGTCAAATTCCCACCAAAACCCATTAATTATCTGAGAGAGGGATACAGTCCTTGTCTGCCAAAGTCTTGAGTGATTCTTGTGGTTTAAACCCACTCAGCAGCAAAACACCACGCAGCCGCTCACTCAGCCCCCTGCAGTGGTATGGGGGAGAGAACAGAAAGGGTAAAAATAAGAAAAATTGTGAGTTGAGATAACAACAATTTAATAGGTAAAGCAAAAGATGAGCATGAAAACAAAATAAAACACTCACTGGTGGGGTGGGGTGAGAAGCAGAAAAGGCCTTGATGCTGTGTAAGCACTGCTCAGCAGCAAGTAAAACATCCCTGTATTATCAACGCAGTTTTTATCTCATATCCACAACACAGCACTATTCAAGCCACCATGAAGTAAATTAACTCTACCCCAGTAAAAAACAGTACAATTTCCACCCCTTATTCCACACCATTTATGTCACGCTCAGGCTGCACACTCTCATTTCCTCATTAACCACCACTTACCTTCCCATCCTTTGATATACACATACATAGCATTCTCAAAGCACATACATTGAAAGCATTACAAAAAAAAATACATTAAAGTCAATGGGAAAACTCCCATCACTAAATCAGAATTTCCACATTAGAGAACTGTTTGGAAAGCTGAAGATCTTAGTACAGCATTCAATAGCCCTGATATTATGAATAGGTCCATGATAACACCTAGAATGCTCCTTTGATGAATTTGTGGTTAATCCAAAATTCAGGTACAGTGTGCAGTTTCTGTTCTCCTGGTTCAAAAGCTATATTGAAGGGGAAAAGAATCAGGGAAAGCAACAAACATGATCAAAGACATGGTAGAGCTTTCTCATGAGAAATGGTGGCATGATGATTTCTACAGTAGCCTGAAATTCTTCTGTTTCGAAAATAAGTCCTTTAAGGGAGATATGACAGAGGTCTGCAAAGTCGTGAGTGGCATGAAACAAAGGACAGGGAGTAAATTTCGAAAGGAATATAGGAGGACTTGGTTCTTCAAATCATAGGTTGTAGATCTGTGAAACTCCTTGAGAAAATGGTATCTATGGATGCAAGATGGTTTCACCACTTTAAAGGGAGACTAGAAAAATAAAGGAAGGTTCCATTAGGGGTTAATGAATAGGCTTAGCATAGGCATAGGATGGAAGCACCAGAATTCCTTCTTCTGCTAATTCTTGTTACTATGCATCCATTTTCAGCTACGGTTGAAACAAATAAACCAACAAACAAAAAGGATGACTAAATGGATAGTTTTCTGAACCAGCACAGCCGCTTTTTATGTCCTTGGCTACTTTTGGCCCTGAGTTTAGACCAAGAAGTCTAGTCTTTTTAACTACAATTACTTATTTTATGCCATACAGAATAAAATAATTAACTCCTCCTTGATTTGCAAATATATTCCAGAAATATCACAAGTTTATTTCTCCCATTTTTTAGCCAAGTAAACTGATTTTATAGGAAGAGAAATATTTAGTTTTATTGTTTAAGATTGTAGAATTATAATATTTTGGTTATGTAGAATACATTTTGTTATACAGATAATAGGAAAAGATTCAGATGAATAATTTTATCAGAGTTGCAGAGAACAGGGATACTCATGATGTCATTTGTGGCTATACAGTTTATTTCCCATCAGATTGTCAACCCATATTAATGTTTGTTTCTGTCAATATGGAATTTGTTAACTATGGCAGAAAATTTGGGAGGGTGATATGTGCTGCAATTTATTCTTATCCCATAGCAGTCTGCAGTCAGATTTTGTTAGTGAAGGAAGATGTGGGGATTTTGTTTTTCCCCATTGAGTTAATGCAGAAGAATCTAATAAGACTTGCATTGTTCCTTGCAAAATCATAAAAGCATAAATGAGATGTATCAGACAGATCCCATTGTATATTCATGCAGACATCTACAGCCATTCTGGTGCATTACTAAAAAGAAAAAAAAAAAAACCAAACCTGCATTGTTTACAGTATTTTTTATTGATATAAACGAGCAATTGAAACTAAATTACTGAGACGTGCTTTCTTCCTATTGCAGTTTGACTCACCCATATGTTCCAGAAAGGAGGCCTTTTCTACTCAGGCCAAAAATCCCACAAAAGAATAATTGATGAGATATGAATCACTTCATTTTTCTGAAAGAAAGCAGGTTGTTTTTATACTCTTGCATCTTTGGGTCCTTCCTCACCTCTAATGACATTCACATGGTGCCAGCTAGAATTAGTGTCATGAGATACAGGAACAGTTTGAAACAATCAAATCAGCTTTTTAGAAAAAGATAGAAACTTAGAAGGAGAAAGGCTACAAACATATGGTGTTTAGACAGGTGCTCTCTAAAATACAACTTTCCTCAGGTGAAGTTGCTGTCAGTGCTTTTAATCAAAAGACTACAAAAATAATACTGTTTGTCCTTTTTCCTTCCCGTCTCCCTTATGTTTTTTATTTTAT
Organism: Pampusana beccarii; assembly: GCA_013399365.1. Taxonomy (NCBI): domain Eukaryota; kingdom Metazoa; phylum Chordata; class Aves; order Columbiformes; family Columbidae; genus Pampusana; species Pampusana beccarii. The sequence continues at coordinate 109,398 of VWYH01007080.1, forward strand.
TTTATTATGATTTTATGAAAAATAAAGATCGTGTCCACCTTTTGTGTTTGCATGTGTGTGTTTTTCACCAAATAAAGGAAGAATCAGGGCATGGGGCAGGGGGAGGGAAGAATAAATTATCCTAAATACAGTCTACGGAGTATAAGAAAATTATGAGGGCAATGAAGATACAATTACTTACTGACCAAGGAATGGAGTACAAATCACTTGGTCTTTCACTCACTGACAGTCCCACAGAGCTCTCATCAGCCTCTCTATATCTCGCTTTTGAGATGACTGAGCAGCAGCCAGGACTTGCTGGGAGCAAACTGTAAGATCTGTTGAATATAAAAAGAGTGTAGGTTTGGTTCTGGCTTGCACTTAAAATAAGGTATGTTTTATATATATATATACATAGAGAGAGAGAGAGAGAGAGACATCACCAGGTCCATCTCACTACAGAAATTTCATTGTCATTACTGAGACATTGGTCATTTTCTCTTTTCTTTACTGCTAAATTACTTCTAAATTCTACAAAATTTATGCCCAAGAAATCCTGCAGCATGCCTCTTTAATCTCTAAGTTGGAGTATAAGATTTCAAGTGTTCCTTCCATTTCACTGTACAAATGCAATTTATGGGATACAGGTTCTGAGAAAAAAAAATCCCAAAGAAACAGATAAAAAAGAAGAGTTCAACTCTTTTTCAGACTGATTCAGCTAAAGTTAGGCTTCTGTATGTAAGTATCTACTTGCATGCTAGATGTCCAAGCTCCCATTAGATATCATGGCAACCTTGGTTCAAACACACATATGTGGTGCCATCCAAAAGTCTGTAGATTATTCAAGGCATGTCCATGAGGTGGGAAACTGTGACAAATTATGTGCAAGAGATCCAAACTTGTTTGGAGACCCATCTGGAGGTGAGGGAAGCTAGCTTAAAGCTTCTGAGTTGTTCATGGGCACATATCTGGGCTACTGAACCAAAGCTGTAGTCAATATAGCAAACAGAGCCCAGAGTGCAATTCAACTTATCCAAAATACGCACCTACTGAAAGATGAGGTCCATTTGCCGGGTCTCCGTTGACTATAATGAGAGTGTGCAGTCCTAGATAGAGTGTGCAGAGTTGCATACATCAGCACTAAAATTCAGTTGCCTTACTCTAAAAATAGATCCAGTTCTAGAGGTACAATTTGCCTGCTGAGATAGAGGTGTCTAATGCTATGTGAAACACTAGTGGGTAACCAACTCTCCCTTTAGGTGTTGACCCTGCTGTAGGTCGATATCTCCAGTGTCCAAGACCAGGTGCTGGCAGGGGGGTCTGTGGAAATAGGCTCTCTAGGAAGAGGCCCAGGGCTGCCCTATGCTGGATTTAGGTGGTTCCAGACAGCTCCAACATCACCACAAAACACAGAATAATTCAAAACTATGCTTTAACCCCACCCTGGGTCTGCGTGATATCTGGAAGCATCCTGATCTGTTAAAATGTCCAATTTCAACATTCAAGTTCCTCAAAGACCTAAAAATCTCACTTTTACCTGCAGGTGTCTCAGTCCAGCCATTTTCCTGTTAAAGACGCGATTTAAAAGTTGTCCTCAAAAGAAATATGCTTATCTATAATTTTCTACAATAATATGAATACTAACAGCAAGCATAAAATTCATCAGAAGCTGCTAATTTATTTCGAAAAAAGAAAGGGGAGATAGAATGTCCTGTGGCAAGATGACTTCCTGATGCTTAAAACATTGAGCCAATCTTTTTAGAGTGCTGCCTCTCCAGGAGAAGATTTGATTTACTTTTGTTGTGTAATAGCTAACTTATTAAAGCTTCATATCCAGCTGGATCTTCAGGCACTGGTGTTATGCAAGTAATAAACAATTTCTTTCTCCATCCTTCTCTTCTGTGTTTTTTTTTTTTCCTTTTTACCTTTTATTTTTTTTTCGCAGTAGCTGGGTTTTCATCGACTATCTGAAATAATTGACATTTAGATGTCCCATGCGTTAATCAACTGTTTCGAAACGTGTATCTTCTGTTTCTTCTCCTTAATTGAGAATTTACCCTCTAACAGAGCTTTCAACGTTTACTCTGAATGCGAATTGTCTGTCAAAAGAGGAGAGAGGAAAAAAAAATGATCTCATCCGATTTTAGACTGTGTCTCTGTGTTTCGAGCAAGGCAAAGGGGGAGCGCGGAGTGGTTAATGCAGGCGTGCACAGCAGTGCTGGGAGGTTACCAAGCAACGAGAAGGAGATGTGTCACAGGGGCAAGGGAGATGGGGAAGATGAACAAAAGTGTAGACAAAGGATTTGAGAAGATGAAGGGAGGTGTTGCGATTGCCTGACCTCTCTCCGTATTTCTTATCGTGAGTTGCAGTGGTGTCCATAAATACAGGCTGTGTGAAGCGTCTCGATTTGTTTACACGGGCCCTCGGAGGCAGAAGGGGTGGAGAAACCTGAGCGTGCGACCTAATCGTCGAAGGATAAACCTGTCAGCAGTCCACTGTGCGAGCAAAAGGGAATAAAGTGTGCATGTGAATATCAAAAGTGCATGTTTTTCACTGGGAGAGAGGGAGTCACTGTACAAATGAATCCAGTTGCAATATTCATAGAGTAAAAGAAAAAAAGTGTTAGTCAGACTTGACTCCAAAAAAGTTCACAGTCCACAGAACAGCACGAATTTGGAAGCTAGGTTTTTGTGGGTTTACAAATTTCTTAAAATATGTGCTTACACCAATTTCCCACACCTTTGTTTCCATGTAAATCAGCTAAACGAAATCATCCTTCTCAAAAAAAAGAGACAAGGAAAAGGTGGGTTGTAGAATCCTTATCTGCTTACCTTAATATTTGCAAGGGAATTTGTGTCTATCAACCCTTTTAATGTGTGTTCTATTCCCTTGTTATACCTCCAAGCTTGAATGAACTGGGATAACAGTAAATGCTAAAGGAATTTTACTTGCACTTTGGGTAGTAATACAGCAAGATAAAGCGTCAACACCTGTATTCAGCTCCTCCTATACTCTTTGAGACAACTTCAACAATCCCGTGATAAACACAGGAATGTGATCTTATGTTTCCCTGAAAAGAAAAGTTTCCTTATAGGCCTTTTAAACATGTAAGAAATAGGGAAAAATTGTATTTCATTACATTATTAAAACAGTTACAATTCATGGGTTTTAGCCTTCTCTTCTTGGATATGAATTGCCAGAATTTATAGTGCTTTAAGCGAAAAAATCTGCATAAGTATTTTGTATTGCAAGATATTGTCCTAAGATGATTATTTTGAAAATTGTAATTTATGCAATGATAAATGTAAAATATTCTGAAAGACCCTGAAATTGATTTTTTTTTCTATCATGCCTTTTTTTTCACCTTTTGTCGATATCTTTCCACAACACTGGGGGAAATTGAGAACTGATTTTTGAGCCTTTGACAACAATGATCCAGCAATTCTTGTGAACAAGTCAATTTTTTTTTTCTGGGTCATTATGACAGAGTAATGTTTTTAGAGCCTGGGGTTCAAGGAAAAATAGGGACTGCTTTCACCTTGGAAGAATAAAACTGAAGAAGAACAATGACCATGTGAAGCTGCTGTTTTCCTCATTAGTCCTCTCTTAGTGGAATATGAAAGCTTGAGCCAAGAAACAGCTCTAAATGTTGCTAAGTCAGTGTCTGAAACAGCACTGACATACAAAGAACCGGCTTCCTTGTTATTCAGCTACCATTTCAAAGCATTTCCCCAAGGATCGCTCGAGGGTGAGCTGCACCAGCAGGAGACTCCATCATGTTGTGGTCGCAGCACTTTTCCGCTATATCTTAGCGGAAATTCATGTCACACATTATTCATTACAGATCTCAAGCACTCCCAGACCTGCCAATTGAGAGGTTTGTCACCTGCACTTATAGGCTACAGAAACATGGCCTTATCTCTCAGCCCTTATAAACTCAATTTCTTTGCAACCTTTTATACCCAACAAGTTGCCATGGGATCACCCTCTGTTGAGCTTTCATAAAATTTCCTACATAGAAGAGCACTAGTATGTATTACTATCTTTTTAAATAACTCCCTCAGTAGCTTGTATAAATTTTACTAAAGTTCAAAATGTGACATCAACCAAATAAAATACTTTTTAAAAATGAATTATCCATCAGGTCATTTTTCTTTTGCCCTGTTGGCCACCAGAATGTCATTCAGATTGCAAGATGCCCTATTTCAGCCTGTAATGCCTACCCATTTATCAGAACGGATGTATACACCGTGCGCAGATTAGCGCCATGCATATGGCCATGAAGATAATCAGTGTAGAAAGAAAAGTTACAGATTGTATCTGCCAGTGAAACAACTTCCTACCACTCTAATTAAAAAAATAAAAAACAAATTAAATCCACAATACAGCTACCTCTGAGTAAGTCATAGGCTGATATTTGTTCTCAAACAAGATGATCATTAAGGCAATTTACGGTACTTAAGAAAACATCTATATTTCTGAGTTGAAATAACAGGAAAACAAACTGACTGAGTAAAGCCTGTGGGAGTGAAGGAGAATACTGTAAATTGGGAGAACAGACTGGGCACAGGAGGCAGCTATCTGGAGACAGTGTGGATACAACAGGTATTCTCCTTGGAGCTGCCTTAGGAAGAGTATTTCCAGGAAAGCAGAGGTCACAGAAGCACTCCTTATATTTCCAAGAATGTGATGCAAATTCAAATGTTAAAGTCATTCAAACTGAATGATGCACTGTATGTAGGACTGGCAGTGAGGGACTACTGTATTATATCCTAAACTGTAACTTTTTCAAAAGAGGACACAGCAGGGGATGGAAGAAACAGATGATCCCACATCTGCCTGTTGTTGGAGCTATTTTTGTGAAGGTTGCAAGATTACAGCTCTGATTACTGTCAGAGATGCAGAGATCTGGCTAAGTCTTTCTAATGATATTGTTCTCCTTAGAATACGCTACTCCATCTTAACCAAACCGCCCTATGATGAAATGTGTCAAATTAATTTTAATCAGAACAGATTTTTTGTGTTCAGGGTAAAAGTTCCGCTGAGACAAAACCTACTTTGCAGCATCAAATATGCTGATGATTAGGCCCTCAGTGATCTCTGCAGCTGAAGGAAACCTTGATTCTCTGTCCCAGTCTGACGTTCTCCCTGTTACAAGTGAGTATTTTAACGGTAGACTAACCACATCGCAGGCACCTGGTTCTTTCCTCCCCAGAGCTTCATGCAAAGGAGAATCCGTGATTCTGTGATTTCCAAACATGTTTTTCAAACCTGAGGTGGAAGAGCAAAAAACTTCTCCCCAAAATGCTGAACTGTTTCCCAGCATGCTCTTACAATCTACGAGTCAGCAAGAAAGATTGGGAAATTCCCATTTCCCAGCTCCGGTGTTCCCAAGCCAGCACCAGCAAACACCATGCTTGACAACACGTCATTTCTTCAGTTTCACTTGCACAAAATCAGGAGCACATGAGGGTAAAACAGAAAATTAATAAAGGATGGTGCTTTATTCTTGTCATATGTGGTATATTCTTTCTTAAATGGAACAGGCCTTGATTGCACAATTAATCTCCCCTGCCTTTATTAGGCTGCAAGAACTGTATGGCATCAGAAGTCACAACTCCTGCCTGTATTTTGTTCCAGCAATTCAATTACAATGCACATGGAGCAGCCCTGTAACACCAGTGTTGTGTATCTAGGCCACTTGAAATATAAATGGACACTATTAAAGAGTGGAGGCATTTAGATATAAATAACCACAGAGTGCAATCAGCTTCAGAACATCAGCTTTAAAAAAGCATGCTTGTCATTTGCTCGCAAACGCCCGTTTCCCATTTGCAACAGTTATTTCGATAAGTTTGTTCTTCTGTTTTAAAAAGCTGCTTTAACCCCAGTTTGAAGTGGAACTTGCTGGTGTCAGCTACTGCTGGGGGGAAGGAGGGGATCTCATTTCAGGTAAACTGGGTCAGTTCCCTTCTTTATCATTATGAATAATTTCATTGCTGCAGTTTAAAAGAAGTTATGTAAGTTGTCTGGATCATGGAGTTACTCAGTTCACAGAGCAGCAAATGGCTAGATGTGTGGGGTTTTACCTACCTATAAACAATGTGAAAAAGTAAATTTTATTTCACTGACAATTCTGACTTTTTTTTTTTTTTTAAGGTACTGTTTATAGGAAGTAAACCAATTCCACCAACATGGAAGAAATTAATACCCTTATCTAAAATGAACTATTCCCACATTTATGTATAAAAAAATAGCCCTTTTCATTGATATAACTCTTTTTTGTCTTACCCACTGAGTTTATTTGAATGATTAAGTGCGACAGCATAATTCCGTAGATAATTCATGTTGAAATCACATTAAAATATTGTATAATTTAACACAAACATAAAATTCCTTATTACTTTCCCCATAAGCAGGTTGTGAATCTTGTGAGTCAGCATATCATTAGTACTTTTACGCTTACAGTCTTTGATGGCCCATTTCTTTCATTACCAAATTTCCGGGAGCTTTTGTTGGGTTTGGTTTGGGGTTTGGTTTTTGGTTTTGTTTTTTGTTTTTTTCTGAAAATAGATAATGTATGATCCCAAAGATGCAGAAAGAGAAGGAACCATGAGACTGACAAATAACATGGGTTATCTTTGGAACAGTTGTTCCATAGGGTCTTAAGATACGAAAACACCTTTGAGTTCCTAAGTTATCCTACTAAAATCGATTTTCTGTTATGTGAATGCAAGCAAAACTCCCCCATAGAATCTAAAAAATATTACTTTGAAATACAGTAAATAATCAGAGATTTCAGTCTTATAAAAAGCATTTATATTAATCAGTTACAGAAAATAGATGTGATAATTTCTACCATCATTAAATATTTTCTTTTTTCTTTCTTGGAAAAATAAAAATCATTACATTTGACCACTACAATGTAGCAAAGGGATCAGTTTCAAACAAAGAGAAGATAAATTTCCTGAACTTAAGGAACTATGTCAGGATCCAAGTGATTCAGATTTATTCTTTGGCACTGATATAGATTTCCAAAGCACCCTTAGCTAATTACTTTTGGATAAACTGCTTATATGAATAGGACTGCACATTTGAGTCCTCTCACTTATGTGAATAGGGTTATTTGTGAATTATTCATAGCAACTGTACTGAAACAATTTGTCATTTTTCTTGAAGGAAATTAATTACTTTTTCTTTCTTCTTTTTTCTTTTTTTCTTTTTCTTTTTCTTTTTCTTTTTTTTTTTTTTTTTTTTTTTTTTTTTTTTTTTTTTTTTTTTATCTTTTTTTTTTTTTTTTTTTTTTTCTTTTTTCTTTTTTTTTTTTTTTTTTTCTTTTCTTTTTTTTTTTTTTAAGGGAGAGACAGTGCCTCATAGTCTCACCCAGTTCCTGTTCTTTTAGACCTTACATTAGAACAAGGTTCTCATTTTTATTGCTTAGAAATTAAGATAAAGACCTTGCTGAACCACATTTTCTTCTCCCTCATAACTACATACGTCTTTTTAATATATTACGGAGGGTTATGTCTAGTGTGGTTTGCAACTTGTGGTCTCAAGATGCAACATTTTCAGCAATTCCTCTGGGAGACCCTGCTGTAGTCTAATTCACCTCATTTATTCATAGCAACATTTCCTAAATATTGACATACTGCCATGATGCGTATAACATTACAACTAAGTTTAAAATAAGACATGGTTGAACAACCACCTTACTTCCCCTTCCTGGTAGCACATATATATGCGTTAATTCATTATCCTCTTGGTCCCCAAGAAGTTTAAAGAATGACTGCCAGTTGTTTTTCCTCCTTCAGGGTAAAAGGCTTTAATACCTTCAATCCTCTGACAGAAACTACCAGATCTCGATCAACAGTCTTCTTAACAGTTTCTAGATTGGACTAGCTCTGTAACAGAAATTCCAGATGAGCTTTTTAGTCCCAAACAGACATCAGTTCTTTGACTGTTCCCCTAGATGTCCTCACAGGCTATCCAAAGCCACTCACAGACCTGTGGATGCCCAGTAAGCCTTAATCCTTCACAACTTTATAATTTCACTATTGCTGCACCTTGTCCCACCAGGCGTTGTTGCTAAGACTAAATTTTCACTGAGCCCTACAGACTTCAGTCTTGTTATTTAAAATGGAAATATTGTCAAAGACAAAATTTGACCCACTGTACATGACCAAATCATAGAATCATGGAATCATAGAATGATTTGCGCTGGAAAGGACTTTAAAGATCATTTAGTTCCAACTGTTCTGTCATGGACAGGAACACCTTCCAGTAGACCAGGGTGCTCAAAACCCCATCCAGCCTGGCCTTGAACAATTCCAGGGATGGAGAATTCGCAAGTTCTCTGGATAATCTGTGTCATCTAAATCTACCCTTTCTTTCCATTTAAAGCTATCACCCCTTGTCCTACTACTACATGCCCTCATAAGAAGTCCATCCCTTGATTTCTTCTGGCCCCATTTAGGTACCGGAAGGATGCTACGAGGTGTCCCCAGAACCTTCTCTTCTCCAGTCTGAACAACCCCAACTGTCTCAGCCTGTCCTCATATGAGAGGTGCTCCAGCGCTCTGGCCATCTTTGTGGCCTCCTCTGGACCTGCTCCAACAGGTCCATATTCCTCTTATGCTGGGGTCGCCAGAGCTGAACGCTGTACTCCAGATGGGGTCTCACCAGCATAGCTTAAAGGGGCAGAATCACCTCCCTCAATCTGCTGGTCACACTTTTTCTGCTGCAGCCCAGGATACGGTTGGCTTTCTGAACCATAAGTGCACATTGCCAGGTCATGTTGAGATTCTCATCAACCAACACCCCCAAACCCTTTTCCCCAGATCTTCTCTCAATCCAACCTTGTATTTGTGCTTGGGATTGTCGACCCATGTGCAGCACCTTGCACTAGGCCTTGTTTAACATCATGAGGTTGACAGGGGTCCACCTCTGAAGCCTGTCAAGGTCCCTCTATATGACAACCTTTCCCTCCAGCATGGCAACAGCACCACACAACTTGGTGGTGTTGTCAAACTTGCTGTGTATGCATTCAATCCCATTGTCCATGTTGCTGACAAAGATGGTAAACAGCGCTGGTCCTGATACCGACCCTTGAGGAACACCACTTGTCACTGGTCTTCACTTGGACGTTGAGCCATTGACTGCAACTCCTTGAATGTGACCATCCAGTCAGATGATATGACAAGGTTGGTGTCTAGAGAGAAAGGCACAGGAAGGTGGTTCAAATCTAACTAAATTAATTGGAGATTTAATTGATTAAAAAAGCATACACAGCAAGTAGGATTGTGAAAGAGGGTTCATGTGCTTCATGCAATGCATTATACTGTGCTGTCCCAAACATTCAAATGAGCTCATGTGAAGATAGCTCAGCTGTCTCTCCCATACAATACTCTGTGCACTGCAGAGTAGATATACCTGGAATATTAGATGGACACTTGGCTCTGTGTCAGGAGGAGCTAGCACCTTGAAAGAAAGGGTCAAGGTGAAAGACGGGTAAGAAAAAACACCAATATGGGTGGTAGATTAAACGAAAATGTTGATTCAGATATTAGATTCTTCCATTTGTAATTAGCTTGAATGAAATCTGCATAATTACACGTCTTTGAATAAGAATACTCAAGGGGAAAAAGTGAAGGCTGCGCTGCCCCTTCAGTGGATACTCATCAACAAAAGAAGAGAAATGAGTCCTTGACTGCTGCTGGGATCACTCAGCAATGGCAGTTTCTCATGCTATTTCTTAAGCAATTATTTGCCTTTCTGACTTCGCAGTACCTTTCTACTTCAGTGAAGTCCTGTTAATTTTCAAGCCACAGACCAACTACATTCTGGAGGAGAAATTTTACCCAAATCTTGGGGTGACTACAGCTGAAAATATTTTGTTTGTCCCAGTAAGTGTCTCATAAGAAATCGAACCCAGTCTTTTCAATGACCAAATGGCCCTAAGTTATACACTAATGCTAAAGTGCACTAAGAAACTTCCAGAGAAGTCATGGAGGATTTGTATCCCACCTTATGCTTTGCTACATTTGCATCAATGAAGTTTTATAAATAGTTGTAAAAAGGATTGACACGCCCTGCCCAAACCCTCTATTACTGTAATATCGTACTAGGATCTTGTTATTCATTATCTATGGTTTCATTAACACACTTCCTGTCCATGGAAACAATTACATCAGGCTGCATCTGAGGATGATCTCCTGGATATATTAAGAACTGCTTCTGAACCTCTACAGCACTTAACAGTTTTCTCAAAGTTAATACAATGGATGATTCATGTTCTGTCCCTCGCCTTTAAGAATGATGGATCTAATCCAATTTGGGGGTGGGAGGGAGTGAGGCAGACAGCATAATGATGCACAAACACCGATGGTTCCTAGATCTACCTGGGGATGGAACTGTCTGAGTTTGGGAAACAGAAAAACAGGGACCCACCGAAGTGTTATCTCATGGGTAATGCTGGGGGCTGCGACCGCACTAAGCTTAGGCTAAGGAACGCATTTTCCATTTTCTAAATTGTCATATTCCCAAATGGGCTCTTAGACATGCTTTGCAATCTTAAAAAAAAAAAAAAAAAGAAAGAAAAGAAATGCATAGGGCTTCAAAGGTCAATTACATTAAAGAATGCTGAATCCGTTTTCATTAATGCCCTAATTGTTTTTATTCCAAGGATTTTCACTCAGATGTCAAATTCAATCTCTCTTTTTCTTCTCCTGGGTCACAGATGCTTAATATTCCTTACTGATACATAATGATCCTTTTTATTTCTCTTTAATATGTAGCTTCCTTAAAATTACTCTTTAAATGATTAGCTCAATCTATTGTTCAGGGGTTGGATGACACAGGGTGGTTTTTTTTTGTTGTTTTGGGTTTTGGGCTTTTTTTTCTGTTTCCTATTAGGTCTCTGCTTTACCAGTTATTCTTAGGAAGAAATTAGATTGGGCAGTAGCACTCAGAGGTCAGAAGGCACCACCAACCCAAAAGTGTTGGGAAAATGAAATGTCAAAATCACTGATGTGTAGAATTTCTCCCATCTCTTTTTTTTGATAATCTCTTTTCCTCTCTCTAATACAAAACAAGAATCACCAATGCCTGGTGTGTATTTATTTGGAAAAAAAAATATTTTCTTCTTCAAGTTTTGAGCTGTGGACTACTATATCTGTCAAATTATCAGAGCGACAACTGAAGAATCTAGAGACAAAAGAGATATTCCCAAGTGTTTCAAAGAAGGACCACAACTACTGCACTCGTACAGTTTTTTAGCATTCCCAAGGGAAAAGGCAGCTGTGGTAGATACTGCACTGAAAGTGTCTGGAGAGCTTCAGATCTAAAAAGTTGGGTATTTTTTTTCCCTCCCAGATATTTTCTGCTGCTCAGCATTAGCTATTCTCAACCCTCCTACTTCTTTTGCCAATCATACACACATCAAAAAGTTGAAAGCAGCGGGAAGAGAGGACAATGGAGAAAACTGCAGAAAGAAGTGCAATGCTCTGAAAACAGTTCAGAAAGCAATGAAATTATGATGTCTGTATTCACCAGTAATGATCGGCATGGACACTTATCCTCTTAACAACTTTTAATGTCAGTTTTCTCTTTATGTTGTTTGGGTCAGGACATCCTCCAGACCCATTTTCAATTAAGCCTTCTCTGCTTAGTACTGGATCCTTAGATCTCATTGTGTTCTTCTCACCATTCACCTGGGATGTAAGCAGCTCACCATGTTATTGTACATTTGTTTTTACTGTGAAAACAGAAAAGGCTTCTATTTAAAAAAAACAAAACCAAAAAATGCAGTTGTTGGAACAAGCAGGTCCTATTGATTAAGAGAAAACATCTTAAAAATCATCAAGGTAGAGCGTCTTAAAATGCCAACTGAAGAGACTCAAAGAGCGTTTGTTGCCAGCTGGGGGTTGTTTACTGAGCTACATGGCATGAGCTGCTGGATGTGGTACATGTGGGCTCCCAAGAGTCTTTCATGTCAGATTCAGTAACAGCTCGATTGCCCTGCGAGTGGGAGTTACCGCCGTGCTTTGCCTTGTATTTAGCCCACCTCCTACCGAAGTCAATAGCAAACCCGCACAGCTGACAGCAGAAATTCGGTCAACATTGATGCGCTCTGCAAAATTCTTACCCAAGTCAGAGAAATCTCGTTGCTGGGCTCTCCAGTTCTTTTTTTTTTTGTTAGCAGTTTCAGCACTAACGCTAAGAAAGATGTGAGGTACACAAAAGCCACTAAATCTTACCTCTTAAATGCGATTTCACTGTTCAAGAAAGCTTGTCATTGGCGTAAATAATAGAGAGATCTTCAGGAAATAAATGAGGAGCCAATCATAATTTTCAGAGAAAGCATGTTCTGTAAATAGTGGAGGGATTTAAATGGTATGTAGGAGAAAAACAGACAGACAAACAAACAAGATGCTTCCAGGATTTTGTTACCCTGTTTTGAGAAAAGTTTATGCATTGTATTGAAGGTTTGTAGGGAGTATCCAGGTGTGTAGGTTGCTGTGAGTGAGCACTTGCTACGCTGATCACTGGCACCAATCAGTTGTGGAGCAATTCGTCTAAGAGAAATCCCTGCCCCTCACAAACCTGCCCCTGTCTCTTGTAATGGATGGCATAACCATGGCTGAAAGTGGAAGGGGGACCCTCCCTGTGCTGCCCAGTGCTTGGTGATAGAAATGAACAAAGTTGCCCTCCAGCACAGATTCATGCTGCGTATTCAATGTACTACAATTTTTTCAAGAAAATGCCAAGACCGTTGACCACTTGTAATTGATTCCCATAAAATTTAGGAAATTATTTGCTTGCTCCTTCAGAAAGAAAATATACTTGCTGCAGTGATCTTAAGAGTTTCTCTGCTTTTCTTTCCTGCATTTACAGTGTGCTTAATAAGTCTATGTATAAAATAATGGAGGGCAAGAAAGCCGAGTATCTTAATATTGGTTGTTTGCCAGATCAACAGAAACATGACACATGATTGAAGAGTGACAGCACTGTCTGGAGTTAAGTCTTGTGTGTGCAAGCAGATCCTGCCCAAGATTGTATGCGCACATCAGCAAATGCACTTGAATGACTATGCCTCTTCTTAGAGCTGTCAAGGCAGTAAGCTGAGAAAACTGCAGACACTCTACATACAATGCAACATCCCACTTTGCATATAATATGAATTTTTATTGTCTTATTTATTTAAATTCCATGCCATCAGATCCTTCATTTCCTCACTCTTCCTTTCATTCTTCTGTGAGTTTCCTCTCCCCTGCAAGGTTCTGTCATCATTAGAAAAATTAATACTCAGTCAAGAGCATCACAGGGTCCAAAACCTCTACCTGGTCCAGGCTGGGCTTCAAATACAGGCACAAGCACAGCCAGTAGGGCTGCTCCTCCTTCCCACTCAGTGGCAGGGATCTCAGTGTAAAAAGAGGGAATGAGATGCTACAAAAGCATCAGTACACTGAGCTATTTTGTTACCCTGTTTTGAGCAGTGAGATATGAAGGCAATACTGTTTCTACGACAGTTTTCAAAATATTTCAGTATCAAATATTAAGCTCTACAGATCACATCCAAAGCCACTAAATAGCGTGTAGACAGAAAAGAAAAAGGCCTTTTAAATGTCCTGTCTATCACTTTTTCAGTACAGAATTGTTTCTTGGATTTTGTCCAGTATAATCTTAATTGTTTCAGCACTTTCCTTTGGAGGCTGTTCTGCCAAAGACATTTGGGCAGATGGTATTACCAAGTCAGGGAAAAACGGAGGTTTCCTGTTTTGCATTCCTCCAAAGATACATTGGGGTGCTTTCTTTATAGTTGGCCATGATATTTGATTTTTCTGCTGCTAAAGTTTAATACATTTTATTTGCAATATCATAATCTTTTAGCTCTTACCCTACACTGCCATCAACTCCTGATCATACATTTGCTTGATGGCAATGAGAAAAGAGGTATTTTGAAATTATTAAGTATGCCACGGTATTGTGTTACATGCATTCCAGTATAAGTTGTGATGTATTATAATTCTTTATATGCATTATATTTTCATTTTATTATATCACATGTATGATATTGTTATTAATGCATATAAAGCGTTATAAACTATTACATTTATTGCAGTATGCATTATGTTACGTCACGACATATTAGCATATTATTTGAAACATAAGGAGAGGCAAAATCTAATAAGTAAGAACAGCATCTTTTTTTTTTTCCCAAGACCTTAGTTCTGACTCATTTAAATCAATGGAAATTTTGTCGTATCCTCCAGAAAGACTAAATTATGCCCATGGCAGGGCAAACATGGCTTCCTTGCTCTAGGAAAGCCCACAGCTTTTCGGGTACTGCTCTTCCACCTCAATGTCAGTGAAGGTGTTTTTCTGTGTACAAATCCTTTCTTACTCAGGGTGTTTGTAGCCTGTGAATAAATTCAAGAAAACTGGTTTAAAATGGTATGTTAACATATACAGTAAGAAAAGCAACAAGTTGAGTGAAGGCTGAGGTCCTTGACCTATAACACCGATAGGAAAGCAGTTAATGGGGTTTGTGCCCTGAGCACAAATATTAGCATGGATGTCTTTGCTTAGTGACGGTCAGACATAAGCCAGCTGCATGTGACTCAAAAGCCCAATGTCCAAGTTCCTATAATATTGTCTTTCGACCTGTTGAGGAAGAAAAAAAAAGGAAAAATTAGCTGAACACAGTACTGGACTACTAGCTTTTTCATACAGGCTTTTCCCATTGAGACTCAGGCTGGATCTGTCTGAACCTGACAACACATATAACATGCCCTCCATCGGCATTTGGACAGCTACATTACTATTCGGATCATCAGGTTACCCATATTGCTCATTGAGATAGCGGCAACTACAGGTGTTGGAAAAGCATATGTGAATCAGACCATGCTCATCTACGGCCTCAGAATTTGCTTAATACAAGAAGACCAAATGTGTTTCTGGTCAGCCAGCCCAAATTACAATGTCACTTCTTAGTATAGTTCATTACAGTTCTCTATATTTTGATATGTCACTTCTTTAAGATGAATATTGTAGCATTTTTACCAGCACATTTTGCACAGTGCCCACGCACTTTCTTTTGGAATTATCTCCTGTGACATTTTTGGCTTCTTACAATAGCAAGTCAGACTAAGTCGGATAAAACTAGGCTAAAGAACTTTCCATTTCATTTTGCATCATATTTTCTCTCTGTACGTAGTAAAAATGGAGCCTTGTAAATATAGTGGAACATGTGGCTTTTTACATGCATTGTGAAATCCATAAAATCCTATATTCTGAATAGAGACATAATATTATAATTACTTGCGTTTTTCCCCTGAGTGCACTGTATAGGTATTAACTCATACAATTTTCTTTATTTTAAAAGACTTATTTCAGTTCCTTTCTAATATTAGCTATTCTTTGTGGTTTTGATTCTTTGTTTGTCTTTTGTTGGAGGATAAACTAACTTGTGAAAAAAGAAATGGAAGCATTTACTCTCAAATTAATTGTATCTGATATATTCAACATTTCTCATGCACTGATTTTTTTCCACGCTCAGCCATAAAATCTGAGCCATGAGACTTAAGATTTCTTAAGAAAAAAAAAAACAACAAACAACACAAACCAACAACAACAACAAAAAACACCCAGAGAAGGCCTTTTACATGAACACCTAACTCAAATCTTAATTACTTGCAGGCATCCAGAGATAGTTTCAGACATTGATGCAGGTAAAAGGGGGTTGTTCATGTCACCTTCTTGTAATTATATGAAGACAGGAGGGGAAACCATCGACACACAGCAAATGAAACAGATCTTGAAGAGGGCACTGTTATAAAGAATCAGTGAAGTACGCACCACTAGGCTTTGACCTTCATGCAGCAGGAGACAACGAAGCAAAATTCTTTGATTTAAGAGAGAGTTTTAAAAAGAGAATTAGATAGTTTATGAATCACAAAGGGCCGGGACTGCAGCTAGCACTGCATGGGCGAACAAGAAGATAAAAGAAGGTTGTAAGGAGCCTTCCCTCTCCTTACCTCCTTCTTGGTCCTTGGACTTTGTGGATGTGAAGGCTTGAGTAGAGATAAAGGACTGGAAACCCCAAGGAGTGTAGAAAAGAGTAATAGTCCTTTCATTTTCTGGGTTAGCTGACAGAGCAAGGTCAGCGGGGAGACAGCAGAGTGGATGGGAAAGAGGAATATGTCACCTTTACTTGCTCTAACAGAGTGTTTTCAGTCCTCATGGAGTCTCTAAACCCCTACCCCACGTCAACCCAAATCTAGAATGTCTCTAAGAGCATATGTTCAATACTACATGTCAAACTGGGCTGCAGCCTTCTGAGGGTTTATAAACTACAAAAGATAATGAAGGAAACTAAACCTGCTTTAAGTAGGCTTAAATTTTCAGGACAGAGATTGGATAATTTGAGGACTGACGCATCAGGAAAGACTGAAAACTGGAATCCTGCCCTAATACTTAAGAGTTCAAAATCTGTAAGCTGTCTTTTTCTTTTATTCTATTCAGTTCTGTCTATGTCTTCTGAGCACAATGTTAAGGTGTGTTTCACATTCTCTTGCAGGTCTCTGCTGGCAGTCATCCTACAGACTACCCATCTCTCCTTCCAAGGTTGTCCCACGACTTGTGAGCAACAACAAAGCAAGGATGGACTGGAAGTTTCTGGCTATAAGTCAGGAAGAGATATTTTTTTTCAAGACTGTTGCTGAAGAGTTGTCCATGGTTCAAATGTATATTCGTGGAGAGTTGCAGACACAGCAGAGTGGCTCTGAGCTGGGATCTGAGCAGAGAGTGAGGGTTGAGTTGGGCAGACAACAGCCAAGTGGGTGAATCACAGCAAAGAACATCAGAAATAGTCTTCAGTCTACTTCTGGTTATCAGTATGGTCTTTCAGCTAGAATATACACTTGTTCACATGCCATGGCACTTCTTAAAACCTTTATTAAACATGTGCCTTGTACAGGGAGAAATAAGCCTTTGCTAGTCCAAATACAAACAAGGAGTGAATAACAATCAATGCTTATTAATTCATCCTTAGGGGGATGAGTTAACCCACCAAAATGTCACTGCGGCAGTGGAAATGCAACACCAAGCCTCACTGTGCTTATCATCAGTTAATCGTTTCTGTACATTGTAAATTTACAGCTAGAAATGAACATGCTGGGGTGAAACCTTAAGAAGATAGTACATCATTAGGTCACGTTTAGGAAAACCAAGGATGGGCATCTCATCAGCAGTGTCCATATTTCAGGTGGCATCCCTCTCTCCAGAAGCTCTGTGCCAATCTGCGTCTTTGCTTCCTCTCTTGGCCATTCTAGATAGTTTGTGTTACACCCTCATAAGATAACAAACCTCATTATTTTAGTAGGCATTGCGTGCCATTTTAATGACCCTACGTTTCCTTTCAGATATTAGGAACAGTGTTTGACTCTGTGACTTCCCCTACGAAGTTTACATCAATTGATAAATTATTAAATTCTCTACCTGTATGGGATAGGCCAGGCCCATAGCACCATGTGTAGTTATGCCTGCTTTGGTTATGCCTGTTTTACTTCCACACTTGACATGGACATCCTGCTAGTGAATGCTCCAGCACTTCTTTCCCCATCAGTTCTGAACTACAACAATAAACAATGGAGTACATTCAAAATGCTGCAGTCAGAGAGGAACATATAAATATTTCATCATGCACTGGCTCTTAGAAATATGTGAGCACATTAAGGCTCTCACGTCTCACTTGCAAGATCAGTATTTTATCTTCTGTCTATTAAAAAAGTAATAATCAGAGAAATGCTGTAAACTAACATGAGGTCTCCTGAGCAACCTGCAGCATGTCATTAGTTTGCTATTTATATCACACACACAGCCCCAGAAGTCATGATATAAGGAAAGGGTATGCAATAATTAGTGCCGGAAGAGTACTGAGTTCAATGTGCAAATGAAACAAGTACTAATCATCCAGATGGTGTCATCTCTCCGGAGTTTCATTCTGACTGAGGATTATTAATCTTCCTTTTTTAAAAAAAAAAATCGTTCTTTTTAATGCAACCCACAGAAAAATAAATGCAGAAGGTTAAGAGGCAATACAGAATCATTTATTACTGTTGTTAATTAGTTATGTGATGATAATGCCTGGAGATCTAAGAGAACAGAGAGCAGATCCCTATTGTGCTGAAGTCTGTACAAATACAGAGTGATGGTCCCAGCTAAGCATCGTGAAGGGGTGAAAAAACAAAGTGGCTTAGACATAGAGCTAGGGACATCTGAAATACCTGCCACATGATCAACATTTTGTGACATCCTTTTCATTTCCACTATCATTTTAACCCCTTCTCTGCCTGTCACCACTTTTCAGCCTTCTAACTTTTCTTTCTCTTCTAATTTCCTTCCCTGAAGTCCTGCTCCCTGCCTGTGACCTTGGATTTCTGCAATGCTCCTGATTATGTTCCCTTCTCTCCTCTTTCAAAAGCTCTTTTGAAGACAGCACTTTTCCAACCAATTCCTTCCTGCTTCACAAAATCCACAAGCCCATTAGCAATTTATAGCACTGTATAAGTATATGATCAGAGTCATCTGTGAGGCTAAAATCTGCTTTTAGAAACCAATATTCTGCTTTTGCTGAAGTCAGAGAAGTAACATGGTTTTTAATGAGGGCAGATTCTGATGCAAGCTCTTTTCTAAATTTTCAGACACTTTAAAGCCCAATTTAGCACCTCCTACAGTGTTATACTACCATTAACAAAATGTAGAGTAGAATTTCCTTTGCCCTAAATTCTGTGTCAGCTTGAGGTTTATTTGTCCCTTACTAAAACTGAAGGTGGTATTAATATTGTTGTTGTTGTTGTTACTATTATTGTTAATATTACTATTAACCATATCCTCCATGTGTTCCACGTTTTGTTGGCAATAATACTGATTTCTTCAATAGGGATTATCCGATGCGATATTAGACCCAAAACTGATTTCCTCAGTCAGAACTGAAACTTCTAACTGGTGTTACTTTTACTATGAGACAACATCAATAAAAAGGGTGGCTTTTATTTGTTGTTGCTGTTCTTGTTCATCCATTTAGAAGATCTAGGAAATTTTGGTTCTGTCTTAAATCACTGCTGTCTGCATTACCCACACGTAGTTCCACTGTCAACAAGTTATATACTCATACTGAAGGAAACAATTGGATAATCAGCCACATAAAAGTAATAGGTCTGAGGAGACCAGAGTTTAACTTTCTGTGATGCAAAAGATTTCCTCGTGTTTAACAGCAGGGGTTAATGCCCTGGGTTATTAAGATGGGATGCCTTAAAGAGCAGGGGAAAGAGGGGAACTGTTGGCTGGACGTTTTCTTTCACCAGAAGCTTTTGCTGGAGCACTAGACTCCTCAGTCTTTAGAGGCTCTGTTTGTCAATTCTTTATCTGTAGAATGAGAACACTTCATTTCAGCAGGTGTTGCAGAAAGACAATCAAAGACCATCAGTTGCTGGGACCCTAAAACAGGGAAAGGGTTTCAGAGGAAGGCAAGAAAGGCAGATTCTTAACACCTAAGTCTTAGCAGGCTCTCAGCCAAATATCCACCCTGAGCTAAGCACCTGAGCTTCCTGTACAATGCCTGGGGAGACATTAAAAACTGGTTCCACAAAGCTACACTCCCAGCTGAGGCAGGAGTAGGAATTTCTGAGAAGAAGTCTGTTAAATCTCTCTTTCTTCCCTGAACCTTAAGTGTTTTTAGGCTTTGATCATCCTTAGGCTTCATCAGGCAACCACCACCTACTGGAGACACAACTGGGTGCAGTCTAGCTGTGGAGACACAACCTTGAGGCTGCAGCTGGTTATGTGCATATGCCAGTTCTTTCTCAGGAAGCAGAGAAAGAGGTGCTGTTTTTAAAATTCAAAACTTCCAGAAAGGTATTAGACCTCAGTTCAAACACCCCTCTAAGTCTGGATGCTTTTCTAATGTGGAGAAGAATTATTACACAGCTTCAGTATATGTTTCTCCCCATTAAGGAAGCACTAACCAGGCACTCTACATAACTCTAAAACACCGCTTTCCTCTGTGTACGATGTACATCATTAGCTACAGGTCTGGGGAATGAAGATCTGGCCAAAACTACACTCCCAATTCACAGTGCAGTGAACTGTTCATCTTGTCAGCAGGCACAGGAGTACAAAAGGCCAGTGAGTTTAGTGCTATTCACCCAGAGATATCGGTCTGCCATGCCAAGCCTCACTGCATCCATTAGGTATGTTACCTTCAGCCACGCAAAGGGCTGAACAACCTCTGCTTGCCAGAGAGGCTGTGGGAGTCGAAGGTTATTTGGAGCTGGGAGCTGGAAAGGCTGACTTTTCATGAGATTGTGCTGCTTTTACTGCCACTTGCCTGAAGAAAAGTCTCTCCTAGATCTGCAGAAATGGATTTGCTTCTTCTCCGGATAATGTGGCAGAGGTACGGATCCAAACGTTGGGCTACGCAGCGCTTTTTTTCTTCTTCTGTGAAAAACATACCAGCATTTCATCACAATGTCTAACGGTGCCAGTACGACAGGTTGGGGAAATAAGGCTTTGCCTCAGTCTTGCCAGAACCTCAAAAAAAAAGACTACTTCAGAGTGCAGGGGGAAAAGCAGTAACCACATCCTTATAATAGCTTATCTTCAGTAAGAGCAGGGATCAATGGAGTCAGTGAGGTTACTTTTGATATTGGTAGCTTGAATAAGACGAGGATAGTCCTCGCAGTTGCTGTAATGCAGAGTTTCCTTCCCTCACAGCTCTTGTTACTCATCTACAACCAGTTCATTCAGGTCCACAAATATCATCTGTCTGTCTTTCCCTTTCTCACTCCAAGCTGGAATGCCCAGCTTGCATGTTCAAAAGAAGCACAACACTGGCTTTCCTCACCTTGGCATCTCAGATCCATCACTTGTAAAAACAGTGTGTTGCTTTTGTTCTTTAGTGTGTGGGGTTCTGGGAATGGGAAACAGAAGACCTCCACCTGCCATTCTTTTCCCATTCTAATATACCCAGAGTAAAACATAATACCTAAAATTCACAGCATCATGTCTTTCAGGACAGTCACCCTCAGGTCTATTCCATCATCTCTGGAGGAGTCAATAAAATGGGAGAGTCATGTTATGCTTGGCCATTACCTCATTTATTTTCTTTCTTTCCAACCATGTGCTGCCTTCAATCTCTTGGTGCTTTATATGTCAAGAGCAGGAAGTAAGCAGGGCGTAGGATTTTCCTTTCAGCATTGTTCAGGCAATGACAGGATGCTGCACAGATGGAATAAGCTTGTTTATACTGAATGCGCTGGAGTTATTGATAAAGGACAGCTTCATCCCTCTCTGAACAACACCCTCTGTCCTGGAATGTTGAACAGGTGCCATGAACTCCACTCCAAGATTAGCCATAAACCACAGGCAAACAACTTTCTGAAACACAAAACCACAACCACTTTGAAAGAAAAGTCCTGGGGTTTTTTTTGGTGGTGTGTTTGTTTGTTTGTTTGATTGATTGTTTTTTAAATTTTATTTATTCTTTAAACTATTTTTGACTTCCCATGCACAACTGACCTAACAGTGCTGTATCTTGCTGCTGCAACCATGTACAAAAGAGAAATATCTGGATCTTCCACATGTCTCTCAAAATTGGGGTTTCCTTAGAGATGTTCACACCCCAGGAATGTGAGATTCATTGTGGACCCGCACTCAATGAGGAACCCCAGGCGTCTTAACCAGAAACCTCTACTCAAGTCCAGGAAGGAACGCACCTAGTGAGACCTCATAACACACTCTGATCTGTATTCTGTTCTGTCTGCCTCATCTATGCCTCTATACAAAAACCTTATGAGAGAGACTCTTTTATTTCTGCATGTAGATTACAAAAAAATACCGTGTTTTGATAGAATCAGGTTGAACAGAGATACCTCATAACGTAGACTCACTGCTGCACTTCATGAAAATGTCTTGTCAGTGCTCAAGAACAGACAGAAAGACAAGTGAAACATGAGGAGTTACAGGAAAAGGCACAGAGAACAAAAGAGAAAGCATCATCGTATTAATCTATAAAACCTTAATACTCCTTTATCTTATATACTGCATGCAATTCTCATCTCTACATCACAAATAGGATGTACTAGAACCAGAAGAAAAACAAAAAGGGAAAAAAGGATTACCAAAGAGATAGGCTGTCTTTCTGTATGAACAGATAATAAACAGAAGATGATGTGTTTGTCTGGAAAAGATAGGATGGATGGAGATACGATAACAGAATATGTAAGTTTTGAAAAACTTGGAGAAAGGAAATAGGCAATGATCATGCATTATTTCTCACAACCTAAGAAGAAGTGGGAGTAGGGACACAGGTGAAACTATGAGGCAGCTATTTGGCAAATATCAAAAGGATTTATATTTTCATATAGTGCCCAAGGACATAGTGGAACTCATTGAAACACAATTTCAGAAATGCCAAAATGTGATTTGAAAGATTCTTGGAAACAAAGTCCATCAACAGCTATTGAACATAAATATACAGATCCGGTGCTCAGATAGAGAAGTACCCAAAATGTTGATTCCTGAGATTTATGTGTGTCAGGAGAAATGTCACCCTTGCCTTTTCTTGTCTTCTTTTCTTCACCAGTTGTCGGGAACAGGCTACAGTCTCACTGAGTCTTTCTTTGGTACACAGTGCACCATCATCACATCGGTGATTACACTGGTATCACTACATTAATAATGATGTTGAAATATAATGCTTGGTGTTACCTGCTTTCTCAGGAGAAATGTTAAAGAAGCAGAAATTCAAGAGAGGATCTTCTACACCCACATCTTTCCATGATAGCTACTTAAGTTACTGCATCTTGATTAGGACTTAACTGCACAGCCTCAAGTCGAGGAAACACAAAGAGACAGTTATGAGATAAAGCTTTATTTCCTAGAAATCCAAGCCCAAATGCTCTCAGTCTTTGCAGGACTTCTGCTGTGCAGATATCTATACTCCTGATGACTTGTGTCAGGGTTTTGCAATATGCAGCAGCCCTTCCTTGGCTCCCTCTACTTCACCTGTCACTGTGTTCACTTTTTTAATTGAGTAAAGGCATGGACAGAGAAGGTTTTTTTGAAAGCTGCCTGCAATCCACCTTCACCACGTGAATAACACCTAACAAGGATAGAAAAAGCTATGGTTTCACCTCAGTCCTTATACTGCAAGCAATGCATAATTATATAGACCTAAGAGCAGACTTGCAGGTGGGTCTCCCACAAAATCTGTAAAACATACAACAGGCAGATGTGCTTGCTCTGAGTGTCCAAGTCTAAGCTGATAAACCCTGCTGAGGAGTCTCATAATAGTTATCCTGTCTCTCTAAGGCAAATAGAAGAGCTGACTGGCTCCCATAGCAAAACTCCTTTGCACTCCTTTCTGCTACCAACATGTAAAAAGGTTCAAAAATGAGACTTTGACCACGGCAGTAACACCAATCTTCCTTCCTGGCTGTGAGATACGTGGAGAAGGGGCATAGGAAAAAGAACAGAAGCTTAAAGGCCTTGGTCAGATGTCCTGTTGACAGTGCACACCTCATCTAATAAGCAGATTGTTCTTCAGTACACTCTACCCTTTGGCTGTGGGGCCTCTGAGAGCCCACATGCTACAGACTGGTATTTAACCTTCAGTGCCTTTGTTGTGCCTTGCTTGGCATGGCTTCTGCATTGACGCAGGGGGACAAGGAGCCACGGAGGTCAAGTGGCCTTCTCAGTGTTGCACTTAACAAACCATTAGTGCATCTGGTGATAGGGTGCATTCCTGCCAGCATACATGCATCCTTACTCCTGTATAGATCCAGAATGTGCTAAAGAAAACAATATATGGAAGCCAATGGAAGTCTTTCCACTTATTCCATGTGCTATGGATCTGGTGCTCTGCAGTTTTCAATTTTAGTAATGAACAGGAGATGAAGAAACAGTTGTGGTGGTAATAAAGGAAATAAGAAGTCATTTTTCCTTCACCATCCTCTTCTCTTGCTGAACAGATGTTTACTGCTCCCTGCCTCTTTCTGTTCCAACTGCTGAGATCTCTGTAGGACTTCTGCTTTGAATCATTTCGGGACATAAACGCATGAAGCTGAAGTACCTCAGTGAAATGAATGTGGTATAAAAAAATAATAGCCATTAGAGTTCTAGCAAAAGAAACAGTCTTATCAAATTTTCACTTCTCTCCAGAAGGATTATGAGATGTGAAAACCCAATTAAATCCCTTACTGGTGTCACTTGTGCATCTTATAGGTAGTTGCAGGCCTCAGTCAGTGCCCATTTGTGCTGGGAGGATAGAAACATAGAATAATTCAAGAAACGGACCTAAGGAGGTCATTTAGTCCAACTTAAACCAAGGTCAACCATGTGGTCAGAACACACGTTCTTTGGATTACTTTTTTTCAAGAGTTTTGGATCTTGAACGGAAAATCAATTATTTACAAGGTTCCTACATATCTTTGAGTTCTCTGTGAGTTTGTTAAATCAGAGGTTAGGTGGTGAGGTTTTCTGCAATAGCAGACTTGAGGGAATGACTCAGAAGAACTCTTCCAGGCCTGTTTCCTGTGACTCATGAGAAGGAATCAAGTGACAAACTGTCTTGAAAC
This sequence comes from Pampusana beccarii, assembly GCA_013399365.1. Classification (NCBI taxonomy): domain Eukaryota; kingdom Metazoa; phylum Chordata; class Aves; order Columbiformes; family Columbidae; genus Pampusana; species Pampusana beccarii. Next base: position 134,013 of record VWYH01007080.1, read on the forward strand.
CCTGCATCTTGAAAAAAAAAAAAAACAACAAAACACAAACAAGGAAAGAAATCCACTGTGTCTAAGTGATTATTGTCACCCAAGTCACTTCTATTCTCTTCATTTCCTTTTTCTCCCATGACATCATGATAAAACAGTCACCTTAATTACTGGGTGTGAATTCCACCCTAAAAAAGACCTGAGCCAGACAGGTTTGGTCCATATTTCACAAGGATTCTTCTCTTACAAACACAGGTACCAGCATCTACCATTTTTCTGAAGACTACAGTGTGGAGCTGAGGGACACCTAAAACTGGGAAGGCCGAGAAAAATCCCAAGTCTATTGTCTAAAATATACCAAAGAAAAATTAAATAGGTTCACACATGGGAAAAAGGAAGTAGAGCACTTACATAGCCTTAATTGTTTTTAAGAACCCCAGACATATAAAATCTAAACCTCGTATTTATGTAGAGGAAACGGAATTACTTTTCCTACTACCAACCGTTTCTCTCAGTTGAGGTACCCGTTTTCAGGTACTTGGCTAGGCATGACATCTTACAGGAATTAGATAGTTACACTTATCTCATAACTGTATACAATTTTATATAAGGGTGGATATTTTATATATTGGTGGATATTTTATAGGGATATTTTGTACATTGGTGCATATTTTATATAAAGTGGATGAAAACAGACAACAAGCCAACTACTTCTTCCTGGAAAAAAATATCTTCCTCCTTAATAAAAGACTGTATATGCTGTATGATTTTCTAAGGCAAAATAATTTCTCTGGGCTTTTGTGAGAGGTGTGGGGCCCAGGTAAATGGGAGAGCATTATATGTGGTTTAAAAGACTAGTGCTCCAAACGGAAAAGAGACATCAGTGATGGCAAGCTGAATGTTTTCTGAACAGCTACTGTTTGCTGCCTCCAAATTACTCAATGCATGTTGACTGTGTAGACGTTGAGTTCCCTTTTGGATGAAGGTTTAATCTCTGCTGTGGAGACAGATAAGAAAGACACAGCACTTATATTTTTCAGTACTTCAGCAAATGGAGCACAAGGATTGATCTTGCAAGAGAAGCAAGGACAAATCTCAATCACTAATACCGGAAATAAAGGCAGTCTTATAACATGAGGACATCAAGGGATAGAATTTATATTTATACATTATAATTTTAATAAATACATTCCTAAAGCAATGTACTTCTTCCGTCCATAATTGGAGGCACTAAAGTTCACAAATGTGACTATTTTCAGTCCAAATATATCATGAACCTGCAAGTTCTATCTCTGAGCAAACAGAGGTTCACTTCATTTTTTGCTGAGTAGTTTGTTGAGTAGTTCAACATCTGATCAACAAAAAAGCTTCACTGGGATTCAGAAATTTGACATTCCTTTCTCAATTTTTCTCCTCTTGGAGCTTCTTGTGAAAAAAAGTTCTCAGAGCATAATCAACTTACCAGATAAAAGTGACACTTAAAAAAAAAATAAAATTACAGCTTGAGGAAATTCCATACTGTTATAAAAATCTTATAATGGTCACACAGCTGCCTGGCCCTTGGGAGACTTGGTTTCTATTTCATCAGGAGGAGGAACCTCAAAGTTCTACCCTCCTGGCAAATGCCATGTCTCCCAGGAACAGGGCATGCTGGGTAGAAAGGCAATGAAACTCTGACACTGTACAGCAAAAGTTAAAAAAACAAAAAAAAAAAGAAAAAAAGACTTTTTTTTTAGCTCAGAAAAGAGCATTAACAGGAATAGGATTGTTCAGCCAAATAATGGGAAGGGAAGGGAAGGGAAGGGAAGGGAAGGGAAGGGAAGGGAAGGGAAGGGAAGGGAAGGGAAGGGAAGGGAAGGGAAGGGAAGGGAAGGGAAGGGAAAGAAGTGGCATTTCCCCCTCTCCCCTTCTTCTGAAAAGGGAAGAAAGTTGGAACATTAAATGCGATCTGTAGTAGTAAAGAAAACTGACCAAGTCCTGCTGTCTGGTTACAAATCCGTGAATCCGTGGAGCAAGACTCCTCACTCTAGAACAGGGTGGTGCCCCATCTGTGTCGTCCACCCAGAGCAGTCACTGGCTCATGCTATTCCCCATGCAATGTCCAGGCATCATCCAGAAGACTTTCAGATGTACCCATCAAAGCTATTCTAGGGAAAGTAATAACAGCTAAACGTCAAGGATAAATGCATGCTTTTGCTTGAGATCATTCCTTGGCCTAGTATGATTTACCATTCATTACCAAAAGAGGCTGACATTCAGAGCATCTTGTTCTCCAAGCAAGAGAGACCAAAATTTTTAAAGCCTGAGAAAGCCCATCACCATTTTCAGGCCATACCAAAGGGAAGCTAAGCTTTCTGGAACACTCGTGTGGTAGGAATTCTTTTATTGGAGGGAGGGTACGGGCACGGAGGCAACGGCATTAATTCCTACTCACAGTTCTACTGGTGGCTAGGAAAGAAATCCATGAGTCAAAAAGAAGGTTCCTCCTTAGAGTTTATTGTTTTATTTAGCTCTGTAGCTTCTTCAGCATTAAATCTCATTTGGCGGGGAGAAATGCCTTCTCACACATGTACATTTTATAATAGGCATTTCAAAGATGCAAGGACTAAAGGAAAGCATTTCTGTCTTAAGTACACTCATTTCTCAAATGACCAGTCAGCACATGTAGACAGAATATTCAGTTACTGTAATTTAGCACACTACAGAACATAGAGTACTGTGAAGCAGAAGTCAATAAGAATATTTAATAAACAGGAGCAGAACAGGAAGACTACACTGAATTATCACCAGCTTGTTATCCTTACGGGTCCTATTCTATCCAATTCACTCTCCTTAAAAACTAATTTTCCTTTATTTCAGTTAGGCACTCAACCTTCTCCACCATTCACAACAATTGCCTCTTCAGAAAACAGGCAGGGGAAATATAGAAAAACATAGTCAGGCTGAGGAGGAATAATGTAACTGAAGAAAAGACTGAAATTGCAGAAGTGGAGATACAGCCACTCAGCTTTAGATCAGGGGCTGCTGCTGGAATCTTCCTGCGGCTTGCAGCATTTCGCATTTTGCACAATTTACTGATAGGTCCATAGTAAAGTAGATCAATCTCCTCCCTTTGTTGTTTGTTATTTTGGTTTGGTTTGGTTTTTTTTGTTACAATTGACCTTCCTCCATGCAATACAATGTTAGCTTTCAAGCATATCGTTACTGTGCTAAGTGCTTAAAATTGGGAAGGATGAGAAAAGATGATTTAAAAAAAAAAAAAACCCACACCAAAATAAAAGATAACATTTTGGGTCTATCCCATTAGCTCAACGTCAGTCTTACTCAATTTCTTGGCTACCATGTTCTCCCCAGGGAGTCAACACTCATACCAGATGAGGACAAAGGAACTTTCTAGTAATTGCAGTAGGGATTTCCGATCTCAATGACAGCACGGGAGGTCATGAAACAGACCGCAGGACCCATCTGTTAAGTCTGGGTTTGGGTTAGAAAAGCAGACAGAAAGTACCGTGAATTCAACAACATTCTCTTGAATGCCTGACTTGCTTCCCCTGCGGAACTGCTCACCTCAGCCTTCGGAGGGCTGGTCAGACACCTGTGCTGCAAAAAATGGCCCTGGGAGGTTGGAACACCAGACAGAAACATCAGAGCAACATTCCTTCCTTCACCTGAAGACCCAGCCAGGAAGGTCATTTCTTCTGTTGCTCTAGAGTGTTCAAGATTGAATCACTGACATGTGCTTACCCTCCACAGCACATCATTTATTATTCGTCATTTATTATTCAGGAAAAAAAATATGCAAAGAGTCAGCCACTTGATTAAAACTGGCTGCTTTAAAAATGATCTAATGGGTTATAGATCTAACTCAGCCACCCATTTGCACTAATATTAAGGAATCACATGGATAAATATGAATTTTTAGTGACAACTGCCACTGAGTGAACTTGAGCTGCTGTAAAGCCAGAGGCTGAAGACATACGTTAAGGTATTTTCTTACAGATTCATATAGGCTGGGCTCCCCATTAAAGCTGACTCCTGGTCACCTTAGGGAGAAAAAAGAATCTGGCTATGAAACAGAAGGGTTTTGACTGCTGTGCATTGGGTAGATACTCATAAATTCTAATTGTGCTGCCCCAAGGAGTCCTGCAAGGACTGTCACCCCCTCCACACAGCACAGAGGTGCTCCCAGCACCATGTGAATGTATCCAGACAGATACTAGATTTCTGAGTGCCTTCTCATTAAGAAATGTGGCCATTGGAGTTCAGAGCCCAAGTTTTCTACCTAGCAAACAAGTCAGAGTTTTGCATTTTCAGATAAATACACATAATGGGGCAATTAGAGTTTGTGATCTTTTCACTATCCATTTTCCCCGCTACAAGTAGGGAGAAATCCCAGGACTCAGTGGTGAAGAGAGCAATGGCACATCTACATTCTGCATTAGCTGTTATTACCTGAAACTTCCTGACCAGGAACAAACTTGCAGGAGGGCTAAATGTGACCCGAAGACTGTTTTGCTTCATGAGACTTCATGTTGCATAGGAGCAGGGGATTTAATTATTCTTAGGAATTATTTTTTCTTAAAAATAATCTAGCTCCTTCTGCCTGGAGCAGATCAAGAAGTAGGTCCCCAGGCTCAAGAAGTGAAGGAAGGAACCTCCAAAAGAGACGTCCTAGGGCAGTTTCTAGATGTGCAGTGACTGCTCAAGGAGAAATTTGGAATCCTGTACTGTGTAGACAGTGTTTATCCGTTTGCCTTTGTTTGCAGGAAGAGATGAGGACTGAGTTGAAAAACATGTGTGGTAAGAAAATCCCTGCCTTCCCCTGACTCAATTCATCTCCCTAAGCCAGGCTACTCTTGCACAGTAAATGTGTTTTCTTATTGGTTTTCTTCTCCAACACTCTCCCTTCTCTGCCTTTTTCCTTTCTTTGCCTTTTTTTTACAGCATTTCCCATTATTTTTCCCTGAGTTCTCACAGAGGTTTTTCTAACCTGTTGCCCTGACTGACCTGAGCTGCAAAGTGAGCTTCGTTGTACTGCAGGACATTGACCACTGATGGAGAAGAGAGAGAAGCGGCTCACACCAAATTGCACTTTCTATCCAAGAGTAAATTTGTCACAGAATTTTTTTTTTTTTTTTCTCCAACCTCTGCGTTTTCATTAACTCTGGTCAAAAACCCAGCCATGCACAAGCCAGCCCAAGTGCATGTCTAACACTGAGGTGCACCCTCTCATATCCAAGGTGGTTTTGAACTGTAGTTTTGTTGTAAGTGGAACACTCGTCTTTTGCAGTTCAAGGCTTCAGAAAAAAAGTCAGCCTTATGGGTCTGAAATGCATCCTTTCACTATCATCATGAGCACCACTGAACATTTTCTCAATGGCTTGTTGTGGAAATCTGTGCACTAATGCTCACATGGTATGGGGAGACAACAGCATTTAAATAAATCCAGATGTAATAGCATGAGACAGTTATTGGTTAAATAGCATCTGCTCTCAATACATAACCCTTATTACAGCTAATAGGAAATACACACGCACACATGATTATGGGGAAGATACATGATGCCAGGACCAACAGGTTTCATCTGCTCTTGTCAGGGCTGAAGCTTTCCAAATTTAGCTGTAATAAGATAGAGATCTTCATGGAGGGAAAAGCAGGGCAGCTCTTTGTGTCCCGGTGTTTCCTTGTTAGAGGATGAGCACAGGGATGCTCAGGATGCTGTGCTCAGGGCCATTTATTGGGCCAAACAGATCAATGAATGACATATTATCACCAATTCTATCAGTGGAGAAAACTACACCTATGCTTATCTTTACAACAAAGAAGGGTCTGTATCTTACAGAGACCTGGCTAATCATTGCTACTGTCTTAGCAAGAACAAATCTGAGCTGCTTCATACAAAAAAGAAGAAGGAAAAACAACTACTCACAAGCTACTCTTTAAGTAACACCAGGGGTCCATTCACTGCCAGCGGGATTAAAGGGGAAAAAAAACCAACAACATATCCTTCAGCAGGATCAGGATTTAGCGTGTTTCAAAATCATTTCATAAGCAAAGGAGAGATTGTTTTACAGGTGGGAGAAATCCACTTTCAATCATCTGCCATGTTTCCACTTGCTGGGTGAAACAGGCTGTGCCTCTAGTCTGAGGTGTCCGTTGCCTACACTCAATAGACATATGTATGGGAGTTTTCTTTTTACATAAATATCACACTGAGAAGGATGAAAATCTTGCACAGCTTTGAAACCCCCTTCACTAGCAACTACTTTATAGGCTGCAAAGTTGCACATATCTGCTAGTTGAGGTTTGAATGATTTGAATGTTTTGGGTTTTGTTTTTTTTCTTGTTAGGTCTTTAGAATTTGGGGTTTGCTTTAAAGGAAAATTTATTTTTTTTGTTAGAGAAGAGTTGTACTGTCACATTCCAAACAACGAAGAAACACCTTGAGCTGCTGGTGAAAAGGCAAGTTAAATAGTGCTTTGCCTCTGAGAAGAATGACTAAGTTTGCTTTGAAAGGCTGACCTAAATCAAAGAATGCAGAAAAGGGAAAGAAATATAGATCAGTGAATATTCAGAAACCTGAGCTTTTGTTTATGCTGTGATAAAAGTACCAAAATAATGACTTTGTTAATATGTACTTCTTTTTTTCTCATATCCTACCTTTTTCTTTCTGTTCAGGGGTCAGAGAAAGGCTGTAATTCTGTTGCCTCACTTACAAGAAGCTCTCGAAGCTTGTTTAAAGTGAAGTGCAGGGAAACTAATTTCTGTTAAAAGTCTGTCGTCGGAGGATGAGGATTACAGCACATTTAATCGATTCTGATATAATCAGACTAGTTTTTTAGCCCCCTTTCCTAATCCCACAAGGCTTTATTAAAAACTTTTTCAGAGTCAGCATAAGGTATAACGTACTGAGGCTATAACAAACAAAAAAAATTACCTCTTAACCTCTCAATGTCTTTATATGTCTGAAGAGAAACAGTTTAGTGATGGGAGAGCTCTGACGCTGAGCACCCAAATTTTCTTGGGCAGTTCCCAGCACGGCGTTAGTTAAACCAAAGAACTAAAGAAAGACAGAGGTAGAACATGTACATACACAGAGAAATGAGTTAGACCTAAAGATCTGCTTGCAAACCATGATTTAACTATGCACAAGTGGAAATATAAATGGTGTCCTAGCATAACAGACAATCTGACAGTTTCATATTGGATAGGAGATGAGATTAGCTCTGCAGAAATAACAGCTAGATGCAAACAAATGCTAGCTGACTGTGTATGGCTATATATTGATACAGACATATTTGCAAATTCATAGACTTTATGAAGCCAGACACAGGATTATTACTTGCTTGCAATAGAAAATAACAAATGTCAGTATATGTAGGTATATAAAGCATAAACAAATATACTCTTCGGGTGGTTATATGCTGACTTTCTTATTATAACCCTCCATTTTAACAATAACTAACTGAGGAAAAACTTTCTGTTGCTTCCAGTCTCTGGCTGTCTCCAGTTCTTATCCAGGTAAAGCCATCTTTGCAAAATTATGAGCACCGTTTGCAAAAGCATTAAAGGAATAAGTGACTTCAATGCCATTCTCAGAATTGGTTTAGCCTCACAGCCATACTGTTACGAGACCGAACACACCACCTCCAAGTTGCCGATCACTTTGGGCTACAAGAGCCCCAGGCTCCCTCTCCAATACTCTGTCCATTTGGTCCAAATACTGCCTGCCTCCCTCAGACACAGCATTTTGACACATAGATAATATTTGCAAAGCTCTTTGAGGACTGACCATGAATGTTTTTACAAGATCTAGTAAAAAACATCGCGAGTCTTTTTCATTGTTTCAAAAAATAAAGCAGTTCATAAAAAAACACCCCAATTTTCACACTAAAAATACTGTTACTAATTTTATTCTTTTCCCACTGAGAAACTATTTGATGATCCAAATGAGAACATTTGTAAGAGAGTTCTTTCCCTTAGGACAAAGACTTTCACTTTTAAGCATTTAGCAGATCAAAAGTGTTTCACTTCCACGTGTGATGTGCTGTCCCATAAGGAATACTGTGGTTTTTAAAAAGTGAGATATCCCTGTCCCCTCACTCTTACACGTTTTCTCCCACTGTGATAATTGTGGGGTTTTACTCGCACTGGGGGAAGATTTTCTCAGAACTGGACAAATGGCAATTCCAGACATCAAAGTAACCCTTTCAGATTCAAACAAACCACACTAACTTGTAAGGTGTTTCCTATGGTACTGGGGTTAGATTCAAACATCATTTTAAACTCAGCTGTTCCTTCCAGAGAAGGAGTGAACCTGGGTTTTCTCAGATACACTAAAAATCATTGAAGCCCAGGCAAGTTTCAAGGTGAAAATAAGTCTGAGGTTTGGATTTTTTTTTGTTATGTTTTGGGGTATTTTTATTCTCCCAGAAAAGGAAAGAACTATGTTTTTATAAAAAATCTTGAACACCTCTCAGGTGTTATTACCCACATTTACCCTTGATTGCCCCATAATAATGAAGAGAGCAGATTTGGTATCTATAGAGACATCTGCCTTCCCAAACCCTCGCATTCCCACTGTTTTTGTCAGTTATAAGAGACACCGTTTTACCAAGAAGGTAAAGTCATCATGTAACAGCGTACTGGAAAAACACATCAGGAATTTCGCAGCCCAAACCTCTGGCAACATAAGATAACTTAATTGTACCTAAGTGCTGTTCCAATCCATGCCACATTGCAGTCATAAATAGCTCCAATGTACCACTCACTTTTACTGCCACATGTACCCAAAAAAAAAAAAAAAAAATGTTATCCCATTTTTTCATTTGGAATTAAATGTCCTGCTGCACCACATAGGCTGAAAGTTGGACTAGATAACCCGCCCTGCAGGGGCTGGGCTGGATGACCTTTAAAGGTCCTTTCCAACCCAAACTATTCTATGGAAGTTGGGAAAAAAAAAAAAAATAAAAAGTCTTAGGACAATCTTTATTTTTTACCATGCTGTCAGTGGAGGGGTGTGACAGTAGCATGACATGTCCCCTGGAGTACCCAACAGAACGAGGGAAAGCCCGTGCAGAGGCCTGTGCTTTCAATCCCACACACCTTGATTCAAGATTTTTGTAAGCTCAAGGTTGAAACCGGGTACCAGAAAAGTCAATTGTAGCTTTGCAATTGGATGCTATAGGGAGAGGCTTCTTCTCTGAATATCCCACAACACGTATTTAGTTCTAGAGGATAAGAATCAGTTACGGTTTGTGTTTTGTCAAAGAGAACAAAATACTGAAATGGCTCTACTGGGGCACAAAATTTACTTACAGGAGGCATGTAGTGGTGCCTGTGCCACATCCAACCTCTCATTTCATGTAAAGCAAGAGACAAATGAAGAAGAAAAGGTGTGGATGGCCCTTTCCTATAGTGAGGAGAAGGATTTCACCTTGCCAGTTGATCGCTCAAGTTCCTTGTGCATATTCCACCTTGCTTATGACAAGTCCCCCGAGCAACACCTAGAATATGAGCTTTGACCGTGGAAAGTCCCCAACCTGCACTATGCCATTTCAGACACACTTGTCTCCAGAGGGTGAGAATGGGGAGAGAGAAGCCCACGATGGATCAAAATTCCCTAGTCCCTGATAGAGGCCCCACAACGGTGTAGAACAGTGGTAGGGAAATATGGAATGAGTACCGTGATACTGCAGCAAAGGATGAGTGGTCACCACGGCCAAAACATCACAGCCCGCTACTGTTAGTCAGTTGAGCTGCAGTGATTCAATGGTGGCAAACATTCTGCCCTTCTACACCACCCTGGTGAGACCCCGCCTGGAGTCCTGTGTCCAGATCTGGAGCCCTAAGTACAGGACAGACATGGACCTGTTGGAGAGGGGGCAGAGGAGGCCACCAAGATGATCAGAGGGCTGGAACAGCTCTGCTGTGAGGACAGGCTGAGAGAGTTGGGGTTGTTCAGCCTGGAGAAGAGAAGGCTCAAGGGAGATCTTATTGCGGCCTTCCAGTACTTAATGGGGCCTATAAGAAAGATGGGGACAGATGTTTTAGCAGGGCCTGTTATGACAGGACAAGGGGTGATGGTTTTAAACTAAAGGAGGGGAGATTCAGGCCAGACACGAGGAAGAAATTTTTGACAATGAGGGTGGTGAAACACTGGCCCAGGTTGCCCAGAGAGGTGGTGGATGAACCATCCCTGGACATCCCAGGCCAGGCTGGACGGGGCTCTGAGCAACCTGATCTGGTGAAGATGTCCCTGCTCATGGCAGGGGTGGGACTGGATGAGCTCTGAAAGTCCCTTCCAACCCAAACTATTCCATGAGTCTATCATTTTCCTGGTCTCTTCTTATCTGTTGGCTGCTTTGCTGAACTCTAAGCGATGTGTTTAATGAATTTTCAGGTAATACTCCCAGAGAGTGAGCAAAGGCACATGAGCTCCTTCGAAAGAGTGTGCTGAAGGCAGTCTTTAATTACTACCCTCTTATTGCTGCAGCTCACCGTTTCATAAATGGTTATAGCAAGCACTGATTTTCCCCCTTATGCACATTTTAAATTAGAGTAAATCCAATGAATGCAATCAGGTTAGTGCATGCAATTGAGAGAAGAGTTTGGTCCATTTTTATTGCTCTTCTTTTATTTTTTTCCTCTTAATTTTTAATTAGAGTGTAAAAAATGAAACCTATTTTTTATTAAATCCTTATTTATGAAAACTGCTTCAAACCATGCATAGAAAAACACTGGGTGATTGTTCATTTTACCGTGGTTATAAATATTGGATTAAATGAAATATGACACAGAAAATAGTCAGAAATTTTTAAAAGTGATTTATAAAAAAGGCAGGATAGGCAATCGAGATGATAGAGGAAGTGCGTGTGTGTGTGTGCATATATAAATGGAAAAAAAAAACAAAACACAAGAAGTAGCACAGAAAATAAAAAATTGAACACTTGAAGAACAAAGCCTGAAACTAATATAATGCTCAAAATTTATTTTCCTCTACTCTTACCTCATAAAACCTCAAAGCACCGCAGAGCTAAAGAATCAATAGATACAACACATTGCACATATTCCTAAACAGAAATTTATGAAATAAAATTCTTGTGCAGCTTATCTTTAGTTTTGGAGAGACAGTCCCCTACATGGAAACTGTGAAAATCCTTCCTAAGAGCAATAAAGCAGGTGAAGGTACATGAGCCAATGCACTGGTTGTTCCATGCACACTGCTGGCTTTCATTTAAAAATCAGCTGTCTGCCCAGGCTGTCAAATCTTTCAGGATTTTTGCAGTCAGCTTTTCATTCGTGATTCTGCTAGTGCAGAGTTCACCTTGCATTGAAAATTAAATAATGATTGGGGGGGAGGTGGTAAAAACAAAAGGAAGGCCCAAAATGTATGTAGTAAAAAGTAAACATGCTCATAGTGCCTCTCTTGGTACTCATTTTGATTTTCCATAATTAATGCTTATGTAAGAGGCCTCTCTTTCCACTCAACACTGCTGACCAAAGCTGAAAGCAAGTCATTCAAGCAATTTGCAACAATAAGTGCTTAATGTGTTGGTTTCTTTTTGACCCAGGTATGAATTTATAATTTTGCTGCCTCACATATCAGAAAAGAAAGAAACCTCTCTTTCCAGTAATTAGATGTTAACTGTGTACTGTGCTGACAAAAGATACTCAGCACAACAGGGCAAAGAGTTAAGAAATAAGTGAGAAAAGACACATGAAACCTTGCAGAGAATTAAATTGAATCCTCCCTTGGAAGAAGATAGGAGGATGACTTTGTTTCTGGATGCCACTTAGAAACACAAGGACTGAGTTTGAGCTCATATTAACCAGCGTAGCTAAGAAGACATGGAAAGATAGAAAACTACGTGCAAAACAGACACTCAGGCAGCTCGAGTTTGTTACCTGGGTTGGTGACAGATGTTACACATGACCTTAGTTACTCACAGAAATTCATCACAGGTAACACATCAGTGTTGAGCAGCATCCTAAAGAAACACTATCCGCTGATTCTCAGTGTGTAGGAAGAGCTGCTTCCCCAGGCAAGAGTCCTTCTGCCATAAAACACAGTCATACAAGGAAATCCAAAATACCTCAGGGTTGTGGCTGATCACCTGGACCCTTGGATATTAATGCTGACCAAGAATTTCGCTAGTAGTCTTCCCTATGTTTCAGTTTCCTCCAATGTAAATACAATGAGTGTTTTCCATCTGGCTAAGAGCTGGTGATACCTGTGAGGTGCTTAGATATTATAGGATGGAGAACATACAATAAAATGGTTAAATCAGCTCACTTGCACCCTGAGGGTGGCCTTCAAAACATCAGCACTCACCATTGACTGTCACTTCTAGAGACCTCACAGTCTCACTTCAGTAATGCTGGAAAAAGAATATTTTTTCCCTAGGCATGTTTAGAGATATCCAGATATATATAGACTGTCTTTGCTACATTATCCCTACATCCACACGTGTCTCAGCATGGAATATACCTGTACTTGAATACCTGTAAATCCTTAAATCCCAGTAAATTCCTCAATTTCAAATTCACAGTAGAGCTAATTGAAAATCATGGGCTTGATACTCATAGAATCATAGAATCATTTCAGTTGGAAGAGACCCTCAGGATCATCGAGTCCAACCACAACCTAACTTAACTCTAGCACTGAACCATGTCCATAAGAACTTCGTCTAAATGCCTTTTAAACCCCTCCAGGGATGGTGACTCCACCACTTCCCTGGGCAGCCTGTCCCAATGCCTGACAGCCCTTTCAGAGAAGAAATTTTTCCTAATATCCAATCTAAACCTCCACTGGTGCAGCCTGAGGCCGTTTCCACTTGCCCGACTACTTGTTACTTGAAAGAAGAGACCGACTCCCTCCATGCTCCAACCTACTTTCAGGCAGTTGTAGACAGTGATAAGTTCTCCCCTCAGCCTCCTTTTCTCCAGGCTGAACAGCCCCAGTTCCCTCAGCCGCTCCCCATCAGACTTGTGCTCCAGACCCCTCACCAGTTTCGTCGCCTCCTCTAGTATTTCAATGTCCTTCTCATGATGAGAGGCCCAAAACTGAACACAGGATTCAAGGTGCAGCCTCATCAGTGCCGAGTACAGGGGCACAATCACTTCCCTGGTCCTGCTGGCCACACTATTCCTGATACAAGCCAGCATGCTGTTGGCCTTTTTGGCCACCTGGGCACACTGCTGGCTCATGTTCAGCTGGCTGTCACTCAACACCCTCAGATCCCTCCCTGTCAGACTCCTTTCACTAGCAGTGGTTTCTCCACCCATTAGATTTACTCCTTCTTTATTACTGAGAGATAAAATGAGGTCTTCTTTTTCAGATCAGATCCTCTAGTCAAGATGCCTACACAGAAACACTTTTTTTTCCCCTGGAGATTCGTACCACCTGCAGTCATATGAAGCAACAGATGACACACCAGTTCAACTCAAGATGGGCAGCTGGTATGGTTTTATCTTCCACCAGGTAACTGAGAAGAGAAAATTCCTGTGGCTTGTTTACCAGTCATGGCACTGCTGTGCAAACCATCTCTCACACCCCGAGTGCCTGTCAGATAAATAATGGGGGAGGAAGGTGAGACATTGTCTTTGCCCCCGTGGCTGCTCCGTGAGGACAGCCTGAGCAAGTTGGCTCCCGTTCTCCTCAATGTCCTTTCTTCAGAAGGAACATCCAGGAAAACACTTTTTCCCCAGCCAGCCAGGTCTTCTGAGCCCAGGGAACAAATTCCCACGGACAGGCAGAACCTTCTTGGACAGTTTGCGTGTCTTGTCACGGAGAGTGCCACTATCTCACTGATCTACTGGAACCAGCCTGGACGAATTCAGCTACAGTGTGGTGACTGTTATAAAGGAAGACACGTCAGTTTTATCCCCATATGTTAATTGCTGAAATGTAAGTTGCATAACAAGAACAATTTCAATAAATGAAAAAAAAAATCTATATGGATTAAATATATGTAACACTAGATGTTTCTCAACTGTGTGAAGTTGCACTGGTAATAAGCAGCGTATATGCCATGAAAAACATGAAGCAAGTTGGCTAACTTTGAAAGCTCAAGACTTTTTCATAGCACGTGAAACATGAAGTGTGTTCTTCTCATGTGTGTGTATATATATGCATATATATATATGTATATGAAGCTTCAACAAAATCTGCTGAGTTTTTTTCTTTGCTGCTCCTACAAAACTTCAGCTATTGCAGAATGTCACTCTGGTGAAAATACGAGCATATGTATGAAATTGATTTAATGCCAGCTAAAGGAACATTAATCTAGCTGCAAATTTTCACTGCGGGGACACAGTGCAGTAAATTTCTCATAGTCTAACACTGGAGTTGATATTGCATGATGTATGACACTTTCATTTGGAAAAGAAAAGAAAACTTTTCTTCAAAACCTTAATTGACTCTCCTATATTTCTGGTTACAAATTGCACTGGATAATAAAGGCAATAAGTGTAGCAAGTAAGCCCATATTTTTTGAACACTCTGAAAGATATACAATTAAGCTACCCAGCTCACTGTATTCTCTGCATTCTCTTTAGAATACCTGGGAATCAACAATCTTAATTCGCATTGATTTCCTACATGGATTTTTTTGATTACTTATGTACAAGCAGGACAAGAAGAAAATGCCTGTGCTTCCAAGAAATCCTTAAAAGTGAAGTCAAGAATGGGACTGATTCATAGGATGTCCTGTAGTGATTCCAGGTAAGGAAAGATCCTGGGACTGCACTATCGCTCCTTAGCAAGAGCCAGGTCTGGAGTGGTATCCTTATCTGAAACTATCTCTTCAATACTAACCACAGTGACTTCATGTGTTCCGGATATATACAGGGGTACACAATTTGTATAAAACAGTTCACCAAAAAGAAAAAAAGGTATTGGTGCTACCCCCATTGCACCACACAGGAGCCAGAGGTTTGGGTGGGTGGATGGGGACACAGTGCTGCTCTTTCAGGGTCAGCCTCACTGCTGGAAGGTGGCAGCTCTCAGCAGAGATGCTTAAAAACATCTCTGAGAGCCTCTGTTAGCTCTACTCCACTGGCTGGTATGTAAATGATTTGGCTGCTCACTTATACAGGGTGAGACATCAAGGGTAGCTCTCTTTTTCTGCCTGATTCAGACCAAGGATCATTGATGTGAATTTGAATATTATCTCATGTCATTAGGCAACCTGAAAGGGAGCATGGCCCTATTTTCTTCGGCAGAGTTATTTTTCTTGCTGCAGTAAAGAAAGTTCTTTACTGAATCATTTTCCTTTTCGGCGAACATAGGAAACAAGAAGCATCTGCAGGAGCAGCCACTCATGCTGGAAGGTACTTAACATCTTTAGAAATGGTACTGACCTTTTGGTCTGAGATTGCTTTAGATCTCAGTGACAGCGTAGCTAATGCCCCTCATACACACTACCTTTCTGATTTCTACCAGCGTTTCAGCTATTCCAACATGAATTCTCCTTCTGCCTTTCTCCACGTATGTGTGCACGCACACACACACACCAGATGCCCAAATGTACAGATGAGCCACACTTACAGGCAGCTGGGCTGGCAACTGGGCATGCTTTGTTCATCCAAAGAAGTAATGTCAAACAGTGGGACAGTTCCTGCAGCCTCAGCTCATGCTTCACGCAGCTTTTTGTCAGATCTTCAGCTGGTGCAGCCTGAGGAAGGCACCTCCTTTTTCCTTTTAGTGACTTGCTGATTCCCGCATGGGAAGGTTTTTCCCCGCTTGCCTTTTTTAACGAAGATCCGGTAGCAAAGCACTGTCAGGGCTTGACTGGCTGTCAGGGCGAGCACTTGGACTTTAAAGCCTACAAAGGCAGGAGCTTTTCCTAAAGCATTCTCAGTCCAATGATGGTCTCTGTAGCCCTGACATGACACTTAACTGGATTTTTTTTAGCCCTGTCCCTCCAGACGGAACAGCTGGTATGGGGTTTTACGGTGCTTCCAGTGGCAATCGTAAAGAGACCATGACATCCCTGCACAGGAAGGGGACAAGGTCATGACAACCATACCAAAAAAAAAAGTGCTGCGGTGTTCTGTAAGACATTTTACTGTGAGCTGTAAAAGCGATCCTGTTTGCAGGCCCATCCGCAGTCTTTGTTCAGCCATTCCAAAGCAGTCTGCCCCATGGATTAGCTGAGGTCCTGCATATGCCACCTCAAGAACAAGTGATGGATGTTACAAATAGTTGGGCCCCGAGGTTTTTTTTAGGACTCTGCTGGGAGTAGTCCATCCTGAAATCTAAGCTACCCCAATTGCCATGCAGGGATCGGAAGTATATTTCAGCAAGAACTGAAAAGGAAAAGCTCAAAGGCAGCATAAATAGAATCAGATTGTCCTTAGCTTAATGGAGGAAGGGCAATAACATGTAAACAAGAAATATCCAGCTTCAATCTAACAGTTTTTCAATTCTCCACACAATTTTCCACACAAATTTGGGATACGAATAAATGATGGGTGAAGGAAGAGAGGATGGTTCAAAGGGATATAGTGTTTTTACCTACTAGTATTTTGTACACAAAAATAGCTGAACTTGGTTTGAATGTGACCTTCTGGCAGAGGATAAACCTGACAAATTTCACTCTAAGGCTGGAGATTCAGAAGATAACAAATGGCTGCAATCGATAATGGAACAAAGAGGCAATTTTACCTTTTGGCAGTAGGGAAGGGCATGGATCTGTGGGTAACTGTACATTTCTGCTCTGCTGGTTCACACAGTACAACCGTAAAAAGCTTTTGGTGCTGCCTCCTTCAGAGATGTCTACAACCATGTTCTAGCCAACTAATGTGTGATAAAGAAAACTTTATTCTGCCTCACAGTATTTACAGATTATTTCTGCCATCATGGATTAGATGCAGATGGAAAAATGGAGCTGAAATACTTTCCTTCTGAAGACTGAAAAACTGAATTCTAAGTCACAGTTCAAATTTTAAAATGCAAAAAGTCAAACAATCCCACAATTTTGGAAAGAAAAGGTTTCAATTAATTTATTTCTTTATCAACATTGGCTATTTTGAGTCCCCTGAAAGTATTTTATTCTTTCAAAAGAATTAAAAATGTTGTATTTTTGCTTAAGCTTGGTAATTTTTTGTTTCCTTTTGTTGTCCATAGAACATTTGTTTGTCAGTGGCTTCCACTAACTGATCAGTAGGTTTAACAATTAACTCTTTCCAAACCTTTGTACTTTTTAACTTCGTACACAAGCAGAAAATACGCCAGTGGCCAGAGTTTTATTAGATAGCTGGAATAACAATTCCTCCTGGCGAACAGTCATGGGATAATCACGGTTGGAAATGACCTCTGGAGGCCACCTGGTCCAACGCCTTGCTCAAAGAAAGACCAGATAAGATCGTGTAGCTTAACACCTTTTGTTTTAGTTTACCGAGGTGAGATTTCACAACCTCTCTGGGACCCTTTTCCGATATTTGCACACCTTCATGATGAAAAAGGTTTTCCCAATAAGTGGTGCTAATTTGTCACCTGCAAGTGTTTCACTGTACATCCCCAAGAATAATCTGGCTCATATCTTCTATACCCTCCTGTCCAGCAATTTAAGAAGACAATGAGGTGTCCTCTCAGCCTTCTCCTTCCATGCTGAACAGTGTAGTTCCCTCAGCTTCTGTTCACTGGTCAAGTGCTTCAGCCCCCATCATCTCCATGGCCCTTCACTGAACTCCCTGCAGTTTTTCAATGTCTTTCTTGCAACGGAGAGTCCAGCCCTGCACACAGGACTTTAGATGTCGTCTCACTAAGACAATCCAGGCACAGTCCATCCGCAGTCTGACCATTTTCTATTTGCATTGCACATAGCAGCTGGTAAAGGTATTCAGTACCTTCCAGGCTTGGTTTTTACCCTGACTGATCAGGAGTTGCGTGTGCATTTGCTATGACAACTGACTCTCAGATTTCTGGCAGCACAAGTTGTCAGCTTTCCACTATCGCAGTTTTCTAAGTTTTAGGGCTATCAGACTGTCAGCGCCATGGGTTGTTGACCTAACAGGATTGTCAGATGTCCCCACTGAATCCCTCCCAATTGTTGTGACTTTCTAACACATTTTCCTCTGGCTTCAGGATGTTTAACCGAACTGCAGAACACTTCCCCAAATAACAAGGGTAACAATGACAGTAACAACAGCAGCAGAAGGAAAAAAGACTCATGCAGTCAGTCAGGGAGGAAATTAGGACACTGAGGTTGGGAATTGGGGGTAGGGGAGAATGCTGCAACTGACAGGAAAGGAGATTGAGTTTGAAAAGGTTTTTTAGGTGTATATACAAGAGGACTCAAGAATATCCCACCTGAGACTGTCTGTGTGCTCACCTTCCGAGATGGCTTCACCATCACCGCAAAAGAGACAATGCGTTTTGAAATCTTAGACAGCACATACACAAGAAAGCTGTAGTTACACAGCCAGGAGGGATCAGGCTAAAAGAAAAAGAAACACATATTTCTTAGACTATCCAGAAGAGTTAAGAAGAGTTAAGTGAAGTTCCTTCAATTTAGATATGGGCCAAAACAGTACAGATGCTAGAAATGAGTAAAAACTGACCTAGAACTGCACAATGCAAACCTAACTAGACTCATTGGGTGACTGTAAGTCAAATTTCAGTTTCTGCAGGAGGCATACCTGTACTCTCTATGTGGAAGTATAGCAATTTCTGAAAATACGTTTTGGGGATTTTTTTTAAGCTTTTTCTTTCCAAGTTTTAGAAGCTTGGCCCATGTCTGAACAAGGAAAGAAAAATGGTCCTTTCAGAAGCTTTTGTTTCACACTGAGATTTGATCTCCCCCTAACAGCATGCTGTTGCTATGCATAAAGCCAGCAAACAACACGGTCATCTGGAAGCAGGAGATCAGAGTTAGTTTTCTTATTCTGCTAGTGACTTGGTTTTGGACCTTGAATGGGTTGCTTTGTCCCTCTGAGCACATTCCCTGTTTTTCTGTTTTACTGTATGAGCAACAGACTTGTGCTAGTTCCAAGGATTTACAGCAGGTCTTGCTTTGACCCGAGACATCTAGATTACAACAATATGACTGAACCAGAGGATCTACAGTTGCTGTAAGCCTGGCACTGCCCTGTTTTACTTACATAGAGCAACAAGCACTGAACTTCCCTTCTTCACACAATACATCTTCATCTTCCAGCAGGATCTTTCCCCGTCAGATAAGGTAAAAAATTTCCACTAGCTGAAAATAGTTCCTAGTTTTTCACTGTCTATTTATACACAAAGTGCCTGGTCAGTGCTCAGTAGATTTCTTGACATTTTAGCAGGGCAGATGAAATTCCGATATTCTGACCCCCATTTGTGTTCTTAATTCACAACATGTCTCTTTGGCTGCATCCTGATTAATTAAATAAACAAGACCAGAACAGCACAAGACCAGGGCCCCAGCATTGTCTGTAACACAGACTTTTATTTTTCTGCATACTGTCCTGCACTTTTCTAGACACTGGTCACCTTGGCCCAGGGAACAATGTAGACCAAGAACCATTCTTCGGAGGCAGATTGGATGCAAATGTGTGCTTTGGAGAAGGGAATTTAGCCACACAGACGTAAACTGAAATGTGCAACCTCTCCCCAAGGCCAGTGTGATAGTAGAGATGTAGCCTTCCGTATTTCACCTGGTTTGCTTTTGGAAATGCATCCTTAAAGCAGTTGTAATATGCCCCTTTCTAGGAATGCTGTTGCCTAATTTTGACAGCCATAAAAGATTTCCCCACGAAGGAACAGAAGGGCTTCTTAGCACTCACATCTGAGAGACAAAACCCTCTTCAAAAGCTACTTGTAATTCTTAATAGCACAAGAGACAAATGACCAGTGTACCTTCCACAGAAATTCTGCTCTCACATCCCCATGTCATGTCTGAAAAAAACCCTTGATCTCTCTGTGACATCTGTCCTGTCATGAAATGGAGACTTCACAGAAAGAACTTTAAGATCTTGAAAGGAAAGAGGTATGAAAGAGCAAAACACAATTATTGCTGTACAGCATTCAGATTTTTCCTTAAATTTTCGGGTCTTTTGTAAGAAAAGGTGTTGGGAAGGAGGATCACCACATAACATAGTACAGAAAAAAATTTGCACTGAATTTACATCCATACTTCTCCATTGAGTTTTGCTGATCTATTGACAGAAGCAGGAGAGAAGAACCTGGCCTAGAGAGTCAAACGTCAACAGCTAAACCCATTTACTGGGGGGGAAATTTGCATTTTGTGTTTCACTGTCTCTCTCCCAACTTTTTTCTTAATAAAATTTCAGACAATAAAAGTACAATAAGTACAAATACCATATTAAAAATACTCCTCTAACTCAGAAAATTATGTTCTTAAAGCAATTTTGGATTCCCACTCTTCATGATGATACACTGAATGGCTGGTTTGTGCAGAATCTATTGTACAAATTATTAAAAAGCCCGTAAATCCAAATTACATATTAAAATATGCATTCAATGCAGAAACTTAAACCAGACTAAGGGAAAAAAAATTATTTTTCTTTATCTTAAATTATCCTAAAGTCTTTACTGACATGCGTTTTCTTTTGTCCACTGATTTTACCGAAAACCAATTTTGATAAGTTCTCTTTTTTACCAGATTTCAGCTTTTCATGACAGCTGTCAAGCCAGTGTTGACATAGGAATAGAATTTGATATGACCACCAATACTTAAAAGTAAACCTTATTTTGGAAGCGATAGCTGCCGTCGTTTTAAACAGATAATGCAGTCTTGATATATTATACCTACCTTGTATAGGAGCACAATGTGATGCTACTTGAGTCACTGAAATCTTTCTCTTGTTTTCCCTTGAGTATAAATCCCCAGGGGAGCAACAACTATCCTTTTCTCTCCTCCGTATGTATTTATTAATGCATTTCCCCAGTGCTACTGTAGGAATATATGCATCAGTAATTCCAGTATGGATTAAAAGGGTGACACTGAGACCACGCAGGGAGATCTGGGGTGTCCTACAGTAGCAGGAGTTCAGGACAAACCATAGAGGAGCCATCTGTGAAACACAGTGTCTTCCAGCGCCTGGTCCTCATGACCTGGTGTCCTCATGAGACACGAGATCTGGGAACACCAGGAAAGTGGTGTTCCCACTGCAGACCATATCTGAGAGGCAGTGTGACTCTGTGCTGACCAAGTTTTCATTGCCTTGTTTAAAGTTCATATCCAGAAAAACACATGCCAGCACTCTCCCCTGCAAAGTTTGCTTACACCACACATAGCCCTGTCTTCTAAATGAAAAACTGGTATTTAAGAGAGATGATGCCATCTTCCCAAAGTCAAAAAGAAATCTGTAACTAAACAGAGAACCACAACAAAGACCTTCAAGACATCCTTTAGGGACCAAAGGCAAGACATGGGATCTGCAAGGACAGGCCCAATCCTAAACCTTCCCTTTTACAACTACCATAGCAGAGAAAAATCCTATGAAGAATGGAGACTTCTGAGGAAGGAACAAAGGTATCCCTGGATATCCCTGAACTACGTTGTGTCACAGGAGCAGTCCTCAAGTACTGGGAAAAAAAATTAACAACGTTCCAGTTATAAAACTCTGCTCCGTCAGCTTCCAGAGTACCTTCTGCTTCAGAAAGACACAAAGATTGCCCTTTCTAGGCTTTTGACAGCACAAAACTTCATTCCAAAAATTCAGAGGCTCAGCAAAAGGAGAGGACAGAAGGGAGAACATTTTCAGAAATATGTAGGATACAACTACAGACCCTATCTTCTGTCTAATCAAACAATGAAGATCTCTCTCCAGCTCCCCGTTCCTGCTACCTAAATTTAATCATATGACTACAAGTGTGGTCCGCATGCTCCTTGAACTCTGACAGGCCTGGTGCTGTGACCACTTCCCTGGGGAGCCTGTTCAGTGACTGACCACCCTCTCAGAAAAGAGCCTTTTCCTAATGTCCAATCTGAGCTTCCCTTGATGCAGCTTAATTCAATTTCCTCAAGTCCTGTCGCTGGTCACCAGAGAGAGGAGATCAGCACCTCTACCTCCACTGCCCACTGAGTTCCCCACCCCAGCCTTCTCTCCTCCAAGCTGAACAAGTCACCTCAGACACTTTACTTAAGTCTTGCCCTCAAAACCTTTCACCATGTTGGTCACCTTCTCCTGGACACACTCTCATAGTTTGATGTCCTTCTTGCATCAAGGCACCCCAAACCACCTACACTACTTGAAGTGGGACCTCACTAATGCTGTGTATGTCTTACATGGTGTAACAGATTTTCTATACCCACACAATGGGCATTTCATGAGGTCTGTTTTACACTCAACCTTGCAGCTCTGTATTGTTCATGGCAATGACACTGGCAGATAAACAACTTCTGTAAATTTTATTTAAACTACATAACAATTAAAACCAGCATCTTGGTATCTGATTCTCCCCTTATGCTCACTCTTAGTGATATAAAGACCAGAATCTTCCACTTTCTTCCACTAGGCCAACCTACATCAGCGTGTCTCTCTGAAGAGCTGCTAACAAATAGCTCCTGCTACCTTTGCAGAGGTCTTAAAGTAGTCAATTCATATTTCTAAAGTACTCTAGTACCTCAGCTGCAGCAAAACAAGATTTAAAGTTGGAAAACAAGGATCTCTGGAGAAAACATTTAGACCTATTGTCTTTTAAGGAAGTAAAAAGCTGTTTCCAGCAAGACATTATTCCCCTGTTCCTGCAGAAAGCAACATTAGGGAGCTGTCTGAACATTACCTATACAGTTATTCATAACAACTGAATTCCATTTAAGGCTCTTACAAAGAAGACCTGACAGTAACCATGCCATTACTACACATCAGCCCCATCTCTCTGGCAATATCTTCTCTTTGCGTGTCAGAGCTCCTCCTCTTGTTTAGTGCATCCTATGTCAGGTCGCTTTCAAAAAGGAGCAAAAATGCAGTTATGCACATTTTGTACACAGGAGGGGAACTCAAAACACTGCAATGACTTACACACAAACTCTGTGCCACAGACATGAATTACACACCAGAATCTAAATTACAGCATTATGATAATTTCCTTCTCTTTTCCATTAAACTAAATTTGTTTAAACCAACGTAGCAGCAGATCTTCTGTGCATAAGAGCAGTGTTGCATTAAAGGTTTCCCCTCTGCTAGTCACAGACTACTAGAGAAAGGGGAATGACAGGCAGTGTAACATTGATGGTGCAAAAGTCAAGCAGGTAAGAATCACCTGAGCTACTTGAGAGATGTGGATTATACCATAGATGTCTCCTGTGTCTGATCGTGGCAGCACCATTTGGGATTTCCTGGAGTCTCCCGTCTGGCTTCTCGTAGCTGGTCTTGAGGACTGTCAGTCTGTGAAAGTACTGTTTCATTTCAGACTTCCTTGTGCAGTTGTTCAGACACCTCAAGTCATCTCAGGTGGCACCAGAAACCTGTTTGCAAGCAACTGAATCAAGCTCCAGCTTGAATCCAGCCAGCCCCACAATGTTTAGTTGATGCAGAGAGTCGTACAAGGAAACAATGCCTGTCTTTCACACTCGACTAGTTTCTTTTAAAGCCACGTTCACTGCCCACTCTGTGTGGTCAGCAATTTCCCACACCAGTAATCTTTTAATGTTCCTCTTTGTATTGTCATAAATGGGAAGTCCCCAGAGAGCTAAAAACTCATTTCTATGATTTTATGAGATGCCCGTTTGGAGAAGGTCAGGAGAAGGGGTTCTGATGTTTATTGTTAGTAACGAGAGATTTTATTTTTCAGCTGTTTTACCTCCTTTTCCAGCTCTTGCCTTAAGTTTAATGCATCTGTTTTGGGAGGCTGTGAGCTGTATGAATTATAACCTGACTTTGAGCAGGAGGTTTAAGTATACAATGTGAATCACTTGATTGATGGCCCATTTGATCAACCCTGCAGTCAGGGTCCTCGCTCTGCTGAAACCCCGACTGCACAGCAAATACTACAGCAACCCTGGCTAGCAGGAGAATTCAGGGTCAGCATCTGTACTGTAATAAAATCTGCATCACTGTACAGCTGGCATCTTGCCTATCTCTCCCCCTCAACTGCCTTTCATTGTTCATGTAAGAGATCCAGGTATGCGGTCTTTCTTCTGTCCTCCATCCCTTTGCTTTAGGGTGCACGTCTTGAGCAATAAGTGCCTAAAACATGTCCTTCCATTGCTTTCAGTTTTATACCAGCTTCAAGGCTTCTTTGGACCTCTTTTGATCTATTTACCAGAGCTACCCAATGCATTTTGGATTGTCTCTGCTTTTATTTTGTTTTGCTTTTTACTTTTATCTTAATAGCATCAAGGATACTATTTCCAGGTACATTCTTGACCTAAACAACCAGAGTCATCACTCTGTAACACCAATGTCTTATCCTAGTGTTCTCTCTATTCTTTTTTCTCTGCAGTATTTCAATTCTCTACATACCTTTAGCCAACTCATTTTTAAGTCAATATGTTTTATCATCAAATTTTGCTATTCTCCAACACTGTTATCTGTATAGTAATATAACATGATAGCACATATATGCTGATTTCACATTTATTCTCGCAGATACAATGAAGCAGTATTTAGAAAAGAGGAAAATAAATCCTTTGATGGAGTGGATTCAGGGTTGGTGAAGGTTCAAATTACTACAGAGACTTAGCTCCCAAGAACGACAACCTGGGAGCTAGAACCTACAGCAGCGAACACTCTCGTACTTTATACAGTAAAAATTTACCATAAAAGCAAAACTGCAAACTAGATTATATCTCTCTCCACTTCCCGCCAGTGATTTCTCCACTGCTTGGATGGCAATGGTGTTCTCCACTTCCATGCTCCCTGTCTGGTAAAATTACTCTTGAATTCTGTATAGTTGCTCAGCTTCAACAAAGGACTGGAGTTTATCACTACCATGGTCCCTCTCTGCCCTTCCAAAACAGACATGACAGATCATACCTGGAGATAGAGACTGGATATTTAAACCCGAGGCAAGGATCTGGTTCTCTGATGGATCTTCCAATCATTTGGGGATTTTTTAGCTTTTGTGTTATGTAAAACATACATTATTGTATTATACAAATATTGATTTGCATGCAGTTGTATAGAATATTTGTTATATACAATTTGTTACAAGCGCCTCATATGTATTGCGTTCTATGTACATGATGCATTACATGAAATTCACAGCAATTTCTGTGCAGACACTACGGCAAATGCTTTTTATAGATATCTATAAATGTGTTTATGAAGCTGGGTATTACATAAAACCACCACCAAACAGCTTCTTGAGGAACCCAGTTCTGTCACTGCGTGTTAGGTAAGGTCTGAAACGCTGTACGGAGCTCCTCAGGAGACATCAGCCGCCTCGCTCCTGCTTCCTGATCACATTTAGACAAGAGGTAGGGGCTCAGCGCGGGCTGTTCTGAGCCCAAGGAAATTGGAAGAGGCAGGAGAGTTCAAATGTCACCAGCTTTGAATGGTGCCTGAAAAAGAGTTGTGTCAATGAGATTTTGGATCTAGACACATCAATCTCACTTAGACCTTGTGCTGGTTGTCTGCATCCCTGCCTGGATCAAGCCCTCGGATGGGGAGGCTGAGAGACAGTTTTATTCCTAAATCTTTCCCTGATACGCTGTTCCCAGGTTAATTTCCATTATTTTCTTCTGGGCTGCACTTTTCCACTCACTCAAATATTACTTAACAGGCATGTTTTGAGTCAAATCTCAGCAGCTGCTTGTGTAGCATGGTGATGTCATTGGATGAAGTATCTGTCTCCAGAAATAAAGTACTATTGGTTTGTACCAAACCTCTTTGCAGTCCCTGGAATCCATCCCACTTGCTAATGCAGAACAGAGAGGGCTGAGTTACAAGAAAATTCTCTTAATATAATACATTATTGCTCCATGGGGCAATTTGTCAGAAACAGTTGGGAAGGTTATGATCCACACTCACTCCTGCAAGATCACAACAAGGAGGGGACAAGAGACAGCAATTTCTGGAACGAGGAGTAGGAAAAGGGTGCAAAGAGCAGGATAAGCAATTCTCAGAAGCTCTTTAGAAAAATATAAACAATCTGGTAAGGGGGAGGAGGTGTGGGAGCCGAGCAGAAGCAAATTAAAAGGATAATTAGAAGAGAAAAAAAAAAAAAAAAGAGTTGCTGAGTACATTTTAGCTGGTGAAGCCAGGGATTTCAGATGTATTCACAGCAGACAGATGGTAAAAAAGAGGGGAAAAAACAACAATCAACAGCATACCCTATAATCAGTTCCTTAGCATGAATATTAGGAGAATTTAGTTAAGGATGGGGAGTAAGGAGTTGGCAGCTTTAATGTACAATTATTTTGTTTTCCATCTTTGCAGTAGTGGAAGAAGGATCAGAGCAACCAGAAACAAAAGCCACAACCCTGGTTTGTTGTGGAGTGTGAGGTGGAACAACCCAATAATCTTCACCCTCCAACTAGACTGATATTTTAACTGTTGTTTTCACATTTCACAACTGTCTTTGGGCACCTGGAAGTCTAATGAACATACACTCTAAATAGACAATAGATTGCTCTGGATACAAAAACAGCCTATACAACCCAGCATGGAGATCTCTACACAGTGTGCTCCAGAACCTCAGATCTACATCTGAGTCCTTTGGGGCCAGTAGGGTATTTCTGTGACATATTCCTTTGCAGAGAAGCTTCAATTTGGGTTACTTCTCTTTTTTAGTGGCTAAACAGAGATACTTATACAGTATCAGCATTCCTGAGCGATGTACTTCAAAAGATGACTTGTTTCACCTAGCTAGTCTAAAGCTGGACTCAACGTATAGGCAAGATGAAAAGAGTCCTCCCACAGACTAGGAGATACCCTAAAAATATGAAACATTTCATTAAAAAAATCCAATACCCACTGAAGTTACTAGCAGAACTCCCATTGATTCAATTAAGAGAAGAATCACAGTGTTTATAGCCCCCAAACCTGCTAATACATAAGGACATCTGACTCATGAGGACAGTAACCAGAGGCAAGTTATTCACGCACTTAATTATTCATGGAATCATGATTCTGGACAGCTTAGATGAAACCAAATGGATTTTAAATAGAGAAGCATTTTTATTGAAGACCAAAACTTTCAGATAATTTTGCTGATTCCAGCAATATTTTAAATTTGTAGTGTCTTGCTAATTGGGGAGATCTACAATAGAGGAATTATTAAAAAAAATAAAAATAAAGGTTTGGTTTTTTGATGTTTGCTTTCAAAATGAAATGGAAATTATACGGGAATAAAAGAAAAAACTCAGCCTTTGTGATTCTTCTGATGTAGCCTCTCCTGTGAAGATGACTATTTGAATTTGAAGTGTTGCAATGTGCGTATTATCGGTTCATGTCTGGTTGGAATTGTTTTGTGTGGTGTGGTTGGGCTTGGTTTGGGCTGCTGCTGCTGAGGTATTTCCACCCTTACATAAAAAGTAAAAGGATTTTTATGAGTGTGTGCATCATGATAGGTGTGTGATCAGGAGGAAGAGTTATCCCTCCTCACCATGGGTCTCCCATGTTTCCCCTCTCCATCTAGTTGTGCTCCTGAGCTGTGAATCTCCAGACATGGTCGTGTCTACAAAGACCACCAACTTCAAGAGAGGGCTCCGGCCTTCCTGGCCCTGGCCAGGGGGGCGAGTAGAGACTGCACAGTCTCTCCCTCCATGGTCTTTGCAAAGTCCATGTTGTGCCATAGCTCTCCCAGAAACCCCCAGGGACAGGTCCCCAGCCTCCCCATGCGCTTCAGGCCTGCAACAGCTCTGATGCAGAACATGTTTCCTCCAAGCCTCTTCCTCTCCCAGCTGACGGATGCCCCAAAACCCTTTGAACAAAAAGTCCTGGAGGACCTGACACAGAAAGAAATATCAGAATATGGTGCATAACTCTGTATTTACTGGAGATACAAGCCTCCTTTCAGAAGAATTTCTGAAGAATAAAAGCCTTCGCTTCTCCCTGGCACCAGGCCTGGCTTTGCAACAGCTATTTCTATGTTTCACTTGTTTCATCTTGGAGGCTGTGATTCCTTGATAGATCATAACTTGCATCACTTCATCTCCCACTTAGCTAATTTGATGAGGAAAATTGAACTGCTATGGTGGCAATTTAAGTGTATTAAAGAAAAAAGTTAATGCAAAATTTTGATTCACCAAATTTAAAGTCCATTTCCATTACATTTAATAAGTTCAGCCTCTCTTAGTTCATCTGTACTTATCTTTAAGTCTGCATGGCTGGGTGGCATTAGAAATAAGAAGATTATTCATAGTGGGGTGCTTTGCCTATGAACTTTTTCTTAGCTCTCAGTAGAGATAGGGAATCTTTGCTCAACTGTATATCATTTCATAATCACGAGTGGTCGGCTTTTCTGTTCTTATAAAATCAAATCTCACACCATCAGCCACAGACCTTTCAAAAAATACCAAAAGGGATATAATTAATTCAAACAGAGTAATCATTAAAGTATGAGGATAGTCTGACACATGTTTTTTTATTTCCCTCCAAGCATACATGAATTATGAGATCCAAATCACAGCTCTTGTAAGGGACTAGTTAATGCATTTGTGCAGGAAGAAGGGAAGGAAAGGAACTTGCTACATGAATTCTCACCCTTTCACTTTAAATCCATGCACAAACCATTTGGGTCTGAAGGCCTGAATCGTGATGTAGTACAGAGAATCAAGGAAAAGTAGGCGAGGAAGTGAGGAAAAGTATCTGTAATGATTGATATTACCATGGTGGGAAGGGGGCACACTAAAAGGCTGCCTCGGGGGTGGCAGCAGGTGCTTATATTCTAAAAGATTTGAGGAGTGAATGGAGAAAAAAAAAATAATTAAAAAAAAAAAAAGGCAAGATATAAACTTCCACACAATCTTGCAACAGCAGCTGGTGCTTCCCAGTCTGTGGAGTCAAGGAGAGAGAGCAAAGCCCTTGGACCCAGCGTGGGAGCAGGTGGGGGAAGGTGCCGCTGTTATTTGTAGCAGATGTTTCTTAGCAACAACCTGGAGCAGATAGGAGCCCCGGGTACCACTGCGCAGAGGCTCTGTCATCAGCCCCTCCATCCCCTCAGCCTCTGCCCTGGGCAGCAGGAGGTAGGACAAGACAACAAAGTCTACCAGAGAGCTTTTCTCCAGATAAAAAGAAAGGGATAAGGAGATAATCTTTGCTTGTGCTAAGCCAAAGCCCAAAGAGATGTGAACAAATCATATTAAACAAGTTTGAAAATACCAAGAAATCATTGTAATTAGATATAGAGTAGAGAGAAGTAACTGGAGAAGTGTCACACCACATCCACATACATACAAACATATTATTTTACTATGGCTGAGTAACTTGGATTTCTAGGGATGCTGAGAATCTCGGAAATTTAAAGAAAATATATGTGACCAAGAGTGTCCTAAGGCTATCCTGAACTAGACCTAGGGAAAGGGAAAGGGAAAGGGAAAGGGAAAGGGAAAGGGAAAGGGAAAGGGAAAGGGAAAGGGAAAGGGAAAGGGAAAGGGAAAGGGAAAGGGAAAGGGAAAGGGAAAGGGAAAGGGAAAGGGAAAGGGAAAGGGAAAGGGAAAGGGAAAGGGAAAGGGAAAGGGAAAGGGAAAGGGAAAGGGAAAGGGAAAGGGAAAGGGAAAGGGAAAGGGAAAGGGAAAGGGAAAGGGAAAGGGAAAGGGAAAGGGAAAGGGAAAGGGAAAGGGAAAGGGAAAGGGAAAGGGAAAGGGAAAGGGAAAGGGAAAGGGAAAGGGAAAGGGAAAGGGAAAGGGAAAGGGAAAGGGAAAGGGAAAGGGAAAGGGAAAGGGAAAGGGAAAGGGAAAGGGAAAGGGAAAGGGAAAGGGAAAGGGAAAGGGAAAGGGAAAGGGAAAGGGAAAGGGAAAGGGAAAGGGAAAGGGAAAGGGAAAGGGAAAGGGAAAGGGAAAGGGAAAGGGAAAGGGAAAGGGAAAGGGAAAGGGAAAGGGAAAGGGAAAGGGAAAGGGAAAGGGAAAGGGAAAGGGAAAGGGAAAGGGAAAGGGAAAGGGAAAGGGAAAGGGAAAGGGAAAGGGAAAGGGAAAGGGAAAGGGAAAGGGAAAGGGAAAGGGAAAGGGAAAGGGAAAGGGAAAGGGAAAGGGAAAGGGAAAGGGAAAGGGAAAGGGAAAGGGAAAGGGAAAGGGAAAGGGAAAGGGAAAGGGAAAGGGAAAGGGAAAGGGAAAGGGAAAGGGAAAGGGAAAGGGAAAGGGAAAGGAGAAGGGAAAGGAGAAGGAGAAGGAGAAGGAAAAGGAAAAGGAAAAGGAAAATATACCAGGGCTGAATCTGCACTTGGAGTAAAATACAAGGTGATGGATGATCCACAGTTAAAAGGGTTATTTGAAAATGGACACTTCACAGATGCAGAGGATTTCAGAGAAAGTATACATTGACAGAATTACCAAACTAAAGGAAACAGAGTCTTTTGTGGAATAACTAATTGATCTTGTACATGGATAATGTGGAGAATCATCAAAGTTAAACACAGTTAACAGCGGTGGAGCTGACTGCAGACAGCAGCCATAAAACTGTAACAAGTACCACCAAGTTGCACAGGCAATCCTTTTTTCTTCAGAATCAGGTATGCAGAACTGAGCATTCTGATATCCCGTACTATATTAGTATATATGTAAATATTGTCTCACTATCATTAAAGTAAAATAAATTCTACTGCCTGCAGCTGATTTGGCAACATGCCCTTGAGACCTGGTTGTAATTTGCATGCAAAGGCAATGGGGAATAAAAGTACAAAGGCCGTAAAACTCCACGGTCAGTAAAGAGCCATAATTGTCTCTAGGGGGAAGGACAAAAGCCCTCTCTTAATTGGTTGTACATAATAAGGCATGATGGGATTTCTTGCACCTTCTCATAGGGGCAGGATGTTGTGTGAAAAATGTTTGTGGCCGTATTAGGGTTATGTCCTCAATGCCTCTTTTCTATTAATATCACCATTAATTAAAATCTGACCGATTAATTGATTCATCTTGATTGATTATGTTGATTAGTGAGGACCTAAGTGAACATGTTAAAGAATTAGGAATAGCTTGGTAGGGGGCAAAAGTAGATAAACACATGATTATGTATTCTGGTGAGTCAAGCTCACCCATATGGGATCTCATCTCCTGTGTCTCCATTTCCCTTCTGTTAATCTAACCTCTTAGCAACATTTTAGTAATTCCTGTGGGTGATACAAGTATTGAATACAAACTGGAAAACTAGAGATGAGTCTGAACTTACTTCCATTAAAGCCAATGGATGCTTTAGTCCATTAACGTCAAGGACAGTAGTCTGAGTGATAATGGCATTTAATATTATGTCTTTGGCAATGTCTGGACAAAATGAGAATAACTCCTTTTTCTTGCTTCTGTAGTGGTATAGACTAAAAGGAGTGTGAATTTTTCTTTCTTACTAGAATTTGCTGATTAGCCAGAATTGTTCAATTTTGAGGAGATAGGTAGTTTTACAAGCTTCTCTTGTG
The DNA here is from genome assembly GCA_013399365.1 of Pampusana beccarii. NCBI lineage: Eukaryota > Metazoa > Chordata > Aves > Columbiformes > Columbidae > Pampusana > Pampusana beccarii. Next base: position 165,454 of record VWYH01007080.1, read on the forward strand.
TACCCTTCCAGTTTGCCTATTTCAAAACTTTCAGTCCACCAGGTCACCAAAGTTTCTGCTGATTCCCAGTTTCCTGACAGCACACTTGCCAGATAGGGCATGATCAGAGCCCAGAGAGGCTTCATGGATCCTCAAGAGCCAAAACTCCCTGTCTGCTAGCAAGCAGATCATCGTGCCCTTGGGGTCTCCAGGGTTACCACAGCTCCTGTTCGTCTTCCCCACAGTTAGGGCTCAATCCCCTTTCACAGGTGATTTTCATTTGTTATTTTTCTTCTGGCAAGCAGTAAAAGAAAATTTCAAAATATCAGATCTCATGTGAAAGACTTCCATACCCAGACTCCTTGATCTAAAACCTGTGAGCAGGCTGTGCGGTGTCATTTTGTTCAGGACATAGCCAGACAATGTCATTGCATGGTCTCAGATGTGGCCGTTTCTCAATTCCCAGTTACTGTCCTATCAGATCCATTTACACACAATCTGAAGTGGACTGGACAAAACAATGGGAGTGTGGGGAGCATTTATTTATTTATTCAACATTGTAACAGTCAAGGAGGGTTCACAGGAGGAATTACACATCTCAGCTACATGGGCAGCAACCTTTAGTCAAAATGCACTATTGTCTTACACTACCCAGATGTGAGCCCAGGCACACATTTGGCAACACCTATAAACCAATTGTGCCATATCTATGTATACCTATGCCATCAACTGTACTGCAAAACAGCAGTGCTAGCATTTAATTATATTTGCTGTTCTTAGCTGCCTTAATGTGAAATAAGTTTAAACAGATGTATTCACAGTACTTTTGTTACGTTGATTGATCTCACTTCTTCACTTTAGAAAGTTACAGGCAGTGAAAGAAGGCAGGTAAGGCTGAGATCGTCGAATCATAGGATCATTTCAGTTGGAAGAGACCCTCAGGATAATCAAGTCCAATCATAACCCAACCTAACTCTAGCACTAAACCATGTCCCTGAGAACCTCATCTAAACACCGTTTAAACACCTCCAGGGATGGTGACTCCACCACTGCCCCGGGCAGCCTGTTCCAATCAAAAAAGCAACATTGTTACTATTATTATTATCATTATTGCTGTTGTTGCTACAGCACAAACAAATTGCAGCTGCAATCTTTGTCCAATCAGTAGCAGCAATTACAGCTTAGCATCTTCTTATCCATTATCAGGCAACAGTTCTGCAAAAGCAGTATGGGCAGGGACTGAGGGTAGCAGGCAATGTCTGCACACAGCATCCTTTTCTCACAGCTGTTGCCAGCATGTCCATTTTCCTTTTATTTAATTAGGTAATTTAAAATAGCTTCTCCCACCCCTCTGCACACGCACAAAGCAAAAGCCACTACTGACATTTCCAAGACAAGAACACGTAGTTTTGTATTTTTTAGCATTTTATCCTCCATTTTTTAACTGGTAGGAGAGCCAGCTTCACGTTTCATAGAATATGCCCTTTTTTATGCAAAGCATTAGCTGGAATGACATTTCAGCACTGATCCTGAGAAAAGGACATTGCAAAGTGTCTTTATGGTGAGATAAATCCACTGTAGCATGAATAAAAAAATTTCCAGTGCATTTCCATTCTGATTACATATCTACTTGGAAATCTAGAGAGCTTGTTTAAATCATCAATCTGTTGGGTTCAATGCCATGGAAATTGCAAAGAAGTTCTGCTTTGCAGGACCTCCTGTACTGTATCATGTTGAACAAATTTTAATGTGTCTAAGTACAGAGAAGAGAAATTTGATTGTGACACTTCTCTGTATGGATTGTGTCACTTTTCATACTAAAGTGACTTTTTCAACCTTAAGTTCAGCAGGTTGTGCCACTTGACTCCAGAAAAATTATTTTGAAAAATATCGTTTTTTCTTGTCTTCCACAGTAAATCTATCCTGTGGGTTTTTTAAGGGCTCATAGGATCCTTTAAAAAAAGGATCCATATTTTGTATAATTTACTACAGTCTTATTGTGCAAGTATTATTATTACTTCAGTTTTCCACTCGTAAAAGTAATAATATGAGAAACAAATCCTTACTTCGTTTTGCGAAGCTTCATCCCTTTCTAGAAATTTCACTATAAGCATAAAGAGGAGATTTCGCTGCCAGTGATGCAGGCACCAAATAGCAAATGATGTGTTTCGGGTGCAATCACTGTAGCTGTCACCAAGCATACAGATGGTGACCTGTGGGAAAAAGAAAACCTTGGTGCAGATTTCTCTAACCAACTATTTGGCCTACAGGTTACTTTGCTTTTGCTGTACTTCACATACTACACAATGTCACGGTTGTTACAGGATACACAGATACAGTGCTGAGGATGACCTGAACAATTGCAGAACAAACCTTTAAACCTTTTACATTTAACTCTGATTTAGAGGGAGGAAGGAATATGGTGTCCAAACTGCTGTTTAAAAATGTCTTTCGAAGCCAAATAAAACCCAAGATAGAAGAGGTCATTCTTGGACAGGTTTTTTATGTTGTTTGGTTGGCTGTTTTTTTGGTGGATTTTGTTTGGTTTAGTTTGTTTTTTACAATTCTAACACTACATATTTATTTCGTTCTCTTTTGGCTTTGACACTGAAAAATCCCATTATATGAAACTCCCTGCATTTTACCTACCCCTAAGGGTACTTAAAAATAGCAGTCTTTCTGTGTGTCTTCATGACATTTCTTTTAATATACTTTTGCCTATTTTTAATGTTAAAAGTTGTCTAGTGTTAAATTTTTTGGATATTCTGGCACACTCTTATTTCAAGCCTCCTGACCCTTCTGTAGAACCCCCTCCTGCAGGAGTGAGATGCAGCTTTCATGCCAGATTGCCTTACAGTTTCCTCAGTGACAGCTACCCCTCTCCTTGTTTCTTTTCTAAAATAAGTATAATGCCACCTTCACAGTAGAGGAGCAGATCAGCAGCCATTTCTTAAGCCCTTGTGTAACAGCATCATCTCTTGTGCAAGGTAGAGACAAGGACCACCATAAAGCCAGCACACAGAGAGTGGGGGATAAATCACCTCAATCTTTCCAGTCAGCTCATGGCGTGGCCTGGAAGAAGATTGCGTGTAAGGCTGTCTGGGTACCACCATGGCTGTAGGTCCATTCTGAGCTCTGTTCTGGACAATTTACACCTGTAAGAAGAGTCAACCCTCCCTGTTCTCCACCCACGTATTCATACACCCTCAATCCCTTCCCTTAGAGCAAAACTCCATGTCTGTGTCCAAGCCTCCCATCCTCTAGCACTCAGAGCTGTGTCTTCATGAGCACATACAGCCACCACTTCCATCCCAGTACTTTCCCCATCTGCACTTGCATCAGTGCTTTGTGCCTCATCCTCTCAGATGTTAATTGCCAAGCAGGTATTTAGACAGAAGTGAACGTGTTCTTACCCCTCAGCTCAGACAAATCTCTTTTAAGAACCCACCAGGAGCAGCCACGTTGTTCCTTTTGCACTTGCCTGTGTCCTGTCAATGGCATGCACATCATATTTGATACACTCTGGAACAAACTATTCCAGACTCCTGAGCTGCCTGTCTATCTGTCTCTTCACTATCAATAAGGTCACTCTTAAAAACAAAGCAATAAAACTTCTTCTCAGTAGAAGGGAATGACCTTTATTTGTTGCGTGTCTATGTAAACTGCATAAAAATAACATGAAGACTGTGACATGAGATAACCAAAGATGGTAAATTTAGGCTGACACTGTCCTTAACTTGAACTGTTCAACAAGAAAGTATACAGTAAAAACAAAGGTTTGGCCTTAAATCAGATTCTCTTGGGAAGTGTTATTCTGCTGTATGCTTAATATATTTTCAGGTATTTCCTGAGCTGCCTGTTAAATAAGACAGAATCACTGGAAAGCAAGAATGCTGAAAGACCATGGCTGGGGATCAGAGTCCCTTAGGACCAGATGCTATAAAGCTAAATCACAACAGCAGAGTCCCTGCCCAGACAACTCAGAAGTTAAATGCCAGAAGGGATACAACAGATGAGCCATTCAGACAGACAGAGGAGGGAAAAGAAGAACAGGCACTGGCTGAATGGCTCTGATAACAAAAAGAATGAAGGTCAAATGAAAAAGGCTTGAGAATCTTGACATGGCGGTTTGTCACACGTGGGAGTTATGGTAGGGAAAGCATCAGTAAGCTTGAAGAAGAGTTCAAGTGAGAAACACATGTGGGGCTATCTTCAGTTCTTTGTCATCTGGAACAGCCTTTTGGGTTAATCTGGTTTTCTACAGTATCTCCAATTTGAAACTAAGAGTTCTGAGATTAAAGTCATAGGGAAAAAAAAAAAAAAGAGAGAAACACCTTAAAATATAAAATGCAAAACCATGACAAGCAAGACTTGGGACATTTGGGGAAAAACAACTCACACTCTTAGAAGTCAGACTGCTTTCCAACCACATAGCCAACAGAGGTGTTTCAATTCATATTTGAACCCAGTTGCTCTTAATTATTCCCAGATGTCAATCCTCACTTCATTTCTGTTTACATTTAATGACCACAAATAGTCTATGAAGTTCAAGAAGAAAAAAAAAAAAAGGCAAGCTAAATTAATCTTTCTAAATGTGATCCTCCTCACTTAACACAAATTTAAGGAAAATAAAGGCACTGAACTGGGATTAATCGGAGGCCACAGTTTTTATTTATAGTCTATTTGAAAACATACTCAATATAGGAATAATGATGTGTTGTTCACTACAGGGTTATTGTAATAGATGCTCCAATAAGGCTCAATGCCTTCCAGAAATGCTATCTCCCTAACCCTAATAATTATAGACCTAACTGCTGACACACTGCTGATTCCTGGATCATTTGATTACTGGAACTGGTGTCCTTATTTCTGGCCCTGGGAAACAAATGAAAGACTCATGGATGATTTCTCGAAAGGCAGAGTCTCACACTGATCACCAGTGAACCAGTCATTTGCCATCTGGTAGTTGCCATCCACCTTGGCAGAAGAAGAAGGGGCTGCCATACCCCATGCAGTCTAAGCCAGCTATCTTCCTGCCTCAGGGACAAATTGTTGCGGGTTAACTGTGGTGGGCAGCGAAGCACCACACAGCCACTCGTTTATTCCCCCAGTGGGATGAGAAGAGCATCAGAAGGGCGAAAGTTAGAAAAGCCCTGGCAAACTTGTTAGTAAAATGCTCTTTATATCAGCGATACGATTGTAGGTCAGTGGAGCAGGGTTGTTGTTGTTGGGGCTGCAGGAGAGTGGGCATGTGCCTGAGGCCCAAGAGCTGGGACCATGGACTTAAGGCAAGAGGGGAAATCACATCCCCAGAAATATCTTGTAGATTAGCTCTGCATAACTTAACTTTAAGGTTATTTATAGGTGTTTTGCTTTATCTTCCCAAACACCGTTTAAGAATTAAACTCTGAAAAGAAAGTCCTTCTAAGATCTGAGAGGAAGCAAGACCTAGACAGGCTGGAGGACTGGGATGAGAAGAACATGATGAAGTTTAACAAGGGCAAGTGTAAGGTCTTGCACCTGGGGAGGAATAACCCCAGGCACCAGCACAGGTTAGGGGTGGGCCTGCTGGAAATCAGCTCTGCAGAGCAGGACCTGGGAGTTCAGGTCAACACCAGGTACCCGGCGTGCATTAAGAAGAGTGTGACCAGCGGGTCAAGGGAGGTTGTTCCTCCCCCTCTACTCTCCCCTCGTGAAATCACATCTGGAGTTCTGTGTCCAGTTCTGGGCTCATCAGTTTAAGAAGGACAAGGAATTACTGGAGGGAGTCCAGCTGCAGGCTGTGAAGATTATTAGCGGTATGGAGCAGCTTTCTTATGAGGGAGCTGGGTCTGTTCAGCCTGGAGAAGAGAAGATGAGGGGGGATCTCATCAATGTTTATAAATATCTCAAGGGTGGGTGTCAAGAGGATGGACCAGACTCCTTTCAGTGGTGGCCAATGACAGGATGAGGGGCAATGGGCACAGACTGAAGCACAGGAGGTTCCATCTGAATATGTGGAAAAACTTCTTTCCTTTGAGGTGCCAGAGCCCTGGACCAGGCTGCCCAGAGAGGCTGTGGAGTCTCCTTCTCTGCAGACATTCAAACCCACCTGGACACCTTCCTGTGTGATCTGCTCTGGTGAACCTGCTTTAGCAGGTGGGTTGGACTGGATGATCTCCAGAGGTCCTTTCCAACCCTAAACATTCTGTGACTCTGTGATTCTCACACGCACATTCCAGTTTTATTGCTGACTACAACATCAAGAAAGGAAGGCAAAAACTCAGGCTGCAGAAGGGTTGGCTGCATAATGTTAAGTTCTTTGTAGGGTTCATGATGAGGATGGAAGTCAGGGTTATATTGAGGGGATGATGTCATAAATTTTGCCATTTGTTATGGAAAAAGCATGGCAGTAAGGGAGAGGGCAACAAGTGGAAGCTGACAGATCGTGGGTGGAGCAGAGGCAGGAGTTGACTTTATGAAACTGATTGAAAGAGGCTGGGTGGATAGTTCAGTTAAGTTCAGTTAAGTCAAACAGGTACTTTGTTTTGATTTTGTTCTAATAAGAAAGGAGAAGTTGGCATGAGAGGGGTGACATGGTCAAAGTAGCAGCCTGTGAGAGCTCTCCTGACAGCAGTGACTTACACAGATGTGAGGAAGGCAAGCTTGTAAATGATGGGGTGACAAAGAAGTATCTTGCTTATCAGATCAAGAACTGAACAAAACCTGGGCAGAACTGTCAGAATTGATGCAAAAGCCTTTAACTTAGGAAAGATGAAGACCTCAATTTCAACGTAACTAAGGACCTGCAAGCCTAACAGAACAGTGGAATGGTCCATAGCAAACCCCTCCACAGAATCATAAAATAGTTTGAGTTGAAAGGGATCTTAAGAGCTCATCTAGTCCAACTCCCCTGCAATGAGCAGGGTCACCTTCAACTGGATCAGGTTGCTCAGAGCCCGGTCCGGCCTGGCCTTGAATGTTTACAGGTGTGAATCATCCACCACTTCTCTGGGCAACCTGGGCCAGTATTTCATCAGCCTCACTGTAAAAAAACTTCTTCCTTAAATCTCATCTGAATCTACACTCTTTTAGTTCACAAGCACTACCCTTTGGCCTATTGCAACAGGCCTAGCCAAAAATTTGTCCGCATCTTTCTTATAGGCCCCTTTTAAGTACTGAAAGGCTGCAATAAGGTCTCCCTGGAGCCTTCTCTTCTCCAGCCTGAACAACTCCAACTCTCAGAAAATTATTGTAGACAGTACCTTTAATAAGGGCAGGAGAGAGACATGGGGCAGAAGTTGAAAAGGCAATTAGTTGGTTTTGTTTGAGTTTTTTGTTTGTTTGTTTGGTTGGTTGTTTTTTAGGTTTGTTTGTCTTTTCCTCTTTCTTTTTTGCTTCGAGATAAAGGAGCAGATAGGCCAACAGGGAAATGCTTGTAAGATGGGAGAGTCACTGAAGCAAGAAAAGAGTGAGTAAAGTGGGAAGTGGATGAAAATCTTCTTTCTCTGAGATTGGGGGAAGGAACTACCCAATTTCTTCATGTTTTGTGGAAATATATAAAGGAAGACCCAAGTTAATTTCCTCCCCAAGGAATGGTGAACTCCAGCCTCAATAATTTAAGCAACAGAGAATCCACATGGGAGGGGAATGTTGTGAATTCTCCATCACTAGAAACAGATTTTATATGAACAATTATCTTGACATGAAAGTCCACAACAGTGGAGGCTCCATCACATGTTTCACTGCTCACAGCAGCACTTACTAAAACAATAGACTCAACTACTTACAGTATTTATCAGTTTTATTTGTGTATTGGTACCTTTCTGATGTGTATTTTATTATTGAGAAAGCAAAAGAGAGATATAAGAGAAACAAACAAACAAACAAACAAACCCAAGCAATCAATGTTTTCAATCACAGTTCTCCGAGAGGGATGACCAGTGACCATAGAGTTATTTTGGGTTTTTGTTGTGCCTCATGACTGCATCACAGTGTCACTGCTGTGTTACTAAATTGAGCTTGTCTCCTTCAGCAGAACGAGCCCTGACTCAAGTGCCAAACATCTTTGGTGAGAATTCACAAAATGTGTCACAACCTCCTCCCAACATAAATAAGAAAAAATAATACTCAGTGGTCTTTTAGAACGACTGAATTTCTTTGTGATATTATTTGGAAAATTGAAGAAATCTTACTCTGCTGATTAACGGATTATTAAAATAATTTTTGGTAAGTAATTTTTTACATTTTGAGAGTGTAAAAAGTTACCATCACTTTAAATGTATGAGTTCAAACCAAGCTTCAGATAAATTTATTTATGAGTACTCACATATAAAGGCTTATTCATTTTTTATTTTAATTTATTTTTCTATTTTAACAAGAAAGTTTTAACAGTGCTTTTTCCCATCCACTTAGGACCAGCTCCATTTTCAAGGTGAGATGTTGGGAAATATTGTGCACAGTGCAAAAAAATATCGAAGTGGTAGTTCAGCATGACAAGACAACATATCACTGCCCAGCTGGGATGCCAAGAGGAAAATCAAAGCCAGCACTGGTGTTTGTAGTCTCCTGCACAACATGACAAATGTACATTGTTATCTCAAGAGAAAGGAAGATGAGCTGAGGAAGTGTGTAATGAACGGTGCTCTGTCTTTGAGAGTCAGCAGCACTAGGAGCAACCGCAGTTCCAGTAAAGCTCTGCTACCTAAAACACTTTTATATTGAGCCGTTGCTAATCAATAGCAAGAAGAACTTCTGTTCCAGTATCTTCTACAGGAAAGACTCCACTCGGACCTCCTAAAACATGTTCATGGCTCATTGCGGGCTTTGGAGCCCCTGCCGAGAGCCAGCAAAAGCAAGCTCACGGGTTGTGATCCGTCTTGCTTCACCTGTCAGGGAGAACTGTGTCTTCTGCAGGCTTGTGATAAATGATCCCCCACTTCCAGTGGAGGGGAGCCAGAGGCATTTGGTGGGTGGCTAGTCCCATCCTAAGGTGACTCCTAAGGGCATTGCTGAAAATCTTGGTGCACTGATGGGATGTGATTTTGGTTAAAAAGGGAAGGAAGAAGGAGAGGAGAGAGGGATGGGGATAGGTGTAGGGTGTCATGGTTCACTTGCACCCTTCCTCCCAGGCTGCACTGATGCCATGAGGTCCCTGCCTGTCACATCTTCCCAGTGCAAACAAGTGACAGAGGAACTGTCAATGCATTCACTACATTGTCCTGTAAAAGGTGTCTCTGACCCACTCGGAGAAAAATATGTACCATGTTGCTCAGTTGATCATCAAAAGGGAGGGGTGGTGAGGAACCCATCATTTTTGAACCTTCCTGGGTCCAAAATTGGACCAGAACCCCACATATGAGGTCCCTGCCTGTCACAGCCCCCCAGTACAAACAAGTGAGAGAGGAACTACTATACATTCACTACATTGTCCTGTAAAAGGTGTCTCTGACCCACTGGGAGAAAAACACGTACCGTGTTACTCAGTTGATCATCGAAAGGGTGAGGAGCCCAGTGCTGAGACTGATCCCGCAAAGGGGCAGGGGAAGCGGGGAAGCAGGTTGGACCTGGCAGATGGCTGAGTTTCTCGTCCCCGTTCTGTGCAGCAGGACGACATCAGCTCCCGTGATTGAACAGGGGACTACACATAGATATAAAAAAAAATAAATCAAAATCCCTTGCATGAACACGAAAGCTGAGAGTGTTTACTTCAGGCTTGACTGTTACTTTCTTCCCCGCACCAGGACTGGACCACTGTGAGATATAAAGAAGCATTGACTCTATTAGGTTTTAGCTATTCACCATATTAATCATAATCCAGCTCACCTTTCAAAAAGTAAATAACATCTTTAAGATTATCAGACCCAGTTTTCAGCAACATTTTTCTTATTAAACAAGCGCACAGGACTGAGAAAAATCAATAGGAGAGTTAGACTAGTCTCCACGTAGAGGGTGTTTGTTATCACCCGTAAGTCACTGTAAAAGATGACAAAGCTGCCGTATCATGGAGAAAAGTAATTTTACAGGGCTCAGGTGGATTCAAGTCTCTGTCTTCTTCCCTCCTGTAATTCAGGACACCATGTGTTTCCACCAGTTAAATGAATCTGCTAGCCTGCCAGACACAGATGGTCACCACAGTGACAGACCTTAGTGTGCTAATTCCCTTTGTATAGGCCATGACTTCTTCTCTTTTCTCTTTAGCAATAAAGGAATTCTGAGTCTTCACAGAGAGTGCAAGTTGGTGTGTTCGGGTGGGTGTAACAGCCCACAATTGCAGGTGGCATTCATTAACATTCATCACATTCATCACCTGGGTGACGCGGTCCACCTGCCTCATTGGCCCAGTCACCTCAAATAACTGCAAACAGCAACGTAAATTCAGTGCAATTGGTATAGTTTACGCTAAAGGTATCACGTGTAAAAACCATTTTATTTCCTGGTAGTCTGATTTTTCTGGGCAGTTTCATAAATATGAAACTTTAACAATTAATTACTGATGCTAAGTTTGGGGGGAGGGGAGGAAGTTTCTCTTGTTTGTTTAATTGTTTGTTGGTAAGGCTGGAGGTTGTTTTTCACCAAAATGGAAGTTGTTTTTCACCAAAATGGAAGTTGCTTTTAAATTATTTCTCGGTATGTAAGAGCTATTTTTCATTTGTATTATAATAAGGTATTAGAGCTTGCAGCTGTAGTGAGAAGATCAGTTGGAACAAGATGAAGTAAGTAGCCATTCCAGATAAATGTTTCTCATGTGAAGAAAAGGTGGTAAAAGGAAAAACAGAAGCAGAGAAGGATTAATCAAAGTGCCTGTGGTTTTCGAGCATCTTGTCAGAAAGAGAATCTTTATATTTGCCTTCCATTCAGTAAACTGATTGTAGTGGAATTTACTGTACATCAATGAAAACAACCATGTGTAACATGTTAAGGACACTGAGAAAAATAATAATAGCATCAAAAAGAAAATGTGTGCGTTTGCAGTAGCACGTGTTGCAGTACAAATCTCAGACATATGAGAAAGATACTACTTTTCCTTCTCTTCCACTCGTAGCTACTATATGGATAGGATAAAACTTTTTTCTACTAGTGACTTTCAAACGGGCGCTAAGCTTTGCAGTTCACTTCTGTTACTGAGATTAATGGGCCATTATTTTCTGTGTTTGTCTTACTACCTTTGTTAATTCTGACTTGAAATGTAACTACCGATGATCAATAGGGCCTCTAATATGCACATACTTGCGTTATTAGAAGTAATAAGTCATGCACAGAGCTCATAGCTCAGAGGTTACTTTGTTAGCTGTGTTCTCCAGGCACTTTCACAACCTTCACCTGTCCTCTGCATACATTTTGATAACTAGTATTGAGTGACTCTCTAAAGTGAATACTGAAACCTGTATCATGAAATTAATCGATAATACTTGCTATCCTTGATAGTACATTCTGGGAACATTTAATTGTACATCTCTGGAGCATAGGGTTGTTTCAACAACGTGTCAATGTTAATAGCTGGCTGAAATGAAAAACAAAAACTTTTATTCCGTTTTTGATTATATAAAAATGGATCCACATTTGATGTAATACAACTTTCAATCCAGAACTACACATTCCACGAAAACAGAATCATTTGCAGAATCTTCCCAATTTTGAACTGAAATTCTAGCTGTGGCTGCAAATTTCCTGCCAGCGCACAGAAACCGGGAGAGTTTACAATCGAATTAAGATAATTTTAAGCCAATAGCTGCATTTGGTGTCCAGGCCACAGTATCTGTATGAAAGTACTGTTGACGCACACTATAGGTTTTCTATCACTACAAGCAATCGCTATTCAAGGGTGAATATGCGGTCACCTAGAAAAGCCTCATGTGGAACTGTAACCATGGGAAGGGGATTGTCCCCCTAGGTCTTCTGAGAGAAGGAAAGGACTGAATGAAAACACCTGACACCTGATTAGACAGAAAATCTCATAGGATACAGTGTACTTGAACACCCAGAAAACCAATCTAGATAAAGCCATACATGACACTTTCACAAAGACATAATTTCTTTCTCCTCCACACCTTTTCTTAAATAAGAGAATGAGTCATGTTTGCCTCTGTGGCCCAGCCTGAATTTGCCTGAAACCTGCAGACAATGAGGTGTCATCATAACAGTAAAAGTTTCCACCTTAGGCTAACCTACAGGCCCTGGGTCTCTTGGGAGCTCCACACTGGGTAGAGGAATAGCATCCAGTTCTTCGGTTTGATATTCAACCATGATAGTCAAGAAATCCTCCCTTCCCTCCCTCTATTCTCTTTCTTATTCAACATATACCTTCTAATTGCTACGATAAGCAATTTGTCCAGGCAGTGGAGCGTTTTCACTACACAGTCGTGATTCATTTGTGGAGCAGGTCCAACATATACATGCAATATGTGCATGTATTTGCATAATCAATGGCTGGAAGGCAATGTATATTTATGAACAGCACCAGTTCGGCTGTCACACAAAATAATAGTTCTAGTGATTCCAAAGATATGGGTTATACATGTTAAAAAAAACACATAAGATTTTTAAGGACTAGCAGCAATTGGGCTTCTTTTTAGGTAAAAAAACAAAGGGAGACACAACTTGTGGGTTACGATATGGCTACATAGTTATGCTATATGTGTCTGGGATCATTCTTCGGCACAGATTCGCTTATTTCTGTACCGTTCAAATCTCCCAGTCCGTGAAACAGGGTGGGCATATCCAAGTTGCTAACTGGGAATGGTCTCTGGTCTCTGCTGATTCCCGAACCGTGTCCAGGATGCATTTGGGAGAGTGCCAGCTGGCTGGGGCCAAAATCATAAGAGGAGCCATTTATTGGTACAGGCAATCAAGTTCCCATCCCTGGGAATGTTCCCTGGTGCCACTCAATTAGCTGGGATAGATGTAGTCCAAAAGTCTCAAATAATTACCATGAAAAGAGACAGTAATTCAGTGGCGGTGTTTCACTGCCGTATGCTGGCATCTTTGGGGTCTGGAGAGAAAATAAAACAATCTTAAGGACAGCCTTGCCAAAGGAAAGCTCTAAAAGACAACAGCAATAGGGAAGAAATTTCAGGCATCACTCACGATGCTGCAAGCAGAGTGAAGATGAGCAAGGGAAGAAAACATGAGCCCCCAGGCATGGAGCATCATAACACAGTACTTCCCTTGCTTCCTGCCAGACTATTTCAAAAGAAGGGAAATATGGTGAAAAGCTGAATAAGCAAAATACTCATTAACTTACAAAGAAGTGCTGTTTCATTTCAAATATACCCTTCGAATGCTGCGTTTCCGTTACTGGATTAGAGTTAACCACAGCCTGTTCCATGGGGAGAGCTCAAATTAGCTTTCATTCAAACCAGATTTCAGATCTGGTGTTCTGTGTCCTGGACACAGTTATTATGCAGAACATTTACAAGAAACAGAAGCACTTTGTTAAGAAGTCTTACCAGGAAAGGCAAGTATTCCACATGTATGCTGGGGCTCTGTAAAATTCAAACTTTCCCTGTGAAATGGCAATTGTAAATGATAAATACATCTTCAGGTTGAACTGTGGAGTTTGAGAAAATATAAATATGTGTTTTATAAATAAATACCAACTAGTGCTCCCTCTGGCATGGGTTTACCAATGGGGCAGATGGGCTGAAATAATCTATTTGTCACTACTCTTTGGCGCAGCACATGTACTGGATCACGAGAGAAGGAAAAGACTGTACTGTGACAATTTATTTTACTACTGAGCTTGTATCCGTATCTGCCAGACCTCTAGGGCCAGCAAATGTCTTTGTCACGGGAAGCCACTGCATCAGCAAGGGGGTAAAGAACTATGTCAAAGGCCATTTCTTGCGCTTTGGTTCTGCACAGTATCAACAACTACTCTTTGAATACGGACTGATCTCCAAAGATTGAAGAGGGGGATAAATTCTCTCCATGCCTACTGGGACACCAGCTGGGGTATAACAAATGTCTCACCCTTCTCTTGTTAAACGGAAAATATTTCTCTGCTGAACACCTCCAACACAGCTTGACAGTGGAAACAGGACTAGTTATAACCACTTTCTCACTGAATGGAAAATGTACGTGTAGGACGTGACGGACACAAAAGTAACTTGGTTACATCTCAAAAAGTTTTCCTTTATCTGGACAAACACAAAATTTGTTTCAAATGACTGCATTTCAGATGTGCCTCACTGCCTACTTGTATCTTGTTATAAGGAGAAGATGTCACAACATGATGTATATACCCTGTTAGCTTTTACCAACTTCCATTCACTAAATTGCTGGAGATGGACAAAGGTCAATTGGTGGCTGAGAAAATTGAGTTTAATCACAAGCCACCTAAGTGAGCAAAGACATTACCATCTGGCATTATACAGTACATTAAAATGATTCTTCTCTGGCCTGTAAAGGTCATTGTATATTGTATAGCAAAGGTTGTGCTGTGGAAATACTAATTGATTTTTAATATTGGCTGATGATTTTCCTGTAGAGGGAGTCAAGTGCCGCTCAGGAGTACTTGCTGACACTCATTCCCAATTCACTCATAATTGCCACCCATGCCAGCAAAATCAGATGGATTTTTGAGGTCCAGTCCAGCAAGGCTGGAAAAGGACTAAGGATCCAGGTAATAATCGTGATTCTGCCACCAAATGACTATACCACCTCTGTCCAAGTTGCGTGATACATTTGCATCTCTCATCTAGAAAGCAAGATAATTCTGTCCTCTTGCCCGCGGGATTCAGAGATAGAAAGGGCAAGTTATTGTTATTCACAGAACTGCTTTGAGCACTTGGTGCCAGGTCCATAGGGTTTTAAGCAGTTAGCTCATATCACATTTCAGCTGACTTAGATGTGAGTTAAGTAGCTCAATATAGGAAATATATCAACAAACCAGAACAAGGTCAGTGGAGGCCACTGAGACGATCAGGGCTGGAACGCCCTAAGGAGAGGCTGAGGGATGAGCGTTGTCCAGCCTGGAGAAGAGGTGGCTTTTGGGGACCTTACAGCGGCCCTCAGAACCCATGGGAATGTCATTAAGAAGGCTTTGCCAGGCTTTTCACAGTGGTGCACAGTGGAAGGATGAGAGACAAGCTGAGAGAGTCTCAGACTGGATATAACGAGAAACCTTTTTTCCCCACAGGGACAGCCAGGCAGGGGAGGGGGTTGCCCAGGTACATTGTTCCTTCTTCATCCTTGGAGGTTTTCAAGACACAAATGGATAAAACTCTGAGTAATATTATAGGACACCATAGCTGACCCAGTTTTGAGAAGGAGGTTGGAATAGAGATGTCCTGAGGTCCCATTTCACCTGAATATTTTATGACCCTATATAATGAGTACATTGTTGCTGGATACTTCCATTGCGTTAGCTTTCTGGGAAGAAGGATAGATGGGAAGACCCATCGTTCTCCACATCCAGCACACACAGAAATCACTATCAGGCAGATATATTTCCAGCAACTTCCTTAAACACGTCTGAAGGGGGATACTAGATGGTGACACTTTCTCTTCTGGAAAGAAGCTGGTTGACAATTTTGTTTGGCATTTGTGCACGTGTTCAATAGCCTGCTTTTGGTCATCATCTTCAATGGTATGAAATGTATGGTGATCAAATACAGTCATAAAATGTATACAAAGTCCAAATTTTCCCATTGCCTGTTAGAGTCAGACGCATTTCTAGGAAATCCCAAACAAAAGAAAAGTATAAGATTTAGAATGATGTGGTTGGGAGGGCTCTGGTGTGACAGACTGCCAGGCTCGCAATGATGGGCTGTAATGACAGAGGAAATCCCTGGCATGGCATTGGAAAATTTCTGTGTTCATAATTCCCTCAGTCCTAATATGAATTCTGGAAAGCTAATCATCACTTGTATTAGGTCTCTAGCATGTAGGAATAGCCACAATCTATAACAGCAGGTAGACAGAAATTAATGAAGTTAATGATTAACGCATTTTGGAAAACAAAACCAACCAAACAAAAAAAACACGCACACCACAAACAAACATAAACAGCCCACACCAAAACCCAAACCTTCGCTATTTCGGAACTGTGTATTTCTAGAAAAAACCTCTGAGATGTCTTTAAATGGCACTTGCAGTGGTTTAGGCAACATTATTGTTTATGTTCAACTTGTCATAGCTTTGCACAAATGCTCAGAATGAGAATAAAATGAAAACACAAAACCAAAAAGGAGATGAAAAAGCACTACGAGGGTTTAAAAGGAACAAAGAAGAACAAAAGACAACTCATTCCCAGTGCAATCCAAGCTCTTTTTTTGTCAGATTTAAAGAATTTCATCCAATTTCCCCATTAATCAGCTGATAAAGCGGACCCGCATTCTGCCACAAAGCATAAGATAATGTCAACATTATTTGCAAATGGCTACGTTACAGTGACAGCCTAATGTTTATTACTGTCAAATTACTGTCATTTTATTAAAAGGACCAAAAGAGCTGGCTTTGCTAAGCTCAGCTCTCAGTCCCACTAGACTACTGAAGCTGCTCCCTCATCCCCCGTGCTGTTCGCTGAGATGGAGCACAGCGCATCCTCTTGTCTGCACAGACAGCCCTGTGAACATCCTAGATAATGAACAAGGCAGGGAAATTTAAATACCAGGACACCTTTTTATCTGAATCACCCTTTGGTTTTTTATTTGTTCGTTTGTGGTTTTTTTGTTGTTTTTTTTTTTTTATTATTATTTTTTTTTTCTCACCTAAAGCCTTCACATGCATTAACACTACAGTTTATCTTCCTAATAACTATTCTCCCTGTCACATTTGTGCTGTTGGGGCCAGATTCTGTGAGCCTTACTCAGTTCAAAGAGCTTTCTCTACTGTGTCATTCCTGGCACTTGTGAAGTGACAAGCTGTGCAATTTTAGGAAAGGTGTTGCTGCGCCACATTCTAGATTTGCTTCTACGAGTCAAACAGAATCAAATATTCTCAGCACTTAACGCTTTTCTAGTGCAAAATGGTAACAGATCTGGGCTAATTAATTTCACAGGTTTGCATGCAAACACTCTAAACTTTATTTTGACATTATTAACAAGGGCATAACAAGAAAGTTGGAGACTGCAAAATTCAATGTTAAAATCAGCGATGATTTCCTATAAATAGTACTGACACAATGCTTCCACAAGGAAAGGGAGGGCAGGCACTGTCTCCCGTGGCGTTTTGAACAGGGTTTGAGATCCCTTCATCAAACTTTGGAAAGAATTGTTGGATTTGTGTTTTTTGAGGGGGAAAGGACATACGAGCCTCCTCTGCTGAATGGCTGTGGGCACCAGTAGCAGGAATGAGATTTCTTGTGCTGCCCTCAATGTATTCGTAACACAATAGTTTAGCTAGCGGTTAATAATTTCTTGCACTAGAACTTCACATGTCAGATTACCATCTACAAATGTTGGACGGAATCTTTTTTTTTCTCAACTATGTATGTAAAACATGAAGAAAAAAAGCATCAGATGTAGATATACTGTGCTCCGCTGGTTTGTGTCCACAGAACCAGCCTGTTTGGTGTGACCCTTGTCTCCAGTGTTTGCTTTTACAGTTAATAATGAGCAAACTGCAATTAGAGTTGGTTCAAATGAGAGTTAGAGTGACCACTTAAACTTCTTAGATCAAATAAAATAAATTCAGGACATACAACTCTACGTATATGTGAACACACTCCAGAAATACAGTGAAGTGGGCTATGGAGATTACAGAGCACAAAAGAGAATCTCATATGCACAGAGAACCTTTGTGTGAAGAGCTTTTCTTTAGGTGAGCTGCATGTACATGAAAACCAGTCTTGAGGAACTGGAAAATTAGCATTCGTGAGTTTGGAGGAAAATTTTCTGAGTTGTCTTGGCTAATACTGAAAACCAGGAACAGTTCATGACTGGATTTTTCTCTACACCAGAAGGTCACTTTTTCCTTGTCCTCATTCTGTATTAGGTGAAACTGCCAAGTGGTGCCATCTTCCTTCTTGAGAAAACACATAATTGGTGTTTGGCTCTGTTCCGAGTGAGGTTTTTTTTAACGTCTCATTTGCATCATAGATTGCTTGCTTATTATCTAATTTAACCAAAACACTTAGGTCAGATCTCCTTCTGGTATAAACTGTGGAAGTCAGCTGAAAAACTACAGTAGGAGTGAACACAAACTCACATTAAATATAACTCATCCCAAGAACAGGAAAAAGGAGCACATCTGGTAGGATGTTAAGGCTGTTGTGTTTTGTTTTTTTCTTTTTTTCAATTTCAAATACAAATGACTGCCAGTACACTGAAATTCAATTGCAAACATTTAGTCTGATATAGTAAGCCTGGAAGTCTGTCTCTTCTAGAAGAGATCACTAAATTATTTTTCTGGGTGGGGGAGGTGAAAAGAACTAGTCCTCTGCAGGGATATAATAATTTAAGGATACATCCCTACCAATATCCAGACCATGGCTCTTAAATCTGCAGACGTCTGAAAAAGATTTTAAAGTCAAATAAGGCAGAAGATTAGGAGCTTTTTACTCTCAGGGAATTTCACGTGCTCAAAGAACAGCAATTGCTTTGTCTTCTGCTGAAATGCAGCTATCTCTGGGGTAAAGAGAAGCAGCTGTGTAACACCACATAGCGATGCCACACAGGAACTTGACAGGAAAGCAAAAATCACACGTGGAATCACACCAGCACAGGAACTTAGCTAGACAAACTGTGCAGTCATTACCTATTTGGATTATTGGGAGAGAGATGGGAATTAGGATTCCTATACCACAGGGCCTTTAAACACCCCTGTGTGGCAAAGCCTGAAGTTTGATGTCTTATTTGAAGCCTGGCAACCACCACCTTGCAGGGCCCTTTGCTCTGATCCTGCTGCTCCAAGTGCCGTTCTAGTGTCATAACAGCAGGTACGTTTTCATTGAGGAGCAACATTGGTTAGGTACCCAGTTTGCTGGTGCTGATGACTTGGGCTGCTTCCAGAAAGGGGAAGAGAAAAAGAAATAATAATATATATTAAAAAAAAAAAGAAAACAGGAAAGGCAGCAATCCAAATATGAATCACAAGCTGTGCAACTCACAGAGTCAACAGGGACCTGAACTGAGATAATAAATACCTGGGTCTAGATGAACATTAGAAGGATTAACAATAGGATTCACTTACTTCTCAAAGGGGGAAGTGCAGGGTGAAAAATTCATGCAGTTGCTGGAAACCTAAGAAACAATCAGCTTTGTGAGACGCTAAGGAGGTGGTGACGGGTTTGCCCATCAAGGAATTTTGCTACATGGAATTAAAGCATTGGTAAATATACAAGGCATCCAAAGAAGGAATACGGCAACAGTTCATGTGAGGGTCACAAATTGCCACTATAAATAAGAGGCAGGTGATCTACCTTCCATAGGTTTTAAGTCATCGAAGAGATTCCTGTTTTGGACAGGTCACCTTTCCATGACCTGCTTGGCTGGCAGGAGTGCGCCCTCCCACCAGTGACCTGCGGGCCTCTTCAGGAGATGAAGAGGTGACATCCATGTGCAAAATTTAGGCTTAAGTGAAGGATTTAGAGACAGTTAAACAGAAGCTTTTGAGTCCCACTGGAGCCCTGATCTAAACCACCAACAAACCCACCATCTGCAACAACACAGGAGTCAGACCTGCTCCTCTCGTCTGCTGTATGTGCACCCAAGGTCTGGCAGCCCTAAGTACTGGGGCATTCACAGAGTCACAGAATCACAGCATGGTTGGGTTGGAAGGGACCTCTGGAGATCATCCAGTCCAACCCATAGGCTGAAGCAGGTTCACCAGAGCAGATCACACAGGAAGGTGTCCAGGTGGGTTTGAATGTCTGCAGAGAAGGAGACTCCACAACCTCCCTGGGCAGCCACGTCTAGCTCTGCATGGTAAGTAGTGCTTAGATATCTTAACCAGACGTCAGTACATGAGATGGGAGTGGGTGATTTGCCCAAACCAACATCATCTAGAGGTCAACTCTCCTTATATGTTTTTTGTTTTTTCAAGTTTATTTAACCCCCAGTATATCATTGCAGCACAACGTTATGCATGACCACAGCAGTACTGTAACAACAGAGTGTCAATTCTGGAGCACAGCACGCCGGTAAGTAAAAAGAACTCATGATCAGAAGCAGTTTCAGAGAGCTATTGAAGAGGACTGAGAAACAAGAGACGTCCCCTCAGACAGAGCACTCGTAGGGCCAACAGAAGATGGTTACACTGAAGGCTGTGGGACTTCTGTTCCTGACCCTTTCTGCTCTCTGTGAGGAGAGTTCAGGGCTGTCCTGTGCTGGACACAGCGGTTCAGCCAAGCTGGGGGCGCAGTGGCGGGGAAACAGGTTTCCGAAAGGGCCAAAGGTGTCCCAGGCAGAGGAGAAGGTGAAGTTGGGAATGGGAAAGGGAGTGGAGGGAAGGTATTGTTTCATTGTATTATAATTTCTTTTTCTCACCCACGGATCTGTTTTAATTGGCTACAAATTAAATTAATTTTCCTCAAGTCAAGTCTGTTCTGCCTGTGATAAAAATTGACAAGTGATTGTATTGAGTTTATGTGGTAGGGTTTTCTGTGAGCAGCTGCTAGAATCTTCCCCAGTTTTGATAGAGCTGGTTCCAGCCAGCTCCAGGATGGACCCACCACTGGGCAAAGCTGGTCCCATCAGCAGTGGTGGTAGCACCTCTGTGATAATATGTATAAGCAGCAGCAGCTTGGAAAGAAAAGTGAGAAAATGTGAGAAACAACTCTGCAGACAGCCAGGTCAATGCAGAAAGAGGGCAGGAGATGCTCCAGGTGCCGGAGCAGAGATTCCCCTGCAGGCCGTGGTGCAGACCATGGTGAGGCCAGCTGTCCGCTGCACCCATGGAGGGCCATGGTGGAGCAGAGATCCACCTGCAGCCCATGTAGGACCCCATATCAGAGCAGGTGGATGCTCACAGGGACACTGCTTCCTTCAGAGAAGGACCATCTCCTGTGGATGGGACCCCATGCTATAGCAGGAGAAGAGTGTGAGGAGCCCTCCCACTGAGGAGGAACGAGCAGCAGAGACAACGTGTGATGAACTGACCACAACTCCCATTCTCCATCTCCCTGCATGATTATGGGGGAGAAAGCAGAGAAATCGGGAGTGAAGTTGAGCACGGGAAGAAGGATGAGGTGGAAGGGAGGGTGTTTTTAGATTTGTTCTTATTTCTCATTATCCTATTCTGATTTTGATTGGCAATAAATTACACTCATTTCCCCTAGCTGAGTCTGTTTTGCCTGTGATGGTAATTGCTGAGTGGTCTCTCCTTGTCCTTCTCTCAACCCACGAGCCTTTCATCGTATTTTCTCCCCGTGTCCGGTTGAAGAGGGCAGTGATAGACCAGCTTGATGGGCACCTGGCGGCCAGGCAAGGTCAACCCATCACAGTGATCCTCCCGTCTTTATCTTGACCCCTGAGCTTAAGAGATCTGCTTTTTTTGGATAAATATGGGAGCCCTGATTTGCAAATACGACCCTAATGGCAACATTTTGAACTCTATTTGCTTCAAGACTGGTGACTTGTACTCGAACAAGGAGTTGTCTAAATCAAAGCTGTAAATCTCTTCAGGCTTGCTGCATCCTGATCAAACTATAATATATTATGGCCAGGTACTTAAAATACCGACTATGGTTCCTTTGAAGGATACAGATGGATCAGGAAGCCCATCCTAAAATATAGCTGAGGCTTTTTAAAGCCTGTTATGCAGAGCTAATAGGAACAATACATTCACAGATACATGAACTGATGCAGTGTTGTGTTCTGCCAACTCGATGTGAAATGCTGCAGGTGCTTGAAAGGAAGTAAATAATAAATTGCAGTTTGCTATTTTTCTGTGTTTGCTTGTTTTGTTTATTTTAATACTGAGAAATTCTTTGAAAAGTAAATTCCTGCGTATAATTGAGAATGTTGCCTGCTCACTAGGTGTACCTGTGGTAGAACAAAAGATCTGCAGGGATGATTAATAAGTAGCACTGTTTCTCAAGCACTATCTGATTAAAAGTGTTCTCATTTACACAGTCCTCCACTTGAATTAACAGAACAGGACATCGTCAATGAATGACAATAATGAGTCTGGTGGTGGGGTAGGATGAGGAAGTCAGCTCTTTCCTGCTAATGTATGCTGATCATCGGGCACTTCTTTATAATCAGCTCACTCACAGGCTGTGTTTGCACAAGAGAGAAGACAGAGGAGGGAACAAAGACTTCATCTTTAGTGTGTTTATTCATTATTCATTACTAAATTAATTTTATTACTATATTAACAACTGTAATTATTTCAAAAGCTGTCCGCGTGGGGGTTGGTGTGGAGGTGTCAGCTAACCGCAGGCAAGCGAGGTGTGCAGCACTGGAGAAGAGCGGTCTCATGTTCCTCGGGCCAGCCAGGTCATGCAATTGGGGTGCACCCAGCACAGCATGGCCAGCCGGGCAGGGAGGGGATTGTCCCGCTCTGCTCTGCACTGGGGCGGCCTCACCTGGGGCATTCACTGTGTGCAGGGCTGGGGACACGGGGTAAAAAGGATATAAAGCTACTGGAGAGTGTCCAGAGGAGGCTATGAAGTTGGTGAAGGGTTTGGAGAGGAATCCGTATGAGGAGCAGCTAAAGTCACTTGGTTTGTTCAGCCTGGAGAGGAGGAGACTGAGGGGAGAGCTCATGGTGGTTACAGCTTCCTCACAAGGGGAGGAGGAGGAGCAGGCCCTGGACTCTTGTCTCTAGTGACCAATGACAGAACCCGAGGGAATGGCAGAAGATGTGCCAGGGGAGGTTCAGGTTGGGCATGAGGAAAAGGTTCTTCACCCAGAGGTGCTGGACACTGGAACAGGCTCCCCAGGGAGGTGTCACGGCCCCAACCTGACAGTGTTCAAGAAGAGACTGGACAACGTCCTCAGATACACGGTGTGACCTGTGGGGTTGTCCTGTGCAGGGATAGGAGTTGGACTCCATGATCCTTGTGGGTCCCTTCAGCTCAGGATATTCTACGTTTCCATGCCTGGCACACCTGTCCCTCCCTTTCTTCCATGTCTTCCTATCACAGGTATCTATAAAGGAACCTAGAGCAACTACAGTCTAGACTTACACTCCCATTATGTAGGTCAAATTGCCCAAAACACATAAGCCTCGATACACAGTGGAGGGATTTACACTCCCTGATGCTGTGAGCATCCTTGAGAAGCCCGCAGGTGCTCACCGCGTCCTTCAGGACTGCACTGAGCAACACTGTTGTAGTGGTTCCAGGGCCTGTTGGCTGAGGGAGAAAAAGAGATGTGCAAGCATGACTGACCTGAGAAGAAAAGTAACTACAAGAATGTAGCATATTTTTAACCTCCTTTTCATGCATTTTTACAGATGGGAAAGGAGGAAGACCTCTATAGTTCTAGGCTTCTCTCAACTACTTTCAGTTGGGTAAAAGCTGAGTAACTAGTCTGGTGTACTAGGTAATGGAGAAGATCGAAGGAAGATTCATCCCACGTTTCCCTGTCCCCCCATGGCATATATAAAATCAAATATAACACAAAAGAACCATGTTCTTGATGCCCGGATGCCTTGTCCATCATCAAGAATGAAATCTGGGGAACTACAGGCTGGCTGACCTAACCTTGGTCTCTGGGAAGGTTATGGAGCAAATCCACTCAGAAGCATATTTCCACTCATGTGAAGGACAAGAACATCACTAGGAACAGCCAACATGAATTTACCAAGGGCAAATCACACCTGACCCACCTGGTTTCCTTCTGCAGTGACTGGCCTGGTAGACCTGGAGAGATCAGTGCCGTGTGTTTTGTCAAGCGTGGCAAACTCGCAGTCAGCCTGGAGATATTATACAAAGAGCTGTTGGATGGACTCCATAGTGACTGGAAAAGTAGGCTCTATTGAAAAAAATAACTAGACAGCTGGACACCAAGGGCAGTGGTCACTGGTGCGTAGATTTGGTGGCCAGATCCTTGCAGCGTGACTCAGGGATCTCTACTGGGGCCAATACCGGACAATAGGACACCTTATCCACCTTATCTGAGGTCACCTTATCCACCCTCCCTGCAAGCAGGGCCACCTACAGCAGGTTGCGCAGGACTTTGTTAATACAGAGAACTAAAATACAGTTTTAGGGCTCTGTGTCAGTGTCCTGCTATTCTTGTTTCTAATTTTATTGATTTTATTTATTTAGGTTTTTTTTCCCCTCCCAATTGATTTCACATGTTTTTGAGTGGGCTAGCAACACAAGGCATGTCCTGAAAATCATGCTTTAAAACTATTTTTTTTTTTTTTTA
>VWYH01007080.1:202635-276213 GCA_013399365.1 Pampusana beccarii
TGCCCTTGTTATATTCCATTACATTTTTCCCTGCCCAACTCTCCAGCCTGTCCAGGTCTCCGGATGGCAGCACAGCCTCTGGTGTGTCAGCCACTGCTCCCAGCTTGGTGTCATCAGCAAACTTGCTGACAGTGCACTCTATTCCTTCATCCAAGTCATTGATGAATATATTGAATAGTACTGGTCCCAGTACTGACCCTTGAGGGACCCCACTAGATACACTGGTTTCTGCCAAGATAGGCCACAACTAAATGGTCACACAATGGTGCATCCAAACAGCCTCTGCATGATTTGACAGGGACACACTCGTTTTTTCCCTGACACCAAAAGGGGACCTGGAACAACTGAAGGTTTATAAGACTTCAGAGTAGAAGAAAATTGTCAAAAATGTACACTGATACATTCATCCTCCATAGAGGAGGCACTAAGGAAAGATGGCATATAAAAAGTTGGATAAATATTACAGAATATTCAATTTAGTTCTGATTCACTTATTCATCTACTAGCCATCTCTGCTACTAGGTATGTTAGTTTTAACCCATCAACTGTCATTATATATGGTTAATATAAAACATGTTTTCAAATGAAAACTTGTTATGACTTATGTAACCCATATTACATGATTCAAGATATGAACAGAAAATAGAGGTTCAGCCAATTCCATTATAAATATTAAAAAAAATATATATTTCTACACTCAGTTTTGCCATAGCAGTTCTAGCAGCTGGTATCGAATCTTTACTCTTTGAGCTTCAAATGCAGAAATCTTCTCCGAGCTCTCCTAACCTTCAAAGAGTTCTTTGCTTTAAATCTTTAAAATACTCTCAAAATTATTACAAAGCCAACTTGTATGTGCAAAAAGTTCCGTTAGCCTGTGACAGGAGTCTCTTAAATTTACTGTGGTATACAGAGGCAGTACAATGTATAGAGCTCTATTTATTTAAGTCATGTCAACTAAAGGTACTGAGGAGGAGGAGGAGGAATTACCATTCCAAATGGGAAATAAAATATGTTCTATGTAAAATATACACAATCTGAGAATACATAGCCACTGACTTTTGCTGGCCTCCAGCTCAGTACCTGTAATCATGATATAAATTAAAGCCTTGTGTATAAAGAATTAAGGACCAGATCAAAAGCTCCGTTATTTCTCTAATAATTTCACAGAGTAAAGATACCTACCAAAGCATCAGAAGATTAAGGTTTTTGTTCTCTTGGCTGTCCAAGGAGGTGGGTTTCCTGACAAGAGAAAAAAAAAAAGGTATTTTTACTCAATTTCAAAGACTTTTCAATAAAAACTAAAAGAACAATAATAAATCAAACTATAATTAATAGATACATAATGACTAACAAAAAAGCTTTAGGTAACATTTGTAATGTTTAAGTTACTAGAATTTATGGAAAGAATAATATATTACAAACTATTGGTTATGAGGTTTTACAGTTGTTTAATAGGGCATAGTTTGTCCAAATTTAACTAGCTAAGCTAAGGCTTTTTAGATTACTAACACAAATTATACGTTTTAAAATGAGAATTTAGGTGTCCTTAACGTCTTTCCTACATTCTGAAATGAAACTTTCTACGTTGTAAGCCTCCCTGTTTTTATTGGTCATATTAAGATAAATTAAGTGAGATTAAAATCTTATTTGATTTATTTACCTTTGCAAATGAAGACCGTTTTAAGGGTTACACATCCTCTGCCTCTGACGAAAGCGACCTCAATTAGTCAAGTCAGAAAGTCTTTAAAAGCTTTGGGTTTATTGCTTCCAGCACGGAGCGAGGTGGTCATTAACATGCCAAAATTCTCATAAAAATTCCAAAGTTGCACTAGTGAAAAAACGCTCAACAAGATGAAAACTAGTCACATCTTTTTCAGAAAATTCATTAGCTATTTTAAAGCATTTTTAACAAAAATATTTTGATTTAATGTGGCACTCAAGCAGATCCATAACATTTGGATACTTTAAACAGCATTTATATCTACTGTGAGTATATATATATACATTTAGGTTTATACCATTTTTTTAAAGAAGTTGCGCAGTGTTTAATATGAGCCTTTTATGCTGATCACTGTTAAAAGTATTTCTCCCTGTTTACTACTATTTATGTTGTTTTATTATAAGATAAAGCATAAAATTAAGGTCACACACACTGATTTTCTTTCAAAAGTTTATTTAGTATCAAGCAAGGGTAAAACTTTGCTTAACACTACAGAACATTTCAAGACTTGAGTTACAAAATACCACATTATTTGCATTTGTAATTTGCTTCCCTTTTTACGCATGTTTGCAAAGAGAATAACTAGCAAATGGCTGAAAATAAAAACTAAAAACTAAACTGTTGAAAAACCTTTAAAATAAAAGGTTACGCTTATGTTAAAAGAATGGACTAACATATTTAGTAAACCTATTTTTTGTTTAACACTAGTTAATCAAAGGTTATTCTTTTTGATCACCTATTTTTTTTTCAAATACAGTTTGGAAATAACAAAGTTCCTTGTTTTACATATCTTTATGTCCAGGTTGTTCTCTCAACAAAATATTTTAAGTTCAGTCCATCCGTTCAGAATTTTAAGCGCTTTGATTTAATAAAAAGGGATTGTTCATAGAAAAAATTACTTTGAACAGTATACAGGACTGGTGGAGATTGGATATTTCACAACATCAGACAGTACAATCAGTATCTGGCATATGGCTGGTCTCTGTAGACTCCTTTCGCTGTCCTTGCAGAAGGTGCCTTGTGTCTTGAGTTGGTCCATTCTTCTTGCCCTACAAGAAGGGAAAACACAGTTAGACTTAACTTTGTGCACCTTGGTTTCAGTAAATACATCATAATCTAATTCACAATTAATAAGGAAAAAAAATAAGTAGAGCATCTGAGAATATTGGAAGGGGTCTAACACTTGAACCAAAAAAACCTGGGTACAAAACACCTTTACGAGCTACTCCACGATGTTTTTTCAGCAGATAACAGGAGGGAGCATGACAGGGTAATGGCAAAGAGATTCAGGGCTCTGGAATTCAGCTGGATTTGCTTGTTGCAAATACACAGAAGCGCCAGCTCTGGTGGCAAAACTACAGATAATTATGCTAAGACTAAACGAACAGAGGAGATTAATTACGTATAAGCAAATAAGCTGCCCTCAGAAATAAGTTTATTTGCATCAGTACCAATTTAGGCTTAATTCAAATACGCAATCCAATAGCAAAAAGCTTCAAGTTTCACTACAAACACCTATGGCTTCTAATAATATAGGGGCTATATTTGACTTCACTGTGAACATACGCTTCCTCTAAAATGCAAGAAATAGAAGGCAGATTATAAAAAAATTAAAAGGGCAAGGGAGTTGCTTGTTCGAATTTTGAAAACAAAGTAAGTTTGTGAAAACCTTGTGCTATACTTAATGCTTCATAATCCTACCAGATTTTAGAGGTAGTAAATATTAACAAAAAGTAAAAGAGTATTGTCTTAATGAGAATCACTGTGCCATGCATTTACAACAAAAGACACAGGAGCAAACGCAGAGGTTAATGAAATAGTAGTTAAGTACACTTTAATCAAGTAAATGAACCTGAGTACTGCCCCTGACAGAAAAGAACAAAAAAACCCTCCAAAGAGAAACACACCTGAAACCAGTGTATGTGCTTCCATATCTACTTTTGGAGAATTGCTCTGCCCTAAGCAGACAGGTGTCCAAGTGAACCCAGTGCAATCCAGAAACTAAAGGTGGAATCCAAAGAACTAGTTATGGTAATCTACAATGTAGGCATCACTTTATCTTTCTAGTCAATTAAAAAAAAAGATTATAAAGAGCCCCTGTACTACTTTGAATGGAAAGATAACTTCCTCAGACAGCAGATATCGTTAATTAGATGACAAGAATCCCATAAGTCAAGGGTCCAATTTCACAGTCTCTTCATAGAAGTTTCATCCTAGCTCCTTTACTTTTAAAGATGTAGGTGCTTGCCTGCAGAGTCTGGGTTATATATCACACCTATGTGGCCAGAACATCTGCCCAGGAGACAAAAGGAACAAGTTCGAATTTGGCATAAGGCTGAAAGAATTAAACTTGCACCGCAGGCAAGTTCCACAGGAATCTGATAACAGAATAATATATTAATACATGAGAAGTAACCTCTTGTGCTGCTTATATTAAGCAAGGAAAAAAAACCCTAGCCTAGCAGTAAAGGAAGGTGGCTGAGGGGTAGGAATTAAAATTATTCTAGCTTTTAAACACCACTGCAAGGAACTGTTGAAATGTGCAAAATCAGTCTTGGTTATAGCTTAAAGTGAATACTTGCTTCTTTTCAAGCAACTGGTCAAATCGGTAAAGAGTCACCTTCCTGTTTATCAGTTTTCTTTTTGGTGCCATTCAGGGCTCTGAATCCTAAAAACACTGAATATTCTTCCTACATCCTCCAGATCGGCACCTGAGCTTCTCAGGGGAGGAAAAGTTGAGGTTTTTCCTGGGAATGTTTCCTCCTTCCAGCACTGGGCAACTATCTGCTCACTAAGCAGTCTTACGAATTTTAGTCCGAGGCACCTAATGTTCTTTACATACTGTAAGAATGATTATTAGTATCTAACTCTGCACCTAAGGTTGTACTTAAGGGTCAGTTAGTTAAGAAATAAAGTGCACAACTATTTATTCGTACGTGCAAAAATTTCAGTGGCTGTAACCCATAATCATTCTTCAAGGTATTTATAGTTTTCCTCTCAACTTGAGTAAATACATCACTTAATATTCTGAGTGGCTGGGCTTTGATAAATAGAAAACCAATTTTAAATGCAAAAGCAATGAAAAATCCATATTTTTCAACCTTAAATACTGCAATCCATATTTCCCCCCCATCAATCAACTCTATCTACATTAAGCCATTTCATACGCTTTTCTCCCCCATCAATTTCGCTTTCACGAAATAGTCTTAGAAATATCAGGCTTGTAATGGCAGTTTATTTTAATGTTGAAATACAGATTTAAGCTATATATCTATCAAGACCAATTGAAAGTGCTGAGGAAACAGAGGAATTTCAAGTGACCTCTTCTTTTGATGAACTGACTTTCCCCTTAAGCTAAATAATTAGTTTAAGCAGACGATATTGAGCAAACTTCTGTATTAGGTGCATTAATCACAACAACTTCGTTGAGGTCATTTTAGTTTTCAGCAGGAAGCTCTTCCAAATGGAGTTCACCAGAGAAGATTTTAAGCAAAGCATTAAAAAAAATCACTGAAGCATCCACTACCCAGAATCACAACTCTTGCGCTAGTTACTTACACTCCTCAAATGCTGGAGATTTGAGTGATCTAGATTATATTCCTCTGATCTCTAGTCAGAGATTTAACATTTACCCTTTAAGTAAAGGTGCCTTTTAACATGCTTTCCACTTCTGATCTGTAACAGATTTCTTTAATTAAACCGCTCACTGCCACATTTCTAGCTTAAAAAAAGTGATCTTTACCATCAACGTGGTTTTTGCTTCATTACGCATTGTTTTGTCTCCATACGAGTAACCCACTGCCCTCATGTCTATTAACTACCTAAAACACTTTCATAACCTTTACCTAATGACTCCCTGCTTCATTTGACAAGACTGATGCATGAAAATGAACTAATACAAAAAAGACCGTACAAATCCAAAATTCACTCAATTAGGCCTTGATTCAATGGAGAACTTCAGCGTATTCTTACCTTGCACCAACTTTTCATGCCAGTTGTGCCACATTAGACGCGTTTGCTTTCAGCTGGAAACAGCTCCTGAAAAAAGGCCCTAACACCCCCATATTTCTCCTCAAATCTCCTTGAACGTGTCACAAAAAGGGTACTCGCAGCATGATTTAGATTTTATTTTTATTTCTCTGAGATTAGTTTCCCACGATTCTGTTATCTAACAGACCACAGAAAGCTCCTTCAGTATTTTTCCTCAATAACCACATGAGGAGCCCTGTGACAGAGCAGGAATCCCTGAGCAGCTGTTACCCACTGCAGAACTGAAAACCTGCCTTATGGAAATTCTTTGGATTATGCTTTTTTCAAGAGTCTACTACTGTAGTCATTCAGCTCATAAAACCACTCACCGTAAGAGTCGTACGTCTCTTCACTCAGTCCGTGGCCATAGTCATAGTAATCTGCTCCACTGGATGGGAGGAGGGAAGCGGGAAAGAAAAAAGAAACAAAGCAGTTACGTTTTAAGAAGCAAAACTCATTATTACACATTCTACCTTTGAAAAGAAGAAAGTTTGAAGGATGTAGACACGCCCTAAGGTAAGAAACTTAAGCAACCGTGTGACACAATGACAGCCGAGGTCCTGTTCGTTCATTAGTAAGAAAATAAACCATATTTAGGCCCATTTAGGATTTTTTTCTTAATCACTGAGCCCCTAGTACACAGTGTTAGATATGGATGCAGGAATTTATATTTATATAATTATACTTATAGATGGGGAGCTTTAAGATCTTATGAGTCCCAATGAAAGAAGAGTAGGAGTTGTAGGTAATGAACCCAATTCCTTTGTCTTCTAAACTTCATTACTAAACTTCATTACCTACTGTTGCCAAGTATTTTGTCTTTGCATCTCTAAATTTGCTGATAAAAATTCAATAATGGACAAGCAACCTGTTGATCAGAGTTATATAGTTTCTATACATGTACACGTTCCAACGTCTTCAAAACAAGGTACCTGCGCACAAATGCAAGTGCTACCATTTTCACAGCCAGACAACAATAACAGGAACTTCAAAGTAAAAAGCAGAAACTGCAGTTATTAGGATTCAAAAGCAGGTCTGAACACAATAACCACGGCCAAAACCAGTCTTCTATTTCATAACGGCATTTTTATTTGGCTGCTCTTAAAGGCCTTTTCCAACCAAAATGATTCTATGACTATTAAGACCACTGAGTGGAAACCGAAGCCTTATTACTCATTATTTTTCCACTATGCTTTCATATTTCATATAAGTAGAGCTCTTGTATAGTCTCGTATATAACTGATGGAACAAACGTCTATTAGACATGTTTGTAGGACATTGAAAGCCAGTATCTTAATTGTTTCTTTCCTTTTCTAACTACAGCCAGGCCCAGGGCTGATGATATTTGGAAAATACAAACTGATGCTACAAGTCATTTCATTCTGAGAAGGAAATCACTGTAATTTGTGATCACTAGCAAGTAATTACTAACAAAATAGAAACCAGCAAGAAAAGGCAATTTATAGGCTTAACATGAATTAGCAGGTAAAGCATTAATATAAAACAAGTAATACACCACAATCATTCTAAACTGACACAAGACAAAGTTTTTTTTCTTTGTTCATGTTTTTAACTGGTTTTAAGTCCCACAAAATAATCATGGACAGAAATAATGAAGTTCTGGTGTGCGTGCAAATGTGTATCTAAAAAGCATGGATGAATATTTGTTATTGCTAGTATAAGGCTTCCTAAACTAAATCTTAACCAGAATGCACTATGGAAACCCACCAAAAATTATCTGTATTCAACCTTAATGTTAACTGTGGTCTGCCAGTCCATGTGATGAGGGGCTTGTTTCATCAGGGGTGAAGTTGAAGAATAATATATAAGATATAGCAGCCAGCGATAAAACAATCTTTATTCTGACAGCCAACTTAAAACTGACATTCAACTACTCTTCCACACAGTACTTGATTGAGTTTAAGGTTGTCATCACGTGTAGAATCCTACAGCAGCTGAGCCCTATCCCCAAATCTGTCAATCCTGTCAGAACGACTTTTGCGGGGTTTCATTTCATAGACCAAAAATATCTATTAAACAAAAAATGACTCATGTAAACCACAAAATGAATAAACTTCAGAAAGGAAAAAAATCTTATACTGAAAGAATAACATAACCCATATCTTTATTAATGGACAAACCCTTCAAAATTAATATTCTTTCCAAAAAGTACGAGTTAAAATGTGAAGTCGTGTTGTTTAGTGCAATACTCTCCACTCCGTGCACTTGGATTTTTGCTCTAAGAACAGTGACAACACTCCCTCAATTCAACTGCACGTTAAACAAATGGAAAACTTCAGACAAGACAACTCTGACTATGACCCAAAGAAAAGGGTACGTACAGACAGCTGTAAGGAGTTCTGGGTAAAAAAAGAAAACATTTTTTTTTGGCTTGTTTCATCGGTAACAGTCTGAATAGCCCATGGAATTATTCAAAACCAAGATATCTGACTTTTTTGAGGAAGATTTCAAAAAAAGTCTAGTACTGTAGATGAAGTTGCAGCTTACAGAACTGTATTTTCTTCAATCATTCATTAAAAGGAAAACTAGTCACAGGAATCTGCAATAAACTCCTTTGTAAATTGTATATTTGAACTCATTAACTGAGAAAGTAGAGGTCAATTCTATTGTGATAAATTTAGTTTTATTAAATAATTCTTCTTCTGGACAGAAGTCATGTCCATTTTTGTTTTAAAAGCATCCTTGACATTGATATCTTTTTTATATACATTCTCTGGCATCTTAGCATTCTAACTGAAGACTATTCAAACTCTATATTTCCTATTAATGGATTTATTCTGGAAACTCTTCTTTCTACTCTTTTAATTTCCTCTCATAGAAAGGAGAATAAAAGCCCCAAACCAGGTTCATTTTCTTTTTTACCTCATTTACCTCCCTTCTTTCAGAACAAGGTAAAAACATTACGTGGATCCCTTCCTTTTTCACCCAGCAAAACTAGACCTTGAATCTGGTTTCGGTTTGTACGTTTCAAGATGTGAAATGTCTTCGAGGCCATTTCCTTCAACTGTCTGTTCTTATTTCTTCCTTACTTCTCCAGTTCTTTGCAAATAGTTTTCTCCTAGCAGCAGATGGAGGTGGTACCTGAAAATTTGCTGGTGTCTGCTCTGTAGATGGATAATTGCATTATACAATATAGTCAGGTGAGTTTTCAAGCATTTTCCTACCCATCAAGTAAACAGCACAAGTGCAATCAACACTGGAGTATTAGGTATAAATCAGATTTCTTTTGTATACATAGAGCCCTTGTTGTATCTACTTTCTTCTGTATTCCCATTCCTGCACAATGTCTTTGGGCTAACAAGGGAGAAGGCAGAGGTAGCAAAGAACAAAATGCTTTGATTTTGCATGTCAGCATAAAAACGTGGAACCACCTAATGGTACGGAAGGATTAGCTAACAATAATAAACTTAAGGAGTACATAGTTTCTAATTGCTGAGGGCTGGGCATTAATCCTACAAGGCTTAGAGGATGTGTGAAGTGAAGCTTAAGTAGTTTAAATAACGCCAGGGGGAAATGCCCGTTTTCTCTGTCCAAGAAATAGCCTGAGATAGAGAGGAGTAACCTCACTGATGATGTACAGCCTTAGAGGGGCTTTTTTTATGTAGTAAAACAGGACTAAGAATCTTCCTGACATTTTTCTAGAATCACTATACTGCAAGAAGTGTCTTAAAATACTTTAATTTAGAGGTATTCAACATAAGCCTTCAAAGGTCTTGTGGAATATGACCTGAATTTCACAGGCTTTTCTGCTAAGCTGATTGTTTCTGAAAATATCTCGATGAACTATAACACAAGACAAATCTTTATGGAAAAAAAAAAAACAAAGAGCAGTAACTGCTCTTGACGTGACAGTTAAATCTTAATAGAGTATAAAAGATAATATTTCCTTAACTATTATCTTATGTCTGGAGATGTTGGAAAGTTTTCTTGGTACAAATATCAACAGAATAGTAGATTTTTCAACCTAACACTCATGAAGATATCAGAATAGGTCATTATTCTGTTTTTTGGACAATCATATGACATGCATGTCAACCATTCAGCAGAAGTGTTCTGTTCTATTTCCAAAAAATGAATAAAAGTAGTCAAAATATATTGTGGTTAATGCATAGCGACTGCCACAACTCTTTAGATTTGGTACAGGCATCTTTTAGAATCAGCATTATGGCATTTTTGTGTTTGAAAACAACAGTAGTATGGCAGGGAGCCTGATTGCTAAGGGGAGAGTAAAAGGCCTCCGATTAAAAACTTCTGGTTTACTGGAAAAGCCCAGTTTTAGGTACTGACAAACCTGGTTAGCAGGTTTAAGCACTGAGTGAACTGATACTTTCTTCCTCTTCAGTGATGAAAAACAGCTTTTGCAACCAGTTCAGCTTCTAGTAATGCTTACTAGGAAAAAAAATAAAATCTGCTTTCTCTTTCAAATATTGGTATCATAAGTAACTTTGGGACTGATCCCTTTAGACAGAAGCCAGGGCAGAATCAGAAAGTGACAAAAAAAACCCCTTTGAGACACAAAGGGTTCCTTTTCTGATAAGAGTAGCTCCACATGTATCGTCTTTGTCCTTCCACATAGAGGTTGCACAGAACAGTACTGCAGAAAGAACAAATGAACATCTCTCCACCAAGAGGTCTTCTATGATAGATCCTGACTAATACGTTCACATCAGAACAGAAATTTTCTACAAGGACCTGCCTCTTGATGACTCACACCAGATCTTCACACTCAACTTATGTCAAAAAGCATCTCAAAAAATATCTGTCAACAGTAAACAGGAAGAAGAGCATCCCCAAATGTTATTGTCAACACAACTATCACGGTAGCCAAGTTTCCAATATCCTCATAATTGAGTTGAGTATCTGTTCTTAATGCTGCTTTGGGTCATTAGAACACCATATTCTGTAATCCAGATTACAGCAGGATAGCATAAAAACAGGTATCAAGAAGAGATACACCTCTCTCCTTGCATCTTGCAGACAAATTTTTATTTAATACCCAGTTCCAATACTTCTTAGCAGAAGTTTCTTTCACACATACTCTCCTCCCTGCATCTCGGTTTGTCTGTAAAACAATGATCTCAGAAAGCAGAGACCTGTATATGAAAGCTTCATAAAATACGGAAAAAAATGATGCAATCTTCCTTAAATTAAACCCTATTGTACTCTCATATGGATAATACAAATAACAAATCTATTTCCTGTAATCCTAAAAGATGACCAGAGTGCCCCCTCAAGGATTCCCTTAGATATCACTATTTAGAAATCACTTTTTATGTAGGATATCATAATAAAATTCACTTCTGTAGAACAGTGAAATGCCCTCAGAGGCATCTTTATTCTGGTGATACCTACCAGGCACAGAACTATGTCTGTCTACGTATTTCTAGCAGAACTCTACACATTTTCCCTAAAGCTAACGTTTTTTACCATCTGAAATGTCCAGTTATTGGTGTCCGTGAACTCAGTCTCTTTTTTCCCCCCATTTCACTCTTATTTCCCATCTCTCAGAACAGGAAAAGTAAATGGCAAGTAGCAGGGGTGACTGACATACACGGCACAAATAAGACATCCCTTCAGAAACAGCAGCAGGGACCTATAGCTTTGCCTTGAAACTACAGAACACAGCAACAATTCATTCCTAAACATGAGAAACGCTAAATAAAATGTCAAAAATTCGCTACATCAAGCAAGAAAACACCAGCAGAAAAAAACCTAAAAACTCAGGCTGTGCAAACATCAGCATTTTGGTTTGGCTCGTGAATTAGAACCAGCCCCAGCCATCCCCACATTGCATCTGTCTGGTTTGCAGAGCAGTTTGGGGCAAGTGAACTGGACAGTGGAAACTGTCTAGAAACTTCAGTGTGTAACAAATGTGTTCCAAATGCTGAACTGTGAACAGAGATGTGAACCAACACGAACTTTGGCAAAAATATGTGGTTTTTTTCCCTTTTTACCTCCAAACGGACTACTCAGGATAGTGGAAGCACCAGAGAATGATGAATAATGAAGATTTGACAGGTGTCAGTCAAAATCTATCCACTGCAATACTGGAAAGAGCTGCGGGTTTTATTCCATATAATTCTTAGTTATCCCTCTTGAGTCCTGCATAAGATGTTGTCAGAGATCTGAGATGATGTTCTTGTCACAGACTGGAGTACAAGAGAACACTGTCTCCAATACATCAGCATCCACAAATACTGCACAGACAGTATGTCACCATTCCGTCATTAGAAATACAACTCAGTAAGATATACATCATACCTTCTTGTCTTTCTAATTTATTAAAGGAACAGTACAACTTTCATCAGTTTGCTATAAATCCGATACCCTGACTCATCAGCGGAAACTGAAGAGCATTTGAGAGAAAAAAAATATCACTCCATCCAAGTTTTATACAATTGTAATTCAAAAATAGTAGAAGTGCCATCAAAGAACGTATTTGGCTAAAGACAGATTATATTTAACTGTTTTTACGGCTGCATAATCATAAGTATCTGACAGATCTCAAAGCAATGCTCTACCATGTTTGAGCCTTGCCTGTCCAAGTAGGATACTGTAGATCTCTTCCTCTTGTATTAAATATAATCCAATCCACTTAACTGCTAATATTTGTTTGCTGGGCTCATGTAGGGTCTATTACTTTTACAAGATCAACATGTACATTCCAAACACATTCCACTTGACAATTACACCACGATAAACCTCAAGTTCTGATGGTTACTAAACTGTATTTTGCGTTGTCTGTAAACTGAACGATGCTAAAATTGTGCTTACAAGTACAATTTACAGCTCCCAGTATTTCTACTAAAATAAAATACAAGGAGTAGAAACAAGATCGTTTTGAAGTCTTCTTGCAACCATCTCCCTTTTCCAAAGTTACCCAATTAAATACATCTTTCCTCACAAACAGAAAAGATTTTTCTTCCCTTCAAAGCAAATCAAATACCACAGGATAGTCTAAGAGAGAAAACTGCACCTTTCAATTACTGCAGACATACTACGTTGACTGTCAACCAGCAAAATAGCACCAGATCTTCATCTACAATAAAGTGCTTTGTGACAAAAATATGTTCTGAACTGGTGAAGCCTGACTTCTCAAGCCTCTCGTGTAACTAATATTGGCTTCCAAGGGTGAGTTTTTAGTAAAGCTCCTTCTCAACACTGAAGAAAAATAAATCTTCCCTATATATATTCTTCACTATCTGCTGCAAGTGTAAATTTATGATGCTGTCCTTTCTCTAGCCAGAGAGACTATGTAGTCCCTCTTCCTTATCTTGGTACCTCTTAATGAAACTGGGAGAAAGTTAATTACTATATAAGACATCTGAAAAGTTATTTCTAACTGAATAACTTTAATTTGTAAGGCTTGGAAGCCTGATTATCCAAGTTCTGTCTCCAAAGACCATCAACTGTGTTGCTGCAGCAACCTGCTGAGGCCTAGTGACTGGATCCTCTCCTTCCTCTTAGTTACTGCTCTCGTCCAAGCTTAAAGTACCTTTTTTAAACATATTGTAATTAAATTGAAGCCCTCATATAATTAATATATTTTAAAAACTACGACTAATTCCACAAGTCACCATTAATAACTATAATATAGAATTTAATATTTCAAAAATATTCACTGTTAATGAGTTTTTCTTCCTGTTACAGAATTCTTAAAAGATCCTATTTGACCTGTCCTTTTCTTAAGTTTTCACCTGTGTAATCAGTGACGGAAAAAAATCTTCAATGCTACCAAATACTAATCCTCTTTAATTACATTATGAATTTTCAACCACCGAGTTTAAGGTGCTGTACAATCACCTATGTAAAATTAAAACAGTCACACAAAATAAATACTAATTTTATTCAATAAACCATTTTTAAAATTCTTCAAATATTTTAAAATTCATGTTACTACTTTTTGTAGTACTATAACACCTCTATAGAAGTTTTCTCCAACAGGTCATAGTTAAGTTTAATAGCAAAGCCATGAAGAAAACCAAAATATTTTTTGTATGTAAAAAGCATTTTACTAAGTGTAATGAATACAAATGAAAAGTAATCCTAACATATCTTAAATAGTGAACTAATCTACTAATGTCAACACAACAAGGATTCCAAAAACCTTTTTTTTAAATGGAGTGCACCATTGATACACTCGTGTTTTTTCCATCATTACACTTTTATTGCCTTAGTCTTATTCCTGTTTACTAAGGTTTCAGACAAAATTTCTGTAACTCAAAAAAAATACATATACACACTAGACTTACTATTAAAACTATCTTTGCTATCAGGGTACTTCTGAATATTTTAACTTCTCACATTTTAACAGGTAACAAAAAATGAAAACATCTGTCTAAACCTGAATAACTAGATCCGGAAAACTGCGTAAAATGATCTCTTCCAGTAATACAAACATAAAAATTAAGCAGAAAACCACATGGCAGGGATTTTCAGTTAAAAGATACATCACCTTGTTTATGCTAATGCTTTTGAGTCTTTATTTGCACAGAATTATAATCTCCAATAAGATCATACATACCAGGTGTTCATAAGCAACAATTGCGAAATACAAGCCATTTTTACTATCTCCAGAAATCAAACTGCTGTGGATTAATTTGATTTATAAGTCAGAGCATGAAATACAAACAGCTACTAGCATTAAAATCGAGAGAATTACATCTTGAAAAGCTACAGTAACAGGCACTGTTTTGCATATAATGCATATGTATACATCCTGGAAATGCATGATTGCTGACAAACTTAACGATGTAAATTTAAAACACTGAACATCACAAACAAAACGTTAGCAATTAACTTTCAAATACGAACAACACCACCTTCATAAGCCAATTACAAATCCATACACTCAGCTCCTAATGAAAATCCTCCTCTTATAAACAGGAATGTTGTCATCTTTTCTATGACCGCTAAGCACAGGTTCAGAACGCACCTGAAATTTGAGTTCCTAGTGGAAAATGCTCTTGCCAAGAACTACACACTAGGGATCAGCTCCGCTCAGAACTGAGATGCCCCTGGTGTGGCACAAAATTAGGGATTTAGAGATTTGAAGGATTTTAGGAAACCAATCTAGTTGTATTATTTAGGCATCACTGAACAACGGCCACTGCTGGATTTCAAGGTGTGGTGTGCCTTTTTTTTAAAGTCCTCTTTTCAAACTGACATCCGGTTACCCATTTTTTAAGCAACTACCATAACCTATGAAATGCAAATTTCCTCCAACCTCTCGAACCATAGTCTTCCCTACTTTAAAGAAATTTTACATCTTGAATCAGTCACTGTCAAAACAAACAGTAAAGAACAAAGCCTCACTGCATGGCATTTGTAATGCTGCGGTTTTAACATGCTTAGGGATTACCAGATCAGTTCTCTTTACGCTTTTAGATAAATAATTTAAAATAAAGTAGCAGCATGTACTTCTGGCTTCCCAACACCTTAACCAATAAACACAGAGCAAACTAGACGCACTGAATAAACGTAGGTATAGCAAGGAGAATTAGCCAGTTCTCTCAATTCGGATTAGCTTGACTGGATGGCTCTAAGGTTTAACAGGCAATTTACAGGTATTTGAATGTATCACATTTTGGTATAATTTGACATGGTAGCAATTATTGTTAGATGTCCAAAAGCAACTGAGAAACACTGTGTTTAAACCAATGGCACAATGGTTGTTACCGAGAGAAATCTAGAGCATTAATAATTGCAGAAACCAGAAAGCATTCCATAAAACTACAGGCAAATGCAGCAATTGACTTAAGTCCTAATATTTCCCCTTTTATATCAGTGTTTAGATTAATTTCTCCTGCAATGGAGTGAAGGTGAGATCACCAAGACTGAACACCTAAGCCAGCTTTTAAACTGTGAAAACTAATTAAACTCAGCAGGGCTACATTACTACATGAATGATGGACACAGGCATATAGTTATACAAATTATTCTTTTTATAATTGAGACTGCTGATCTCTGTTCTAGGTGAAAGAAGATAAAGGGTTTTTTTTGTTTGTTTGTTTTCTAGGGAAAGAAGTATCCAGTTTTAAACGCTAGCAAACAAGCCTAAAGAAGTTATTTGGAACTTCCGAGTGCCATGAAGCAGACAGATGGGGTTGTCCGCACTTTTTCTTGTGCTACAGTGACCGCGTTAGCCATTCTCTCTTGATAGTAAACCTTTAATGCTGTTGGAGAGGTAACGAACCCAGCCCCCTTCCTTGGCAACCTTGTCACATAATCTGAATTTTAATAAGAAACCTCGTTCTCTGGCGTGTTAACTCTCCGCAGCATCTGTCACTGCTATGAATGGTTGATCATAAGTACCTCTGTAGTCATCTCAGTGCTATTAAGCAGATGGCAGCGCTAAATCCGAATGATGTAGTACATCTCCCCAGTGGACTCGGCTTCCATACACTACCATTATTCTATAATTCCTCCGTGATAAATCTTATGTATTCTAGAGAACATTAAAGAGTGAACTGACAGTGCCAATTGATTTATTAGCATCCATTTCCCCCTGCCCTATTATTGTCTTCGCAAACACTTGTGCGGATCATGTATGGAAGCCACTAAGGGACAAAAGCGCTTTTGCTCAATTTGAAACATATTTCAGAGGCTTAAAGCGAATAGAGTTTTTCCTCATGCTGAAAATGTTTAAACCGATCTACACATTTAAATGAAGAATGAAATAAATGCTCCTGCTTGCTCCACAATATTCTCCTCTGCACCAGCCACCACGAGCGTGGGGTTTCACACTTGAACTCACGTTCTACTATAAGATCCCAAAGGGGTTTTTCGCATACAACTGCACGTGTTAAATGACTACACATGTACATAGAAGACATTTTGAAGGAATTACTGAAAATCTGCCCTGCATGAGAGAGTAACATTCAGCCTCGCCTTGCTGCTCTCCTTCACAAGGCGCTGAGTATTGACCATGAATGATCAGAGCCTTTCACCATGTTCATTACGCTCTATTAAGGTAAAATTGTCTTGGCTGCTTTATGTACTTGCCAGCCTTTGATTTTCAGAAATTGATAAATACTTTTTAAAATTAATTTTAGATTGCCTTTTCTTTTAATAACAATAATGAACAGCCCAGTCGATTAACCATCCCAGTTTATACCAGTAAAAATACCATCTAACAATCCTCTGCAGAAAACTATACATATAATTTAGTCACACCTCTTCTAAAAAATCAGTTAAGATATCTATTCAAGCTCCATACAGCTCCAAGGGATATTTTTAAAGTCTTTTTGACCATAAAAAAAGAATTCTGTTAAAAAATATCCTGAAGCACTATTTGGGCCTTTGTTGCACGAACAAACAACTGTGGGCAAGACGATATTTTAAAGGAAAACTACTTTTTATAGGATTACAGGGCACTAAAATAGATGAGAACTTGTAAAAAAACCTCCGACCTTTCTCTTCCTATTAGTGCTGTGATAGGTTTTAACTGAAGCTTCAGATTGCCAAGCACGAGCAAGGACACAGTCGCACAGTGTCAAATAAAATGCCATTAAACTTTTAAACACCCATGATCTGGTAGCAGTGAGCAGTCAGGTTATAGAAAGCTATAGAACTGTTTGCAGAGACACGCAAAGTCTCAGTTACCTCGATGCACACAAAAATATACAACATGCTGTTCTTCAACACTGAACGTATCACCCATCCTAGAACATCCCAGATTCGGCCATTGCTGGGAAATACACTAGAAACGTCAGCATTAAAAACAATACGGGAGAGTCGTGCTGAATGGTCAAATTTGGAGAATTTCCATCTTTGGGGGAATCGCTAAAATAAGCAAAAACTTTAAAAATCAAACGAGTTTTTGAACTGCCTCCACTGTATCATGCGTTGTACACACAGCGTCCACTTGTGAACATTAACCAGGTTTTACAAGGTGCGGGAAGAGGGTTCGTATACTGAAGAACTACTGAAAATAATTTAATCAGCAAACCCATCTTTTCAGTTTACTAGACATTTATCAAATTTCCTCTTTAATATACATTATCATTGATACTACCATCTTCTAGAGAAATTAATATCAGAACACTTACTAGAAATGCTATTCTTTAAGATTACTACTGAATAATCTGCTGGGAAGAGAAAAAAATCAATCTAAATTTCTATAAAATCTGAGTCCCAGTACACCACGATCTAGATTCCCCCAAATATCTGTAATTATTTTAAAGATTACTACTACTTTCAACTTAAAAGTTATTTACACACGCTGGTCACTAAGTGTGGCATTTTAAACATTACGTGAATGCCCTCAATGCACAAATGTATTTTCTTTCCATGCTTTATGAGGGCAAAATCTCAAGAATGATGTAAGGCTAACCTATGAAAACAATACACTTTTCCCTAATTTCCTTCACAGTAAGGACATTGTAACGCACCTAAATATGATAAGTATCTCTTAGTGGTTACAAAATGACATTTTGCAATATGGGCTACCATTTGATATTCAGATTAAAGATAGGAATGCTGCTCTAGGTAGCTCAGATGGCTGTTTATAGTTATTACTTCTTGCCTGCCAATACAATCCTAAAAATCTTTTTTGCCAAGGCAGAAAATGAGCGTCGATACCCTGCGAGAAACATAAGAGCGAATAATTTCTTGTTGTCTTTTACCATGGAGCACTTAATAAAATTAGAAGAAAAAAATGAAGTAATCA
Source organism: Pampusana beccarii (assembly GCA_013399365.1). Taxonomy (NCBI): domain Eukaryota; kingdom Metazoa; phylum Chordata; class Aves; order Columbiformes; family Columbidae; genus Pampusana; species Pampusana beccarii. The sequence goes on from VWYH01007080.1 coordinate 221,076, forward strand.
TTCAGAAGATAATGAATTCAGCAAAATCTAACCATACATCTATTGTGAATTTACAGGTAAAATACAAGGCAGAGCAATCATTTTATGAAGTATCTCCTTCCAGACTGGGCTAAACATCTGTACAAATTATATCTAAGGATATTATATATATATTCTTATCTATCAGTGCTTTGCAAGAGCAATTTCTTGGGAGATTTACTTTTTGCTAATTTCAGTTCAAAGCAAAAATATCTTAGTGAAGACCTTAACATGGCAAAAATAATCTAATCCAAGTAATGCTTAGTTTTGACTCAGGCAAATGACTCTGTAATGAAGTCCAAATGTTTGTGTGCAATAAACCCATTTACCAACACTAGAAGCAGTAAAACAGAACAGAATTACCAACATAAAAGTTGAGAACTATTTTGGTAATCTTTTTGGAAAAAAATTCCATTACTAGCAGCTGCTCTCTAAATGTAACATCCTACAAAGCCTCATATTTTGAAGGTCCTACACTGCTGGTTTCTAAAGTCAGATTATTTTTACCAGTTTTCAGTAGCTTACAAGACTCGGCAGGAGCCAAGTATAAGACACAAAGGTACTTTCATTCTGTTAGTTCTCGACCATAATGACATTTGAACTTTCCACTAAGCTTTTTCCATTTGACTAAATTGTCAGGCACAGGAAAATATTCATTTATACAACACAATTTCAGTTGGGTGTGTCAACACTACAGCAAAGCAGGTGTCAGGTGTAAACAGCTTTGTTCTCAACTCCGCTGTGAACCATTCTGTACTATTTTAGGTACGGACACATGGTAAAAAAGTCTTAAATATTCAAAAGGTGGAACAGTCTAATCAGTATCTATCAACATCACAATATCCACCATTATTTCCTTTTCCTATTGTCATCTTTTTCCCGGAGGGCAAGGTTTGAAGCTCTAATCACCCCAAATAACCAAAGCAGTCACGTATTTGGGTTTATTTCACCATTTTCTCACCATTCTTGTTCTGACCGTTCGAAGTTTATTGCCATAAAAGTTTCAAGAAATTCTCAATGACATTACAAAATCTACTACTGCTCAAACTAGGAATGCTTGGTCTAAGAGAAAAAAGAGAATAAACCACAGCTCAGTAAAAGGTGTACAGACATGCACATTAAAAGTCCCCAATAGTGGGAATGATCAGCCGAGCTGCTAAATAATATATCATATCATATTTGTCTTTAAGTTCAAACTACCAGCTAACACAAGCAGTCTGTACTTCGCAGCATTTTCCCCCATCATTAGGTGACATTAGTATCCCTTCTAAATCATGGAATTCTCAAAAAAAAGCAACTCCTTTGAAGAAAGCAAAGTTTTGAGAAAATAAATCAGAAGTGCTTAAAAATCCTGTTGGGAATGAAGTGGGGGAAGGAATGAAAGTGGCAAAAGCTTCAAATTTGTCACAAAGAGAATCCCACAAAGGAGTAAAACAAACTACACTGGAATATAACCATGATTAAGTAGTCAGAAAATGCAATCAACTGTGTTTCAGATGATTTAATACCTTTTATAACATTTTTTTCCCCCTTTCCCCTCCCTGTCCCCACCCCACGAAGTGAATCTGAATTAAATTTTCCTGAACTTTTGAAAACTTTTGGATTTATGATTTGGCATTAACTAAAACTCTTTGTTTCAAGTTCTCATTTCTGTTTCTTTTCAACCACTCAGTAACTTTAATTTTTTACTTATGTGACAGAGACAACACTAGAAGTTATTTCTAATAAGCCTCTTATAACATTTTAGCTGTTTAAATTGAGAAAATATTTAAGTAAAACTAACTTTCCAGCTGTAGAATATTGAAAAAATGTAATTACAGCAGATCTGGAGACTTACCTTTGTGCTTGAGTGCTATAGCTGTTATCATAGGAATCATAGCTTTGTTCATCATAAGCAGTTCCATAACCATCATCATACTCCTGAAATGATATGAAAGAAAGGTAATATTAACCATAAGCACACTCCAGAAACAAAGGAGTAACCTAGTTCTAAATATTAAAGACAATATATATATATTTAAAGTTGTATGTATGTCATAAAATGATAGTAAGAGACTACTTCCATTTAGGAGGCCACATACATCTAAGACAATAATGACTTTAATGGAATTTTTAACTATTGGCAATGTGGTTCCAAAAAGATACTTTATTTTTTTTTTAGTTAACACTGGTTTGTGCAGACAGAACAAATGCTTCATATCTCTGCATACTTGAATTTGAGATAAGTGAGCTGCTGATCCTCAAGAAAGCTCTGAGAAGCATCGCAGGAATCAAACCATCTGAAAAATATTGTGCAACTGACTTAGGGAGCTGACTTATTTCTGGAGAATAAATTCAATATTCCATATACCATATGGATGAGAAAAAAAATTCCCTAGAGGAAAGACTTTTAAGAATGATGGGTTTGTTTCTTTGAATGCTTGCTGTATACTCTTCAACTTATGGGTGTTTAGCATCCTTTAAGAAGCTAAAAGTAAGAATTTCTTACTCTTCTCATGTTATCCATACTCGTTAAGTATACACTGAAGTAACATTATTCCCAAAATAGTGCTAGATTGAATACCAAGTTCAACAAACCACTAACTCCAGCTACAAGCCATACAGAAGTGGAAGATAAAAAGTTTTGCTGTGTTTTCCCAGAGAAGGATGAACTCTGGAAATCCAAAGAACTGCCACCAATTTATTGTTTCATCCCGTAACAAATCTGAGCTAAACACATGAGAAGTAGAAACAGCACTTCCACTGTACTGATTCCTAAGAAATTCAAGTATCCAAATTAAATCCCAATACGCCAAAGACATCAATGGATGTGTCTAGGAGTTTCTCGTCCAGCTTTGCCAGATGAGAACGACCTAATGAGAAGAGACTTTGAAGATACAGGGACCCAGAGAAATGAAAAATCAGGCATCACCTTATATACAGTGTTTTTTGCAGAAGTGTGTATCAAACGTAAGGATAAAGTCTCATGAAAAACCAACTCCTTCCCAGGAAAAGAACCTTTAAGAATCTTTCAGCCACGACAGAAAACCAAACCAACGAGCAGTATCAATTAGGTGGGGATGACAACTGATGGGTTGTCCGACTCTAGTAGAAAACACCTCTAATGAATGGAATCCGACAGCTTTCTAGGTGTTGCAAAGAAAGCTTTCTACAGCAGAAACCAGCGACATCCTCAAAACAACTGACAGGAAACTCAATTTGCTAAGAGGGTTTTGAGCACTTTTCCAGTTATTTGAAATTGCTTATATGGAAAACCAGGCAATCTGCACATCAATGCCACCCCACCACCACTAGATTAGTGAACGCGATTGTTTCCCAGCAGTGATTAGGAGAAGGGTGTCTATTTGCCAGCACAAATGAGTGACAACCTATTTCTACGTCTGGAAGAAGAAACAAGGATTTTTTCCAATTGTCTGTTGCGAAGAGATCCACAGATCAATAGCCCCGCTTGAAAAGGAAAAGCATTGTTTTCTCTTGCAGTAATTCACTGTATTAAAACTAAAAATTAGAATAGCCTTCGCATTTTCTCTGCCCATCTGATACGGATATGGATTTTTCTCGATAAGCCACGCACTAAACCCACAGAACTGCCTCCTGGCAGTTATTATGAACAAGCACTTTATTACTTATCGATGCAATACACGGACATCTGTTAACAATACGGGCATTGATCAACAGCAGACGCCGTCTGAGCCAACTCGTTTGCTCTATTCCAGAACATTTACACGACATTTGGTCTCCTCTCAGAATTTCCCAACTGCGAACCAGCCAGCCCTATGAGGGATCCCGAACTTCAAACCATACGTGCCCGACAATGACAACAAACCACAGCAGAGGATTAAAATTAACCTTTTAACGTGTTAGGAGAGCTTGGCCACTAAGGAATTACTGGAGGATTCTTAAGCAATCAGTCCTGTTCTTCATAGTAAACTATTTTACTAAAAAAATTATCATGAAAGAAAAGGGGAAAACAGACTACTGAAAAGTTAGGGCATAACTATGACTTCTCAAAGACAAAGAAACAAAGCAGGTTTGAAACTGGAACCTTCACAAAATGTCCAGCAGAACAAAAGGAAAACGTTGGGGAAGTCCATACTATAGACTTAAGTGTTTCTAGTACTTGCATTTCTCTTCTAGAGAAATTTTGCCCAGAATTCATTACCTTTCACCATTTTCTCTTCATAAATTGACTACTGCAGAAATTAAGTCCTGCATTATTACATTGTTGAAGGCAGCTCTTACAAGCTTTGAATGAGAAGATATCTGGTTTGTAGTTTATACGCAAGACTCTTGTCACTTATTAAAAAGATCAACCTGTCCTGCTGCAATTACTATGATCTGCTTAAACAGATCCATTCTTCCTTTTTATTACTGTATTTGCATTTCTAAAACCAAAAATTAACATTAAACATTAACATTAAAACCAAGATAAACTTCAGGTGCAACGTGCTGCAATAAAATATACGTTTAAAGGGCTGTTCTCAATGGCTTGTGCTGTTAAAAGATAAGAAATTCAAATTCCAAAACATTTGTTCACTGTGCACTTGTTCCCTTGAAGTAGCAATTTAGGCAGGGGCAGCTAAAGTATGTCAGACTCAGTTCATGGAAAGCTCTGAACACAGTTATTTTCTTATTCATACAGTATTTGAAAACTTTCTCTTTCAGAAGGTTACAAATAAGGTTGGTCAAGTCAGAACGCTTTATATTTCAGATTAAATCCACACTGAGTACCTTCTTTCTGAAACACAGACCTCTTGTGGCTTCAATAAATATTTTCTTTAACTTCATTTTATATCGAGGTGAGATATCCTTGGCCATCTGACATGATTCAGTACTATAAAAATACCGTGCTAACTTAAATGAAAAATAAGTATAATTTTTACATACGATGAAAACAGACACTGCAAAACTTAAATATGCACAAATATTTGTGAAGTGCATCACATATTCACTGACAACCATTGCTATATAGATTTATTTCTGTATAACAAAGGAGGAATTACAACTTCATAAGAATATTTTAAATGTATTTTCCCTGCTGATTTTTCAGCATGTTTCAGGTAGAAACAGGAACATTCATTTTTGTATTTAAAGCCATTATTCTTCACATGGATGACAGCACTTGCATTCCTACTAAGTACCAAATGCAACAGAATAGACTTGCCTCTTTACACCAATTAAATAAATCTATAGATAGCTCTTCCTAAAGGTACTCTGTAATCGGAAAGAGATTGCTTGTGAAGCTTTATTTCCTCTCCCACTCTAAAAAACAAAAGCCCAAACAAGATCATATTTTCATGCCATGAATGGGAGCATTTTGTTTCTGTTACTCATTATTCAGGATAACCCAGAAAACTAATTCTCATCAGATTTAGTCTGATCAAAAGAAGACAAGTGTGCTGTGCTTACAACAAAAATGTAGAAGAACAAAAAGAGCTGAAAATTCAAAAATCCTCTTAAACGAGAGATATTTTTCACTTATCACTTGGAGTATCAACCAGGAAGGTATAAAGAGTGATTGTCTTGACTGCTGCTAATTTCAGTCTTCAGCATCTTTCCCCAGAGTAACAGAACTGCTAGAATTATACAACCAATCTGAAAATATGAAATTATTCTGTAAAAATCTCAAAACTTATTAATAACTCCAGCCCATAAGGCAGATCTACACTACATTTCCACCTCAAGAGCTTCTGCAGTTGTCTCAACGAAGTGACTGCAGATATAAATCCCAAGAGTGGCACTGGTAACAGTCATTGCTCTGTGCAAAGTGCAGAAATTTTTCAGGAAAAGAACCAAAGTCAATGTGTAAATATGCACCCTCCAAATCTATTAAATGGTAACTTACTATCACAGGTCAAAAAATGATAAAAGCAATAAAATCAATCCTTGCCAAAACCTCCACGCTACCCAAGAGTAAATCATGCTAAGCCTGGCTCAGTGTTTCTTTCCATACTCTAAACATTCTCTTGTTCAAAGGGAATAGGAAGTTGTGGCTTTAAATTATAATCTACTGGCAGTGACAGACCGGTGTTTGGGCCCTCTTTTGTGGAAATTAATGTTTTTAAGAGAACAAGACAGAAACAGGAAGAAAGAGGGAAAAAGTGCATTTTAACAAAAAGGCCATCTGCAGTGCTAAAAAAAAAANCCACGCTACCCAAGAGTAAATCATGCTAAGCCTGGCTCAGTGTTTCTTTCCATACTCTAAACATTCTCTTGTTCAAAGGGAATAGGAAGTTGTGGCTTTAAATTATAATCTACTGGCAGTGACAGACCGGTGTTTGGGCCCTCTTTTGTGGAAATTAATGTTTTTAAGAGAACAAGAAAGGAACGGGAAGAAAGAGGGAAAAAGTGCATTTTAACAAAAAAGCCATCTGCAGTGCTAAAAAAAAAAATAATGAAATCAATAAGAAATCAATTTTCCAGCTCTCCCCAACTAAGGAAATCCATACAAGCAAAAAAAAAATAAGGCTGTGATCACTATAACTAAAATGTGGTTGTTTCTTTTCCTCATCATTCTCTGAAATTAATAGTTGCACCAGTACTTCGTCACAGAATACTGCAGGAATGTCTTCCTTTTAGACAAAAACCATCACATTGAAAAAATAGTTTGCGCAGAGATTAACTTGAAGGAGAAAGAACATATGACAACGTCGGTGCGGTGCAATGAAGAGTTTTGCCTCGGCAAATTAGAATTGTAAAGGGAAGGAACAGCCATTTTGTTATGTGGAAATAACATCTCCCCATCATTTAACCAACAGACAATAAGAGGCAATCAAAACAATTATGGGCAGCTACTACCATCTGAAGTCTGAGCGATAACATTAAGGACATCAGCAGCAAACATGCACAGACTGTAAGCTCTTATTTTGTAGATTTTCATCTGGTTTAATCTTTTCGAGCCCAGTGTATATTCAACCAGAACAAATAAGATATTCCTGGAATGAGAGATGTACTGCTAGATTGTCTTTAATGTACCTCAAAAAAATAAAAGAGAGTTGCGAAAGAATATAGGCAATAACTATTAAACCAAGCTACTGTCAGCCCCCCCAAATTCTGGTTTTCTATGTACAACAGCAAGGAGCAGTCTCCAAATCAGGAGGACGACTCAGGTTCATTCAATAATATCAAGTCAGAAAAAAGTCCACTTAAATGATCAACTTGAACTAAAATACTTTGAGAATATAGTATTTTATATTCACATTATAGGTGAACTTTCAACTTGGAAACAGGCAGCTGGAAAAGCTTTTCAGTCTTTCCTACAAAACATTTCACTATTTCTACAACTAAAGTTGCCCAAATTATTGAGAAAATGCTAACATTTCCCATGCTTCTCCACCTCATCCTGAAAACCCCAGAAAAGGTAAACGTAAGAGATTCAAAATGAAACAAAGCAATTAATTGACTTAAATGTAAACTTTTTTTTTTACATTTATTTCTTCTTGCTTGTACTATTTAGCATGAAAAGTAACATTATAGCTGGCAAAAAAAGCCAAGAAATAATGGTTTGATATTATGAACATGCTTTCCAAAGTCTTACCTGAATTCACCCTGACTTTAAGAATAGTCTTAGCAATTCTGAAAAGCCAGAACTAAATAAATAGATTGCTTAATAAAAAGGTGTATTACCTAAGTGGAAGCAACATCATTATCCACAGAGGGGAACTGAGAGTGGACAAAAGATCATTTCTCTAGTTCTTGGTGAATGAAGCCACCTCAAGCCCTTTTCCAGGGATCAAACCAAAAAGCTTCACACTCAAAACTAATAAAACCATCTGAAATTAATGTTGCATGTTATTAGGAAACTATCAACATTCAGGAGACCAATGTAAATTAAAACATGGTACCACTTGCAAAATAACATTTAAGTCATACTTGAACTCCGTTCAGGGATAATTTAAACTCTTTTCGAAGTCTTACATCATCTGGAATAGCCCTTATTTTACCTCATATTTTGTCACCTCTACTCCAAAAAACATTTGTTTCCAAGTAAAAAGCTTGCCTTTTTATATAGTATAGAACGTTTTTCCTCTTTTTTTTTCCTAGAGATCTCTCCTCCTTCAACCATGAACAGTAAGTGAGCAAATGTTAATAAGAAAAAAATCTGCTTTAAAAACAGTTCACCATGCAAAATCAACACCATATTAATAGCTCCAAGGAAGTGCTTCCAGCTTAATCCTAATTTTCCTTTTTGCAAAATCTGAATTAAATATGAGCTCAATGAGGAGACAGGGAATTCAAGCTCAGTGCTGGAGACCAAAACAGAATTTGTATTAGCTTTCTAGGAAGGTGCACTAAATAATAGGCTATAGATTATTCAGCTGAATGGGCTCTCACTTGTAAATAGTAAGATTTTGCATTCATTCTTTTCACTAATGGATACACACATGCATATTTTGTAATAATCACTGGATCATGACATTGATTTCTGTCCTTAGCCATCCAGCCAAATATTATTGGTGAACAAACGTCCCTTAAGCATTCCCACAGATTTCTAAGGCTTTCTTGCAAAACCGAAAGGAGAGAAACCACCGCTCCCAATGCTGCGTGTGTGAGGAGAGGCAGTGTCCTGGTGGTCAGCACAGCATCTCGAGGGAGAACTGAGGGAACGTCAACATCTACAACAGGAACTGGAACCAAAGGCCTTCTACTACCACAGAAATATTGAGCTATCAATTCAGAAAATACATAGAGCATCACATTGTTCCACTGTACTCGGCACTGGCGAGGCCGCACCTCGAATCCTGTGTTCAGTTTTGGGCCCCTCACCACAAGAAAGACCTTGAGGTGCTGGAGAGAGTTCAGAGAAGGGTGAAGAAGCTGGTGAGGGGTCTGGAGCACAAGTGTGATGGGGAATGGCTGAGGGAACTGGGGCTGTTCAGCCTGGAGAAAAGGAGGCTGAGGGGAGACCTGATCACTGTCTACAACTGCCTGAAAGGAGGTTGGAGCATGGAGGGGATTGGTCTCTTCTCCCAAGTAGCAAGTGATAGGACAAGAGGAAACGGCCTCACGTTGCATCAGGGGAGGTTTAGATATAAGCAAAAATTCACAGAAAGTGTTGTCAGGCATTGGAACAGGCTGTCCAGGGAAGCGGTGGTGTCACCGTCCCTGGAGGTGCCAAAAAGACACAGATGAGGTTCTTAGGGACATGGTTTAGTGCCATAGTCAGGTTATGGTTGGACTCGATGTTAAGGGTCTCTTGCAACCAAAAATGGTTCTATGATCATCTGCTCATTGTTTTGGGTGAGATCTTGCTAGCCAGTGTACTACAGTAATGTTTTTTGGGTCTTCCCCATTTCTCATTGGAAACAGTATGAGCATGGTCTCATACTACTGCAGTACTTACAATATATGTATCATAGTATATGCAGTGTGAGTAGTCTCATAGTATAGATTTAACACGAGAATTACAGGCTTAAGTCTTAATTCAGTCTGAAGCACTGCTTTGTCCATCAGCAAAAGCAATTGTTTCTGGAAATATCCAGAAACGTATGCTTCAGGAACTATAAACTTCATAAACTTAGCAATCCCTAAGCTTTAGGGTTTTCCAGAATCAGGCAGTAACTAAATGTAGACTTTAAATATATATTTTTTACAGATATTTAACAGATTTTTTACAGATATTTTACAGATATTACAGCTTGTTATCAGTATCTTTTTTGCTTTCAAATGTTCCGTGCATCCTTCTAAGTAGTCTGTATCTAAGTTAAAAAATCTTGGCATGTAATTGGAAATAGCTCATAATATTCTTTTTCAAGTTACTTGACATTAGAAAGGCTCCCTAGACTGGTAGACGTTCCATCTTAATTCAATTTCTTATTACAGAAAGCAATCTCATTGAAACACGCTAATTGAAGCATTAACTGCTAGAAATTATACATGTGGTCACGGCATTAGAAAAACCTGTCGCCGAGGTAACTCTTATCTAGACACAAGAAAACAGCAATAAAATTGCCAGAAACAGAATAAAAGCTCTGACACATCTTTCCCCCACCACAGACTAGGGAGGAACATTTAGATCTGATCACTGCTTTCCTAAGTAGTGTTAAAGTCTCGGCCATAACTTGCTAGATTGCCAAGTTTTATTTTTCAGTGCAGACGTTCCACACTGTCACAGCAACAGGTTTTAAATGTGTTTAAAGTCCAATTTTTAATGCCTAAAAAAAAAAATCTGATTGTCAGCTCGGATAAACCTCACTTTGCATTTAACACATTTAAGCAGCCAAAACAGGACTTGACATGGCATCAAAAATATTCATATGAACTACAGAACTGAAATATTTACAAAATATTTACAAAATATTTACCTTCGACATGAAAACAGCAGGAAATAAAAAACTAACCTTAAAAAAGCTTCAGCCAAATTGCTGTGTTACTAATTTAGAAAACGCCTCAAAGTTTTGAAGCTTGTAAGAAGACAACAGCAAGAAAAGGCAGAGCAGCAACTGTTACCAGACTGTAACTGAGACTGAACAATTTTGTTCTAACCTATGTTTTACTGAACATTGGCTAAGGAATTGACATGTAAAATGTACTGAAATGCTAGCATACTGTTATTAGTTCCCTGCTTATTGATAATTATGGAAAAGCTTAAAACCTCCAGCTAGTAGTTCTATACAATTTCTATTTCTTATCTTAATGGAATAAACTGCCAACTTAAAAATACATGACTATATTTTTATCTGCTGCGCAGTTTTGTTTGATGAGTAAAGTTTTCAAATAATTAAGAGAGAGATGTCCCTGAAACTATCTTTAAGTGCTTCAATAAATCTAGCAACCATCTAATATGATTTCCCTTATCCAAATGTTATAAAAATAATCCTGGGCATGCTTCACACGTCATACCAGGCTTTCTCCTGACCTCAGTGGCTGAGGACATAAAACTGTGAGCCGTGTTGGTCTTCAGAGAAAGTTTATCACACCAAGCAGAGCAGTGAGGTTAGAACAGTGATTATAAAGCCAGCTGGCTGCAGAGGCCTGAATTCTTGCTATCGCCTAAGCTGATGCTACAGCTATTAAAAGAGATGGTGCTCACAGAAAATGATAAGGAAGTGTCATTTAGTGGCTCCAAAACCTTCATCAATGTACTAACAATATGGTGAGGTCCCAGGAGGAATGGGTTCTGGCGCTGAGAGAGATACACAGGTGAGAATAGCAGCAGTGGGGTGGGAAAACTAGTTATAATGAACTGGAGAAAGGTGCAGATATCGCTGCTAGTCCCGTATGTCGTGTGACTTCAGCAGAGGAAGCCACATCAAGCTTCCAGAGTCAGTGTTACAAACATCCTATAGGGCTAACAGATGATGAGGAAGAAATTTTTGACAATGATGGTGGTGAAACCCTGGCCCAGGTTGCCCAGAGAGGTGGTGGATGCCCCATCCCTGGAGACATCCCAGGCCAGGCTGGACGGGGCTCTGAGCAACCTGATCTGGTGAAGATGTCCCTGCTCATTGCAGGGGTTGGACTGTATGAGCTTTGAAGGTCCCTTCCAACCCAAACTATTCTACGATTCTGTGCTGAATGTTGTCTACGCATAGAGCTTTCTGCAGCAGGCAAACTCCGGACAACTTCCCTAAGGGCTCCAAGCACTGGACAGCAATGATCACCCAGTTTTGTTAATCTTGAGCCTGTGTTAAAATGCACCTAAATTCAAGTGAATTATTTTTTACTTGTAGCTTGATTTTTTTTCCCCTGTGTGAGACGCCACCTCTGGAATTAACCCTTCCAAATTTTCGGAATGAAGCAGGCATTCTGCTTCCCATTTTGATACCCTATTTTAAAAAAGAAATTCTTAATCAAAAAGTAGGAGAGAGATTAGGATAGGCAGGAGATAGAACTGAGTAAGCTCCTCGTAAGTGTTAGAGATTCATCGATCAAGGACTGCAGTTAGTAAAGCAAGTAAAAGAAAATGTTTGTGTTTCTGACTCAATAATGGCCTCATTTTACTTAGTAGCACACCACAGAGGAAAAAGGCAAGGACTTGATGTACTGAAAGCCCTGCATCATCTTTAAGATATTTGCAGAGTTACAGAAGGCAAGGCATTGAAGTCTTCCATCCAGAATAGAGTTTTCTTCTTTCTGAACTTGCATAGTTTCACATTATTTTAATGAGCACAAAGCAGAGGCTTGTAAGCCTGAGGGAATGAAAATCTTCATGAATCCTTGCAGACCTTTCAGTCCTCACTGGAAAAGTTCTAAAGGCTGCTCTGTAACCTCCCAGGATATCCCAGTCTCCCAGGCTCTAAAACTCTTTTCTGCTTAAAATAACTGCTTAGGATCCCCAAATCTCACTGATTTTATCATTCTACAGACACTTCTCATCAAACAGATAGCCAAGTTAGCNAACTGGAGAAAGGTGCAGATATCACTGCTAGTCCCGTATGTCGTGTGACTTCAGCAGAGGAAGCCACATCAAGCTTCCAGAGTCAGTGTTACAAACATCCTATAGGGCTAACAGATGATGAGGAAGAAATTTTTGACAATGATGGTGGTGAAACCCTGGCCCAGGTTGCCCAGAGAGGTGGTGGATGCCCCATCCCTGGGGACATCCCAGGCCAGGCTGGACGGGGCTCTGAGCAACCTGATCTGGTGAAGATGTCCCTGCTCATTGCAGGGGTTGGACTGTATGAGCTTTGAAGGTCCCTTCCAACCCAAACTATTCTACGATTCTGTGCTGAATGTTGTCTACGCATAGAGCTTTCTGCAGCAGGCAAACTCCGGACAACTTCCCTAAGGGCTCCAAGCACTGGACAGCAATGATCACCCAGTTTTGTTAATCTTGAGCCTGTGTTAAAATGCACCTAAATTCAAGTGAATTATTTTTTACTTGTAGCTTGATTTTTTTTCCCCTGTGTGAGACGCCACCTCTGGAATTAACCCTTCCAAATTTTCGGAATGAAGCAGGCATTCTGCTTCCCATTTTGATACCCTATTTTAAAAAAGAAATTCTTAATCAAAAAGTAGGAGAGAGATTAGGATAGGCAGGAGATAGAACTGAGTAAGCTCCTCGTAAGTGTTAGAGATTCATCGATCAAGGACTGCAGTTAGTAAAGCAAGTAAAAGAAAATGTTTGATTTTCTGACTCAATAATGGCCTCATTTTACTTAGTAGCACACCACAGAGGAAAAAGGCAAGGACTTGATGTACTGAAAGCCCTGCATCATCTTTAAGATATTTGCAGAGTTACAGAAGGCAAGGCATTGAAGTCTTCCATCCAGAATAGAGTTTTCTTCTTTCTGAACTTGCATAGTTTCACATTATTTTAATGAGCACAAAGCAGAGGCTTGTAAGCCTGAGGGAATGAAAATCTTCATGAATCCTTGCAGACCTTTCAGTCCTCACTGGAAAAGTTCTAAAGGCTGCTCTGTAACCTCCCAGGATATCCCAGTCTCCCAGGCTCTAAAACTCTTTTCTGCTTAAAATAACTGCTTAGGATCCCCAAATCTCACTGATTTTATCATTCTACAGACACTTCTCATCAAACAGATAGCCAAGTTAGCAAACCAGCACTTAAAACCAGATATGGCTAAAGAGCAATTAGTAAGGAAAGGACAAATACTGGTAATGACTCCTACCATGTAACCTTAACCTGTAAAAGATACAGCTAAGGCACTTTGACACCGAATGACAACTGGGCAGGTAAAAAAAAAAATACTATGCATTCAACTTAACACAACACACAATGGATTAGTGGTTCATAACCTCGGAAAACCTTATTCTAATGACTCTCCATTTTAACAAAGCAGACACATAAAAAATAGTAATTTTAAAACAGACCACCTAGCATTGCTGTGTCAATTACAGCTTTAAATATATCTATCCCAGTTAAGATATCTTGTTTAGAAGATAAACGATCCAGTTCTAGAGAACATTCTTTTTAGAAGTTATTTAGCACAGCACTATTTTCTAATTATTCTCTCTCGGAAGTGAAGCATACATTGGGATACTGATCCTAACAGCTGTTATTTCTGTGCCACTCCTGTATACTCATGCTTTAAATAGCAGATATATATATAAATATGAAGTTACTCAAAGAGGTTTATTTTTGGTCACATCCCCTTGCATTCCACAATGTATGCCATGGAAACACGCTGTTTAATGAGAACCAATTCCTTTGAAAACATTGTAAAATAACCACCTATTTGCATTACCCACCTTGAAAAGTCAAGTCAGGTATAGCCAGGGGACATCTAAGTACATTGTTCAAGTACCAGTTCTCATAACATTAATAAACTACATTAACTTCTTCTCAGGTGTTCTGGTATGCGTCTGTTTGTACTACCAACATTAAACTTCTATCTGCATAAAGCTATAAGTGTTATAAAGAAAATCAGGTTTCTGATGAGCAGGAAAATGATCAAGATTTGATTTAGAAGGGTTGGACAGGGTGAAAGAAGAGATGAAGAAAAAGGGGAAAGGGACCTGGGGGTCCCAGGGCAGCAGGATGACCATGAGCCAGCACTGGGCCCTTGTGGCCAGGAAGGCCAATGGGACCTGGGGTGGATCAGAAGGGGGTGGTCAGTAGGTCAGAGAGGTTCTCCTGCCCCTCTACTCTGCCCTGGTGAGACCACATCTGGAATATTGTGTCCAGTTCTGGGCCCCTCAGTTCCAGAAGGACAGGGAACTGCTGCAGAGAGTCCAGCGCAGGGCAACAAAGATGCTGAAGGGAGTGGAGCATCTGCTGTGTGAGGAAAGGCTGAGGGAGCTGGGGCTCTGGAGCTTGGAGGAGAGGAGACTGAGGGGTGACCTCATTAATGTTTATAAATATATAAAGGATGAGTGTCACAAAGATGGAGCCAGGCTCTTCTCAGTGACAACCAATGACAGGATAAGGGGCAATGGGTACAAACTGGAACATCGGAGGTTCCACTTAAATTTGAGAAGAAACTTCTCAGTGAGGGTGACAGAGCCTGGACCAGGCTGCCCAGGGAGGTTGTGGAGTCTCCTTCTGTGCAGCCATTCAAACCCGCCTGGACACCTTCTGTGTAACCTCATCTGGGTGTTCCTGCTCTGGCAGGGGGATTGGACTGGATGAGCTTTTGAGGTCCCTTCCAATCCCTGACATTCTGTGATTCTGTGAAGATAAGTGGAAGAAGTTTGAGAGAAAAGCAAAAAAGTGTCTAAATAGGAAAACCATTTCTGGAGCTCAGGAATTCCTTTTTTGCTAGTCTGAACAACAGAGGCAAAGTTCAGACAGACTTGAGTGTAAAGAGGGCACAATAAAAGCTTTAGGAGATATAAAACATTAAAAGCATTGTCCTTGAAAATGTTATTTTCCATAAGACTAAATCCATTTTTATGATAGTTTTGATTTAATAAGCTTTTTTCTTCATCTCACTGCTCTGTAAGTTCAGTTTAAATTAAATTTACCCTATCAATTCATAACTTCTATAATTTTCAGTCATGTACAATAGAAAGTATTTTGATTTTTTTTAATTTTTAATGCAATAAAATCAAGATAAATATGTATGGCTTATTGAGATACAGTGTACATTGTTAAAATTTTAGTAGCATTTCTGAGTGTTTCATAAAAATATTTTAGTCGTCTAATCATTGAGCAGTTATATGGCCACAAAGCCTTAAGAAGAGTATTATTCTCAGTTTTATTTGAGAATTAAAAATCTACTGACAATGTGATTCTTCAGATTTTCGTAAAGCAGAAGCTTAATATAATACGTTTAAGAGGTACGTAACTATTTTGCCAAATGCACTGTAAACGTCTTGATGGTGCTATATATAACACGAAGTTTTTTTAGTACAAAAGCAGTTCAAGTCTGAAGAGGTGACGAGGTTTGCCACAGATTCTGGGTTCAAGGCTTAATTACTAACTCGAGAGATTCTGCTGACTTTGAAAGCGATAGTTAGGGTCACCCTTGCAAAACTAAACGCTTTATTTGCGGTCCAGAGCTCGACTTACATATTCTCCATACGTCTCCTGCGCTGGAGGTGGTGGAAGGGGCCGGTAGCCGGCGGGTGGCGGAACTCCTCTTGCTCTGGGTGCCAGGAGTCCACGGCTGCGACTGACCGGTCCTCGGCTGGGAGGGACGCCTCGGGGTGCTGGTGCCCCCCTGGGGACTCCTGCTGCGGGTGGGGGGACCCCTCCGCGGCCCCTGCGAACATATGGATTGCTTACCATTAAATACTGCACCCTCCGCCACCCAACAGCTCCCTCCCCCACATCATAACAACTTCGCTTCGCTACAGCCAGAAAAAAATAAAAAAGCCTAAAAGAGGTTTATAGTTTGTCATTTTTTTTATATGCTTTAATTCAATTACACGCATTATGCAGTAAATGCAGAAAGATACGAACTAGACGTGATGCAGTAATTAACTTCTCACTGGCTTGAGCCATTCTTTCATACACAGACACGCAAATCCATTTGCTAGAATCAGTCAGCTTCACTAGAGTTTAACTTATAGTATGTGAAATCACAATCATAGAATAACAGGTTAATTTGAAGCTGTCAGGCTATATCGTACTCAAACCCTGCACAGAGGAAGCAGTGGAAATTCCCTTGTGATCCTGTGTAAACTACTAAATGCAATCCAAAGATCACACCGCACGTAAGAGATTGAGCAGGGCAGAAAAACGACATTTTCTTCTGGTTCTAAAGAAGAAATTTTCAGCTGTTGCAGGAAACATTCAGACATGTAACAAATGTGCAGGATGTTTATAGGATATAACCTAATGTTCTATATGCATTTAAGAACAAGAAATAACAGTGTATTTGGTTTTGAAGTTCTGAAAGAAGGATAAGCATTAATTTGCATTCCATTACTTTGGACACTTAACATATGGATGAAAAATCTGAGACCTAAACAGGAACAATTATCAAAAATATTGTATCCATTTAGACATGGCATTCCCCCCATCTCCCTATAATAAAGGGAGAGAATTAGAGGTACAACCTGTGAGAAATTTGCATCTTTTCTCCTCTTTTAAACACAATGTCTAAAACATTGCTCTCAGACACCTCCTTTTTAAAGGAGATCGTTTCACCTTATGGACTATAAAAGAGTTTAAGTGACTGCTCTATAGGCACATAGACTTGTTCTGAGGAAGTCACACCCTTATCGTATACTGTAACAGATACATAGAAGAAAACAAGCAAGCACAAGCTCTACAATACTTTTCTACCTATCAAACCATGATCTAACTAATCTGAAGAACAATAATAAGAGTGTAAATACTCTGTCCTGATCAAGAGAAATTTCCAATTTAAACAATATTCCAAAGTACGATCCAGATTTGGCCTTAAGATTTCCTATCCCATTTGAAATAAGCCAATTTCTCATTGGTAAGCTTATCAGAAAAAAAAAACACACAACACAATCATTTTAGCACAAATAATTAATATTTGAAAAACTGCATTGCTAATGAAGAATGCAGAAACGTAAAGACTTGATACAACCAGGATAGACTTGATTCGTTTGAATTACTGATCAAAACGCAGTCACAAAGTATTTTAACAAAAAATAGAAAGTAAGCGATTTAAAACTGTGCTTATTACTTGGTTTTGGCTAATCTGTAGAATGCCTCCTCAGGACAGGGTACCAGCTGCTTATTTGACTTCATTGTGGTGGGGGCAGGGGTGAGCAGTGAAGTTCCCAGACACAGCCTGCTGAAGTAATATAAAGAAATAGCAAATGTGATACTTTCCAAGTGAAGCCAAAGGAAGTGAAATGAACCTATTGGCATAGACAACGGTCAATATCGAGGGGGGGGGGAAAAGTAACAAGACTCAAGAATCACTAGCCATAATCTTCATGGCATCCTTCAGACAGGGTGCAAGTGAAAGCAGTAGGGAGTGGGACAAGCTGAAAAACAAAACAAAAAAACCCCAAAATATTTGAAGGGAAAAAGTAGTACAGTTTTTAGAGGCATCACAAATTTACTCTTGAAGAGTAATTAGAACACCAGACCCGCATGATGAGGTCTTTTCTGCATTTCAAAAACCGTTAATACGAGTGGCAATAGGTGGGAAATCATATTTCTCCTACATCAGGAGACCAATTACACGCTTTTAAGAGTCGCTGTGGGAACAACAAACAATCTGAGATGTATAGTTCTGTATTACACCATTCAGATGGTTACTGCACCCAGCTGGAGGAGACTAGAAAGGTGCAGAGATTGGAAACCCAGTAATAGGAGAGTTCAATTACCACCATCCAGATATGAATTCTATCAGGGTACGATGCTAAGAGGAAATTTTTAGAAACCAGAAGTCGTTATTTCATTAAGAATTTATCAAGGAACTAAGGAAGTTTGACTGACACAATGAACAGAGACTGACTCAAAATATCGAGGAATCACTTGCATAGGAACCTTTGCAAAAACAACAGATCAGTTCTGCTATTGCTTAATTTGAAAAAAAAGGGCAGCTATAAAAATTATGTTTAAAAAGAGTTAAAAGAGTAAAGTGTAAATATATCATATGGGAAGACATTTAAAGAAATCCCATGGGAAGCCAAGGCAAATACACAAAAATTGTCAAAAAAAGTTTGAGAAAGGGCAAAAGGAGCTCAGCAAGGCTCATACAGCAGGGTAAGGAGAGGTATTAAAAGAGTTATGTGAAAAGCTGAACCATCTCTAACCTCAAAGGAAAAATGCTCATAAAACAAATGTAAAATACTCAGAAAAGCAGGTCAGATAATGTAAAGAATTTGTAAAAAGTTGAAAAAAAAAATAAAACTCCTTCAAACATTCTGGCAGGTTTCTTGACTCCAGAGAGAGGCCAAATCACCAGTGAAGAACAGTAATATATATACACACATATGTATACATGAAGTTTTTTGTTACACAAGAATGGACAAGGTTTTCATGGTAGAGCCTTTCCTAATGGGGAATGCATTGAATGGTGCCATCAGCTGTCTTAGAGACAAATTACAGAACAAAGGAAGCAAATAAAAGTAATTGTGCTATTTTTCTATAAATTACATCAAGAGTTCAGCTGCTTAGGTCTTCACCCTGCAGCTGAATCCCAACCTGAATGTTAAGGAAAGGAAAATAGCAAACAAAAATTCAAGGCAGCAAACTATAAGAGGAAACACTTGGGAGTTAATACACACACAGATATATATAAATTTATACATCCTAACATGGTACAAAGTAATAGGTTCTGTGCTATTACTACCCATAGCACATCTATAATTAATACTGGCCCAGTGGTTAGGACTGTAAAAAAAAAAATACAATTTTAGAAAATATAAGAACACCAAAAACTTTATTACCCAACTGTGTGTATTCACAGTCCTGCTTCCTGACCTGGAAAGAACATAAAAGAACTGAAGTACATCAGAAACCACGTCAAAAATGACTGACAGTATAGAACAGCTTATGTATAAGGAACAATTAAGGACCTTAAGGCACTTCATATTACAAATGACAACTGAGGTTTATATGATTGAATCCAAAGGAAACATCAAAGGAATGGAAAAGGCTGAAGGGGGAACTCATCACAGCCCACACCTTCAATCTGGGCAGAAGAAGATGATCTGGTCTCCTCTCTCTAGCGCCCAGTGATAGGACACGAGGAAATGGGTGAAGCTGCATCAGGGGAAGTTCAGATTGGACATCAGGGAAAGGTTCTTCAGTGAGAGGGTGGACGGTCACTAGAACAGGCTTCACAGATAAGCAGTCACAGCAGCAAGGCTGTCAGAGTTCAAGGAGCATCTGGACAAGGTTACCTAAACCAGGTTAGGTAGTTCTGCAAGGAGCAGAGAGTTGGACTCAAGCCATATGGGTCTCCTGCAACTTGAGATGTTCTAAGGTATTGCAGGAATTATTCAGCAGTCATTTCCCATGTGAGAATAAGGGGATATCAACATGTAGGGCCAAAGTACTGAACCAGATTGCCTTAAGGCCTGAGCCACTATGGCTGCTCCTATGAAATGCGATCACTGAATGACAGAAGGGTTGAGGTTTGAAGGGACTGCTGGACATCATCTGATCCAACATCCTGCTCAAAGCAAGGTCACCTAGAAACAATTGCCCAGGACTGTGTCCAGGTGGTTTTTTAATGTGTCCAAAGACAAACTCCATAACCTCTCTGGGCAATGTGTGCCCAGTGTCTTGTCACTGGGCACCACCAAAAGGAGCCTTCTCTTCTCTAAGCTGAACAGTCCCAGCCCTCAGGCTTTTCTCATAGGAGAGATGCTTCACACCCTTCACCATCTTTGGGGCCCTTTGCTGAACCCTCTGCAGTACCTGCCCATCTCTGCTGTATGGGGAGCCCAGAAACGTGTATAGAACTCCAGGTGTGGTCTCACCAGAAATGAGTAAGGCAGAAAGATCACATCCCTCAGCCTGTAAGCCACAGTAATGTACCCCAGGATACCATTATCTACCTTTACAGCAAGGACACATTGCTGGCTTATGTTCAACTTTGTGTCCTTTTCTGCCAAGCTGTTCTCCAGCTGAGTGGTGTCCAGCACATATTGGTACATGGGGTCACTCCCTCCCAAGGTGCAGGACTTCGGCATTTTCCCTTGTTGACCTTCACGGGGTTCCTGTCAGGCCATTTCTCCAGCCTGTTAAGGTCATAGAGACCCTAAAGATCAAAACCAACCATAACCTAACTCTAGCACTAAACCATGTCCCTAAGAACCTCATCTACACACCTTCTAAACACCTCCAGGGATGGTGACTCCACCACTGCCCTGGGCAGCCTGTCCCACTGCTTCACAACCTATTTTTTCCTAATATCCNCCTTGCATATCACCCACTAATCGCAGCTCGGTGTCACCCACAGGCCTGCTGAGGGTACACTCTGCCCCATCCTCCAGATCATTAATGACATGAAACAGGACTGGACCCAGTATGGACCCCTGAGGTTCACTGTTTTTTACTGGCCTCCAGCTGGACTTTGTACCACTCATCACCACCCTCTGGTCCTAGCCATTCAGCCAAATTTCAACCCCTCTGTCTCCACAACCAGCAGTTTCTCTATGAGCATCTTATGTTGATCAATTATAACTTTGTGAATCCACATTTACTTCTCCTGATGTCCTTGCAGTCGATGTGCCTGCAAATGACCACCTTCCTAGCGATCGAGGTGAGGCCGACCAGCCCATGGTTCACCAGGTCCTCCTTGCCATTTTTGAAGGTAGGAGTGACATTTGACTTCCTTCGGTCCTCAGGCACCTCTCCTAATGCCCATGATTGTTCAAAGACTGAGCAAAGCTTCACAGTGACATCTGGCAGCTCCCTCAGCACTCACAGGTGCACCCCATCGGAGCCCATCGTCTTCAAATCACAACTAGGGTCAGCTCACAGCTTTTCTTCACTTTGTTTTAGTAAAAAACAAAAATCAAATATATTTATGCCATATGAAGCTCCTTTGCAGTATCTCCCCCTCCAGAAGAGGAAGTAAATGTGAGAATGGCTTTAAAATAATATCACTCGTGGAATTTAGGACCACTTGCCTAACATTTTATTATTCAATGAAGAAACACTTGGAATTCTTTAATTTTAGTGTTCGTAGTTCCACACACCTGCAGTGATTTAAACTGTTAAGTAAGCAGGTATCACAAGTTTTGTTACCAGGTGTTGAGATATTTTCTACCTTTGAGCATAGTAAACTACAACAATCCTCAAACAGCTCAGATTTAAATTAGGTGTCTGAAAACTAACAGACCTGTTATTTTTAAGTTTCAGCACCAAAATATTGAACACTGATATCCAGATACTGCTCTCAGACACAGCTGGATTCCTACTTTTTCATTTTTTTTTTCCTCAAATGAGAGTGACCATTGAATTTAACATTATGCAGATTCTAATTTGAAAACAGTGATAAGCATGTTCATATTTCAGTTTTGTGAGAAGTGGGAGATTTATCACAGGACCAAAGAAACATAACACCCTGAATATGATATCTGCCTTTGTCCTGGGATCCTAAACTGGCTTTCCCAAATATTTTTTTGTGCTACAGCATCTTGTGCAGTACACTACCTACATGTTCTCAAAGAGCTGCTCAAAAAAGAAACCAGTTGATTCCAGACATGACAGGAATGACTAAAGTTTGGTGTGGTGACTAACAAAGGACAACTGGAAGTTATGAACACATTACTGCAGTGATCCACATCACCTCGCTTTACTTCTGACATTCGGAACAGCTAATTCCGACCTGCAACTTCTCTAACAGTTTTATTTGTCCCCAGATAAAGTGACCGTTTTATTTGTCCTCAAACAAAGTGACAGTCATTCAACCATTAAGATCCCAGCCATGCATACACATAAATACGAATAAAAACAAATGGGAAAGTAAAACAACCCAGGCAATCTCTTGCAAGTATGAACCAGAACTTTGCTGTTTCTTTAATTAGACTATTCCTACATGCTGGCTCTATGAGAAATTAATTTTTTCTTCCCTCATCTGAGTGAAACCAGAATATCTGCTTTCAAATACAATTCCCCTCTCAACCTGGGGAACAAACCCAAGCAGCTCTCCCTCTTTGTGGCCTTTTAACGCTCAAGACAGATTTTCTACTACGACCTGTAGTCAAAGGACAAAGTGCAAGAGTTTTAATCCGAATCAGGGTAGATTTAGATTGACACAACAAAAAAAATTGTGGACAACAATGGTGGTGAGATAGTGGAACAAGCTGCCCAGAGAAGTTGTGAATGCCCCATCATTAGAAGGCCAGGTTGGACGGGGCTTTGAGCAACCTAGGAGATCCTTTCCCAGGAAAGAGGGGCTGGAATGAAAACAACTCTATAAGTAACAGTGATTTCTAGCTATAAGTAACATGAATTGGTCCCCTGTGCCCCAAGGTAGAAAGGAAAATTTATCAACTTACCACTATCATCCTCTAGAATGTCACTTTTTCAATATATCTTGGTTTCAATATATGAAGGGACCTTCCAGAACTGAGTGATCCTTAAATCTTATTTATACCTACTCTTACAGTATGAATGTGAAGTTTTAGAGAGGAAATACTACTTTATTTACAAAATGTCCTTAGAGGCGTACACTAACATGCACATTAACACATGTTTATTTACAGCCTTTAGTTAATCAGATGTCTCAGCTCACATTTCAGTAGCATTATCATTTATATTGCACTGATTCAGGATGGGAATTCAAATGCATTAAAGAAACACTGATACCAAGAGGGGAACATCTTTTAGCTGCTCACTGTAACAGCATCACATTAAACAAACCATGGATCCTCTATGCCCGCTAGCACAATAAATTAAACAGTAACTGGTACGATCCTTCATTGTATACAGTCGCATCCAAGAAGCCATTTAAGAACAAGGTTAGTTTACAATAAAGAATGAAAACTGGAATTTTGCCAGGGAAAGATTCTCACATCCTTTCCTTTGTTGCACAGCAGAGGCAGGTACTACCTAAAGAGATGATGCTCAGCATAAGCATAATAGAAAATACTAGAAATCTTGTGATTGCATCCGAAGTTCATTATCTTCAGCAGTATTAGAAAGGAAAACACTAAAAATAAAGGCAAAGAGGGCAGAAGGAAGCAGCTAAAGACCAAGATAAATGATGAGAAAAGCACATTCCTAAAGGTGAAGCTCAAAACACACAGCTCTTCAACAGGAAATTCCCCTAACTCACCCCCAAAACCTTACTTGGTTCTGGAGTGAAAAAAAAAGTCAAGAAAATCTGGAACAATCCAGAAATGGCAGAAGAGTTTCCCCAAACAACAACCATTAGGTAATTACTTACCATACAAAGGAATATCTGTGGCACAAGCTAGAATTTCGCATGCAAGTATAACAAATACATTGTTTTCTACAAAATAAAACTTTGTTATGGAGCTAAAGATAGATGTAACGAATCTTAAAATAAGGCACTTGATAATATGCATTATCTCCAGTTTCAACATGTCTGATAAGGAACAAAAAAGGTGCATAAATTAGTATGTTTTTAGTGAAACTATTCAGGAACACAGGCTAAAAGGCACATTCAGTTGTTGCATCCTTAGCAAGAGGCTTCATGGATCAACATTAGTATGTTAAAATATTCTGTAGATTATAAAGCAAGGTTAGGACTGAGGCTTTAGACTTCATTTTACAAGTCTTCTCTGGCTTGGCTTCATCCTCTCTTGGATATCCCAGGAATGCTTGCTATTAAAGATCTTTTACTTAGCACTAAGACACAGCTTTTAACAAAGCCTTCCTTCAACAAAAATACTTGCCACTGAAGTCAATCTGTGCTAAAAAAGAATCAGAGTATTAGAACTGAGTTTGAGACCTTTAACTCAATGACTGCAGTATCTCAGAAGCAACAGCATGAAGCTTCACTCCAGGAATCTTTCATGTTAATGGAGCGCTCCAATTTCTGAGGGGAAGAAGTCGTGGATTTTAAGATAAGCCTTGAAGTAAGGACCATCAAACCAACCTTTCAGTTTTCTTTAGAACACATAAAAACAGAGATGGCAAAAATACAACTTTTACCCATCATCTCCAAATCAAATACGAAGAGCATTTACATTTACCCTGAAGACACTTCAATAGTTACAGACCAACTACAAAGGATTTTGTGAGCTATGTGACAGCATGTATGTCCTACATAAAAAGCAGATTTAAAACAATAAATTTACTAAAAAAAAGGATGGTAGAAATTCAGTACTATAAAAAGTTAATTATGTACGCATGTACTAGATACTAGTAGTGGAAACTGGGTATCAAACTTTAGTGATAAAGTCAGGTCAAACAACTGTATCACAAAAACAAATCAAGAAAACATGAAATAGAACTGCAAATGTATCTGTACTGAGCATCTCTAGTAGAGACGTTACAGGCATCTATGGCAAAGTTAAAAACAGATATTTAAGAACTGAAGTAAAATTAGCGAAAACACCCCAATCTCCAAAATTAAATGAGATCTCTAATTTGCAAGCACTTTTGTAGGGCTGATTGCAGTTCTAAAGAAGTGAACCTTGGTGTATAATTACCACTACTCCAAAGAGCATTAAAATCAAGAAAAGCAGAACAGATAGAGTACACATTGCTTAAGAATATAACAAAAAAATGTTAATTTAGAGAAAATAATTACATTCTTACAGGACACAAGCAGCAGTAAGTGTAAATTCTCTAAATTAAGGTTCATTCTGCCTTGCATTTGCAATCATCATCAGGATACATGTAACTGCGTAAGCAGATCTGTAAATGGAATTCCTCAGTGCTTTTTCTTCTAACATGCTTAATCTGAGTTAAAACACTTCAGAATATTATTTTGAAGTTATTTTATAAGTTTCAAGCTTGCATTAAGAAGAACCACAGCCACAACTGCAGGAAAATAGTTCACCATAGAAACAATCACACCAAGCTGCTGCAGCCACAGTCTCTCTGTACTGTAACACAAACACTTATGCACTTTATTTAGCTTTTGTTTTCACACTTCAGGATTCAAAGGAGTTGAAGGTGTCATCTCAGTACTGCGAGGAAGATAGGGAATGCTAGAGTAAAAATAAAATATTTCCTGTGTCAGAGAAAAATAAAGCAAAAGCAGTAGACTTGCTTATTCCTGAATCAAACAAAAGCCACATTTTTATGGAAAAAGTGCCATTCAGCTGAGACCAAATCCAAATTGTACCTTCAAAGCACTTCCATAACATTTTAACGTGACTACAAAAACTTAGTAATAGTGTAAAAAGGAATATGTATATCCCATAACTTAGAGGAATTGTTGATCAGACTATCTTCAACGATCCAACATTTTTTTCCCCGTATCTTTCGCTCATATTTTGGGAGTCCATGAATTTTACTGCTGTGCTCTGGAGTGTATATTCTGTATGAAGGAAGAAGTTTAAAATATGTATGTCCAAATGCAATTCCACTTACCTGGTCAAAGCAGGAACTGGGACTCCTCTTGCTCGAATAGATGGTTTTCCACGAACTACTGGAACTTCAGCATTTTCGGAGCCACCATTCAAATATGTTAATTCTTGAAGCTGCGCCTGTCTGATTTCATCGTTGTAGTCCTAAAACAGGGAACAGAGTGAGAAAAAAACCCCAAACTGTTCAAACACCAAGTTCCTATCAGCAAACACTGCTCCTGCAGGTTTCCTCTTAAAAAGCTGAACACCCCACTGAAAACCATTAATTTGTAGAATAATATTATATGCATATTATTCAGTCAAATATTTCTAAAAGAGTTCTACATATTAATCACAATTTTTGCTCGAGAATGGTTTTCTTTTCCATTGCATATTATTTCCATGCAGCATCACCACTTAAAATGCCAGTGTTAAAATGCTGTTGATAGAGGGAAACAACAACAAAAAAAATCAAGGTCTCATATTCTGAGCTGAGATTCATTTTGTAGTTCCAGTTGTAGAATGATGCACGTTAAAAGCAGGAAAAACCCCATTGCTTGGTGTTGCAAAGCAGTAAAGAATAAACACACTGTTGAGCACAGCCCTCACGAAGAATAAATTATAGACATTTACACTTAAAATCAGGAGTTAAAGAATAAACAAAGAAATACATTCAATACACATGCGCACTATTAACTAATAAAAAGAGCTCCACGTATTTCATTTCTAGAATACGCAACGTTAAACAAGCTGAAGACACATGGCTTGTTTCTGATTGTGCAGAAATCCTTTCTCAAGGTCTATCAAAAAGAAAGCTGAAGATATTTTCACTGAATTAATATGGTACTTCTGAAATACACAGGACTTTTCAGGGGCCTTGAGACACCCTCCAAAACTAGCACATTACACAGGAATATAATAGATATAGCAATGAACCCTTGAACTATACGTATTTTGTCATTTTTCTTCCACTTAAACTAAAGGACGTATCCGTAAAGGCGAATCAGAAAAATAAATATCTTACTCAACGTGTACACATACAAAATAAGTATCAAAATATGAATAGGACCTAAGAATGAAGTGATAGTTCTGATATAACAGCTCTTACCTTATGCAAGTCTTCCCATTTCAAAGAAGGTTTGTTCAAATACCCCCCATTTTACCATTCAATTACAAAACAAAGGATCTGCATCTCTTATTGGAAAACCGGTTTATTACATTTACGCACCTACCAAAAGACTGGCAGGTAGCCCTTGCATCAGATAACTCTGCATGGAAAGGAGGTTCAAACTTCTGTGAATTCCAACGTATCAGTTCTCCTTGAAACATTCTGCTTCCCCTCATCTTCCACAAAAAGAAATAAGTTTTCCAATATATGCCATTTCTGAATATAGTCAGTGGTTTTTAAAAAGTGGCACTGGAAGGGCATTTTGTCCAAACTGCCTTGAATAGGCTCTGAAATGTAACTCAAATTGCCCATCTGAGATCATCCTCTACTTAGCAGCAGAGATCAAGCAGCAAACAAGATGAAAAAGTAAGTGTGGAAAACTGAATCAACCATTTCAAACTGGGTAACTGAAGAAACATTTCATTATAAACCAGCTTGGACCCAATACACAGCCAAGCCACCACACAGAGTAGAATAAAACCAGGCAATTTGATACTATTCTGGCCAACTACTGTACAGGAACTCACTTTGTGCTTTGCTGCTGGAACAGAACTGGCTACAAACGCAAAATTCTATGCAAGGTATGTATGGAACAACGCTTCGGTTTTGAAATAAAATGCCGATGAATTGTTAAAACTGTACCACAAACACAATTCTTAGGTTTTGGAGTTCTGATATACATCAGATGCCCTTTATAACTTCTCCACAAGACATCTTCCTCAGATTCAGGCCCCTAGAAAAATACCTTTGATCATCATTTGATATTAGTATAACTTGATTTCCTAGAGACATGTTCAGGTTGCCAGTGTACATGTTGGGTCCTCTTTCTTCCTAATGATTTCACATTTTCCTGCAGCAGACTACTAGACATAGCAGCAGCCTTAGTGATAGACAAGGACTCCACTGCACAAAGGCCCAGAAGAGATAATATGGTCCTTATCAAATATGCCAGAAGCGGCGGGAGGACACAGAGCAAAGGAACAGTACAAGGAGCCATGATAAGCAGCAGCACTAATCCATTAGGCTCTGCAATGGATTCTTCAATTAAAAGTAACAGATGGTCAATTTACAAATACCCACTGCTGGAAAAGAGCACATGGCAAGTCAAATTGAGGGGGCTCTCTCTTCTTCACCTAGAACAGGAGGTGGACATGGAAACTCTTTGGACTGCACTCCTCTACAGTTTAGGTGGGCACAATGCTCAAATTTCAGTCAAATGCTGCTGCTGAATTTCAAGCAGAAGAGATGTACTCTCGTTGTATGAATACTGCTCATCCCAACTGACTGGTCTTCTCTGAACATGGAGGATGTTTTCTTCTGTAGGAATCATAGAATAGTTCTGGTTGGAAGGGACCTTCAAAGCTCATCCAGTGCCACCCCTGCCATGAGCAGGGACATCTTCACCAGCTCAGGTTGCTCAGAGCCCCGTCCAGCCTGGCCTGGGATGTCTCCAGGGATGGGGCATCCACCACCTCTCTGGGCAACCTGGGCCAGTGTTTCTCCACCCTCTAACGTGGTAGAACACAGGGATAAGGGGATAGAAGCATCATATGCAAACAAATTGCTTATCAGTATGTTTGGCTGACTGTTTCTGGAAGTTTTATAATCATATTAAATTTCTGTACACACATTAGTGCAACCCAGGCTACCATCTGCCTTCTTGGCCATAAGGGCACACTGTTGACTCATGGTCAACCTGTTGTCAACCAGAACTCCCAAGTCCTTCTCTGCAGTGCCACTTTCCAGCAGGTCCACCCCTAACCGCCACATCTGTTACTTAAAACCTTATTCAAGTTTATCATTCAAGCTATTAGCAAAAACGTATTTTAATGTTAAGACAGATCCCTGCAAAACCCTATGCAGTTTTGCAGATCTTTATTGTGGCAGTCAGCAACAGTTATCAGGTTTCCAGACACCTTTATACTTTACTTTATACTTTATAACTTTAAAGTTATTTGCCAGCTTGCTTAAAGAAATGTGTGTTTCCAAAGCCCACCAGCTCTTCCAAATGCCATTAAATGCTATTTCATCACCACACCTTACAAAGTGAAATTGCAGGAGGCAAGGCAGACAACAAGAAAAACTTGTAAATTCTGTTCATGTTACAAATATACTGGAAATCAGAAGCCACAGTCCTACCTGCGGAAGACAGGCAAGCGTCAAAGCAACATAAGCACAGCCAAAAAACCTCAAATCAGAAGGTTTTCTGTCTGGGTTTGAGTTATATCAATAGTTTAAAGGAAAGTAAAACACTGCAGGTGCTTGAGGCTGGACTTCAATGCAAAGGTGCTTGTTTGCAGATCCAAGAAGACCTGAGAGGCCAAGGCATTTTTGCTATAGTCAGCTACAAGGTTATCTTGTATCCCCCATTCTAGCACCAATTGTGATTGTATATTCAGGCCCGATCTGAAAACTGAACAACGATCATATTCCTAAACCAGGATTAGCATTTAAAGTTCTTGGAAGGTATAGTTAGCTTGCACTGTAAGGAAAACGCAAATTAAGATCATAATCATATATACTGATAACAAGACTTCTAACATGAAATAAAACTAATAACGTACTAAGAAAGCCACAACAGACCTTACAGAAAATAAAATTCAAGCTGTATTTGGCAGCAGTTAATCACATGGTAGTTTTGGAAAGGACAAAGCTGCTTCTTATTCCTTCCTAGAATGGCTGGTAGAACGGGGGGGCAGAAGAGATTAAGGCATTTAGAGCCATTCCGATAAGATTACATTTGAAAAGCCGAAGGGAAATTAAAACAGCGTTGGCTTGATCCCATAGTTCAGAAAAGATTATGTAGCATCAGTTCAGTACAACGCAGATGCAATGATCAAAAACTGAGACGGAAAAGTGTACAGCCAATGAATGGAATTGCTCATTATCAGTCTAATTCTACTGGCTTAACAGCAGTAAAGTAATGACTAGGCTTTGATAAGCTTACTTCATTTATTATGACATTAGGTCAATCAAGCTCAATGAAGAAAAATACCATATGATTAAGGAGGCAGGAGAATCAGATATCTCTGTATTTCCAGCACATGCAAAAAGCATTTTTCAACTGAGCAGATTTTCATCTAAAAATGAAACAACTGTTTGGTCACTGGGACAGCCAAGAACTCAGTTCTCCCTTATCTCTTCGCAAAAATCAAATAATGAACCATGTAAATACAATAACCTTTGACATTATGGCAGCCCAGCATTCCTAGAAATATTCTGTTGAGTATCCCCCACCTATAATCAGTTTGTTCAAACAGTAGTATATTTTCCTCTTCATATACATCAAGAAAAAAGGCATTTGGAACCTGCAGATGGAGTTATGCAGCGCTTGTTTCTCTATAGCAGAACATAACAGGACATTTTGGGGAGGTTTAACTGTCTTTAGGGGCACCCACATCACTGTGTTATTTCACATCACAATGCCTCCTGATGATTGTTACTTGCCATTCTTTGGTTCATATCATGGAGTAGTATTGGCACACAAAAGCTAATTTTCACCCAAAAACAAGCCAGAAAAGACACTCAAGTCCTCAAGCAACTGGAGTTGATTGTGTTTCTTAAGTTTTGCAGATATAGACTAGAGTTAGCACAAACTAAAATCCCCAAAATGCATACAGTAGTATTGTCAGGTCATCAGCACCAGCTGCTTCACCCTAGAGAACAGCTGGTCCTTCTGCTCCCAACAGGCTGTAATACCCATACAACAGGTATCCATCCCAACCCATCCTGAACACAGCTACTCCGGCCATACTCAAACATTTACGTGCTGCTGCCACTCAGATACACAGTGAAGCTTCCCACATTTCCAAGGTCTGACACTAATCAGAGAGCAATTTTCAGCAGTAAAAATAAACAGAAATCAATGCGTCTTGAGGATGCTTTGCTTTCCTTGTTCAGTTATTTGATAGCAATAAAAAAGCACATTCAGTGAAGAGCTAATGCAGTTAAGAGCTTTATACACAGTAAAATCACCTCAAATGGCTCAGCTTAAGAGAGCCTGGACTGTTCCAAGCAGGTCGATACTGCAAAACAATTGAGGTTGGTCCTTTCGTGATAAGCAAAAAGTGATCTTACACAAAAAGACATTAGAAACCCTGCAACATCAGTGCCTATACATATCCCAAACCTGGAGTACAAACTTATACTGGAAATTTATATCTCATTTTATACATTTGTACATCAGAAGTTGAAGAATACACCCGAAGTATAACCCATGTATCACTAGCTTTATGAGAAAAATAAAATTACAAGATAAAATGGTATTGATTCTCAGCACTGAACATAACCAGGATTACGGGTGGAAACAAACTTCAAATTTATTTATTCTTAGTAAAACAGAACGCTACGCTGATGTTTAAGTAAATGTTTCCAGATTTTAAAAGATGTTTACTATTATTTGTAAACTTAAATATTTTGCACATTGCCAGTTAAGCAAGAATAAGTTGCTGTTCTACTATAGGTCATATCATAACACTGAAGTGTATGTGGAGAGTTATGCATTCACCCAATAACTGCTATATCAGAAAGAAAAGCATTTGCAAACATGACCACTTGTTTCACAAGGAAATTAAGCAACATGACCTGATCAATATCATAGACTTAGTTTTATAGAAAATTTAAGACTACCAAAATTCCTATAGAAGAATTAAAATACTAACAGGGATGAGAAACTTCTTGATCTCTTCCAATGCATGTCCCATTCTGGCATAGGCTTCAGCTGGTGGAGCAAATACTTCAATTAAAACATGCAGGTCATCATTTAGGTGAAAGTACTTTGCCTCTCCACTTTTTCTCAGCTCTTCCTCCTAGAAGGTAAGAAAAGTTTTGTTGTTGTTTGGTTGGTTTTTTGTTTGTTTCTTTTTTGTGTTTGTTTTTTCCACCTTATTTTAAACATATTATAATGGAAGCGTTAAAGCTGCTTCAGAGGCATTTGCACATAGTGTTTCCTCATGTAGAAACACATGCTTTTCGGATACACTTCAAACCAACCATATTGCTAAGATATCAGAATATTATCAGTTCGTTTATCAACACTAAGTGACCAGTAACACAAAATAGGACCCATCTGCTCCTGCTCACACACAGAAACTGTAGCACGAGGGCAAATATTTCCAGGAGTTTTGCCAAGCGCACCAGCTTCACGTAGAAAACACTGAGGAACGCAAGTGAACTTGAAGCCTCTTTTCTCAGAAGTCTTTAGAAACAGGTTTGATTTAACATTCCACAGGAGCAAAATTCTTTTACCAATATTATTTCATTCTTACTATTACTGCACAGCTCAGATATTCTTTGTTTATTTTCTGTTCTCGCTGCAATTTCTACCCCACGAGTACAACCTTCACAGAACTGGAGATGAAACTAATTCAGTGTACGAGCCAAGGGAGAAAGACGTTAGAGGAAAAAAATAGTTCACTAGTTATTTCAAAACAGTTCATTCCTTTTATTCTGCTTTACCCAACCTACTTCAACATGACTGGAAAGCTATGATTTCAGTCGAGTGGAACAGAGCTCAGTTCTCTCAAAACAGCTCCCCATTCCTCCCATGTGTGTTTGACTGGTGCATTCCAAGAGAATAAGACACCATTAAAAATAACTTCATTGTATTACCAGATAATATTAAAATATTGACATTTCTGCTATCTAAAAAACAAAGCCCTAATAATTCTCCCCTTATTGTGTTTAGCAAACACCAGGTATCTTCATCTTTTAGATTACTAAAAATAGACAGTTCCAGTGATACCCAAATAGGTATATACAAGCTATTCCAGCTGTATTATTCCAAAGTATCCAACTGGGTCCTTTTCATGTTCGTTTTTAAAAACCCAACCAGACCCACAATGACAGGAACCTTACTGTTTCTGAAGGCAAAGATTAATTGTATTCAAGTTTTCTGTGGAAGAAAAAAAAGCTCCCCAACTTTTAACAACATATTTGCCACATAATTTAAAAATGAAAATTTACTTAGTTTTGGCTAGCATCTCAATTAAGAAAAAGCAAAAAAATTAAACAAAGCATCACCAAAGGAAACATGAGAAGCTCAAATTAGTCCAATGTAAACCTTTAAGATTCTTCCCCAGGATTCTGAGATTCAAGTTGGAATCTGAACTTTTCAGCTCGAGCTTCTGCTTTTAATAAAACAAACTTTCATCCTGCAGAGCCATTAGAAAAACTCAGGGGACTTCCTACTCCGTGACACATCGTATTTCGATATAGAAACATGTAATCCAGCAACAGAACGTTGTCAGTTTGACACGCTGCACAAGAACTGAGAAAGTTCACCAAGTGTCATTTAAAACAGTATTTGGAGTTCTACTTTGGCATCCTGGTTTAGTAGCAAATTTAGATCATATTCTCAGGTTTTTTACCTCTAGTCAAACTGTCTGTCATATTTCAAGTTTGTAGTTTTTCATAACTGTGCAGCATCTAAATCTTAGAGTTGCATTGTCTGTATTATGTATTACATTAACAGCCTTCAAAAAATCCATTTCATATCGTCAAGTCTTTATTATATTTTCATAAACATAAGTTATGCTTCTGAGTTATATTTAATAAATATTTTCAAGAAGGAATTAAGGAGTTACCTTCTGTGTTGTGCACAGAATGAAGTCATTTACAGGCTCTGATCAAGTTCTTGATAAATACTCTATAAATCACATAATATACATTTTGCTGCTGGAGAAATGGGCTGAAAGGTATATAGTTTAGGAAATTCAGTAGCTAGCCCTCTATATCGCTGTTTCATATGTATGTCGTTACCAATCTTTATAGCACGCAGTATTTTTAAGTTTCAGATTGCGTAAGCACAGAAAGATTTCACTGGAGGCCTATAAAGCATGTTATGCTACAGGCAATAAATATGTTCAGTGTTTTAATTTGGATCATTAGGAATGCTCCAATTAAAAAACACAGCTTACCAGACAGGTGACATCTCCTCACTGCTGTACAATTATCTGCTACAAATTTAGCCAGATAGTAAAGAATGAAAGTGATCAGCACAAATACCTATCAAGCTAAAGGTCTTTTCTGCTGCCTGCTTTGGCTCTTGCAATGGATACATCCACTATAACCAAGTATTTCCCATAGAAACAACCATAATTTGTCAAATGCTTAAGCTGCGTAAGCCATCCTCAGAGCTGTGAGTTCTTTTCTAGTTGTAGTTTCTCTCCTTTCATCAGCTATTTTTCTCTTTGCCTGGAAATGTTATGAAATGATATTCAATTACAATGTTAAGTGTTATTTTACGTGAAAGTGTTTGGATGTATAGGTCACATTCCTCCAAAAGTGACAACACTCATGTTCACTTGGGCCTTACAAGATCAATCCAGAACATGTCACTGGTAATTGCCGCTTACATCTCCAAGAACTGTAGTTTGGGGGGGGTATTGAAGTACAACTCATGGTGGCCCCAAAATACTCATAGTGAGAAGACTCTTCAGAGAAAAGGGACTCCACCTGAATCTAACTGATATAAGGATATCCTCTGGTTTTCATTTGCTCCTTAATTTGTTGTGGGGTTTGTTTGCTTCTCCAAAGTCTTTAGGAAAAACAAATACAAAAAACAGGTATCAAACACTTCCATTAGCATCCTCAGTTCTTACCTTTGTCTTGTCCCTCATAGAACCTTTCCCCAAAATAGACATTTTTGTCAGTGTTTCTTCCTGTAAGCGCTTTAGAGAATTGCCACGGGGACCCAAAAGTTTTCCCACAAAGTTGAACTGTAAGAAAACAGAAATATTAAGCTCATTAGATTTTTAAGCACAAATGAACACCCAAAATAGAATATTTGGATGAAACAACTTTTGTTCTAGGTACAAACAAGTATTAGACCATAAACTACACAGTCATTAAGTACAAATGTCTGGGACACATCAGTGGCTCCATCAGGTAACAACAGAAACACAGAAGTATCTGAACTCAAAGAAGTCACAGTATAAAGAGAACTTTGTATTTATCACATTCAACACTGAGAACAGATGTGCCCAAACTGCAATTCAATTTTCAACAATCGTTACCAGGTACATAAAGCCATAAAAACAAAGCTGGCAGCAACCTCAGATACAATGATAAGCAACCGAAGCTCTGGAAAAAAAGATATTAATTGCCTTATCCTCCCTTGAAGACTTATGAAGTAATACAGCAACTCATTAAGTATACCCTAAACTAAAACACAGAAACAAACAGGGAATTAAATCCAGAGAACATAAGCAGATAAATCCAGTCCCAAACCAGAATCAACATTCGAGATCTTCCCAACTACCACTCAAACCCCATTATCACTCAAGTTTAACAAAACCAGTTGAGGTTCACAACCATGGCGTTATAGCTTTAGGATAACTAGGGAGAAGAAAGTGGTGAACCACAAAAAGGAAGGGAAAAAAACCAACTATTTCCAGTCATAAAAATCACCAAAACATACTTGTGGTGCTCTTTTAGCCCAGAAGGTGCCTCAGAGGGAAGGCAGCCTAAAGAAAACAAGTATCAAAAATGCATTCATAAAGGAAAACAAAAAAGGTGGAATCCACCTATTGCCACTTCAATGACACAAAGCTGGATTTACTAGAGCTGGATGTGAAAGTTCTTATGAGAACTGCTCCACAGAGCACATTTTCAGTAGTCTATTTGTGTCTATCATGGAATCATTTTGGTTAGAGGAGACCCCCAAGACTGAGTCCAACTGTTAACCCAACTCTGGCTTTAAACCATGTCCCTAAGAACCTCATCTACACACCTTTTAAACACCTCCAGGGATGGCGAATCGCTGCACTGTATTTCAGAAAGTATATAATATTTGAAGGAGAATTAGAGAAGATTTGAGGATTCACTTAAAGTACTCAGAACTGTTTTAGTCAGGAAAACAACAAAAGATCACAAGAGCTGGAAAATACAAGCTGTGCTTGGAAGTTGGTACGGGAATGTTGTAAACGCTTCCTGGAAGTAATAATTTATTCCTGGACTGGATTTCCATGGCAAGGTTTTGGTAGTCGAGGCTGCAAAGGTGACTTCTGTGAGAAGATGCCAGAAGCTGCTC
Source organism: Pampusana beccarii (assembly GCA_013399365.1). Lineage (NCBI taxonomy): Eukaryota > Metazoa > Chordata > Aves > Columbiformes > Columbidae > Pampusana > Pampusana beccarii. The sequence goes on from VWYH01007080.1 coordinate 257,072, forward strand.
CCATGTTGGGTTGAACTGACTCCAAGGCAAATCCACCACTGCCCATCAGTGACACAGCACCCATGCAACGAGATATTTAACAGAGGGGAAAAACACTGTCAAGTCGAAACAAGTGAGAAAATGTGAGAAAAACAGCCCCGCAGACACCAAGGTCAGTGAGGGAGGGGGAGCAGGTTTTAGTTTTCATTTCTATCGCTATTAGGAACAAAACCAAACACACTGTGCACTTAGAGATTTTCCATTTACAGTAAAGTATGCTGGAATTATTTCAGAACGTTGACGACATGCAGTCTGATAGAGTCTAAATTTCTAGCAGTAACCTGAGTTAAAATATTCAGATGAAGTTTTACTCAATTTTTGTATTTAACTATGCAATGCGTGGCTCTGAATAGACTTCCTAACTGGAACAAACAACTACCCGGCGCTAAAATACAAACTACAAATCATAACAAATGGAAGTGCATAGCTGTAACAACAGTGAATTTTAATTTGTATGTAATCAAAGCAACCAAAGGGCTTCAGTGCTCAGAGAAAACTCGGGTGTTCCAAAGCACATTTGTTTACTCCGGCTGTATTGTTTAATTAAAGCCGAATAGTTTAATACGTTGTGCATATCTAAAACCTGACCTACAAAACTTTAATACCACCAAAATTTGGTGTCTTCGGAAAACCAAAAGAAATCTCTAGTGCTGAAGCTGGCCACAAGCAGCTGCACAGATGACACGATCTAGACAACATTTAATGAACGTGAAAACGCATCAGCTGTATCCTGAGATCCACTGAACTATTCTTTCCTGTGCACTGAGGCTCCAAATATTAGATTTGACAAGTCTGAAGCATGAGAAGCCTGAGCTGCAAGTCTGAAATTCTGATTTGAAAGCACAGCACATCTAGACGTAGCTTAAAAACAAGACAAACACTGAAGGTTACTAAAAAACCAGCTTACAATGCAGTCCTGAAGCCTTTTTGCTCATATAGAACAAAGCTAAAAAGCTTTGGAACATCTCAGTTGATTATCGCATAAATAAAACCCTTTTATGGTATTGAATGAATCCTTTCAGTAGAAAACAGATGTACTTTTGAACAGGTACTGGCTTTTGTTTGAACTATCGGTTTCTCCCTCTTACATCAAATTGGAAACAGCTGATTAGCAAACGCTTAGTTTGAAATATTCCATACAAAAACACTCAAAAAGATAACAGCCACTAAGTTATATCATCATTTACACACTTTACCCCCAACAGTCAAGGAGTAGGACTCAAACCTAAACGTACAAAACCATCACACAGTAAGACAAGTTCTCATTAAAAAAAATTAACAAATCCAGGCTATCTCCTGGTGAAACAGAAGCAAATACGCCTGGCAGATCCAAGTTAGCTCTTGCACAACATAGCTCATGTACAAGCTCCATGGACACTTCCATTCCTAGAATTTATTCGCTCAAGAGCACAAGAACAAAAAAACAAATTGAGGTGTAGCATTGAACTTCAGTTTATAAACCATCTCTGGATTAGAGTCACCGGACAGTAACAGAGAGACACCAGAGCAGCTCCGTGCAAGCCAGATCAGGCACATTCACTACCTCTGGATTAAAATCAGACACGCCAGGGTCACCTCTTCTCTCATCCCTCTCCCCAGTACAGCATGATCACATTCAAACTGCCACAAATAACCAAAATTGTCCTCGAGTTCACTAACTCCAGCTTAACATTGTATTAAAGCAGCCGCGCTGCTTTCCAGCACGAGGTGGCCTGCAAGTTTTTCTCATATGTAGTCTCTACATTAAGACAGCTCCTGATGTCTTATGTAAGTGTCAAGATACTATGGATATTGGTATATAAAACAGGCAATAAATTCCCCAATTCGAAGTTGCTCCTGGATCAGCTCTGATGGATACACCCAACAGGTACCTCAAACAAAATTGCAGCAAAACACCAAAGGCATCTTTGCAAAACCAGTATCAAGATACAGACTGACAGACAGCTGAAGATGGGAAAAAATTGTTATTTCAGCTACAATTCAGGGCAAATAACACCCCAGCAGGGATAAATGGTACCCTCTGCAGTCTTACATCATTAGAAAGTATCACCAGATGTATGATACTTTCTACATATCCACACCTCTGGTTTACTCTGTGCATAAAGATACACCAAGAAGTGCAACAGCTGCTTCTCAGATTCCTCAGATATGGGATTCCATCTCTTGGCGATGATGTTCACTAGCCCACAAGTATTGGTTAATTATACTGAAAACGTGTATTTGTTTCCCTTTCACAGATTATCTTCAACTGCTGTGTAACTACACAATCTCCAATTTAAAACACGTCCATAGAAAAAGAAAATACTTATATTAATAGGAACAGAAATAAATGAATCAACAATCAGGTTTTCGCTTGAAAATTGTTTCCTCTAGATACTCATAAATCATCATTTTAAGCAGCATTTCTGCAGATACAGTACAATGGATATCATGGACATCACTGTGTAACACCCGTTGTGTCAGAATCTCCAAATAAAAATATGGCTTTAACAGTTATTTGGAGATTTATTTCCTTACCAGATCACTGCTCGAAAATAGTCCCTGAAAACAGTTCTGGAGAACATAAAGCTACAAACAGCACACTGTGAGACATTGTCTTCATAAGCATTTAATCTACTATCTGAATTTCAGCAAAAAAAGGAATTAATGCCAATGCTACAGAGTTTTAAAACATATATATTACAGGAAGGGGGATATAATAGAAAAAGTAATCTTTGTTTATCCCCACCGAGACAAGGCTCCTGAGAATGGTTCATCCAGCTTAAAATACTTAGTGAAAATACAAATGCTTGACCAAATGTTTTCCTGTAAAGCTCTAAGTAAGCTATTCTCTTTAAAGCCATAGAAAGCTTTCTTGGGATATTAGTTTTCTGCAATGGTTGCTCTGTGACAGGGTCACTAGGAAACAAAATAGTTAAATTAAGATACAGAGCACTTTGTCTTATAGTGACCTGAAATGAGGAAATCTTCAAGATTTTTTCTTACTCCAGAAAATAAGGTTTCTACAGAAAGGTAAATAAGTCAAGCACCTACATTGTACCACAAACTTCGTCCTTCACTCAACACAGTAATAGGAATTTAAACATTTATTCACAAAAGAAAGCTTGGTCAATTACTATAAAGTTACTGAAAACTTATTCTTGATATTACATTTGATGCTTGTTCCTCCATATCACAGTTATACAACTACATTTTCTCATTCCTACTCTAAGAAACCCTTAGAACGAAGGTATTATGAACAATTTTTTAGCTAGTCATGTGATTGAAATAGTAATCTCTCCATAACTTTATGCAGATATATTCTATATGACAATGACATTTTAAAATCGATATTTTCACTTTAAATGTTGAGCTAAAAGGCTTAAACGTGTACTAGTCCCATAAGCCAGTACCTTTGAGAATATATATTTAAAGTATCACTTCAGGGAACACAACGCAGACCACATCTCACCAACTTCTGAGATTAACCCAGTATTTAAGTGTAAATCTAAGAGCAATTTTTAAAATGGTAGCCTGTCACAAAACAGAAATAATTGTTCCCATAGTTTTGATCCATCTCATGGAAAGCCATCATCAATTCCATTTATCACCCATGGAAGCTATTTCTCCTCCACATTCAGAACACTTGAGTTCATTAAGCTGTCAAAGCAAAATCAGATTTCTGAGACTAAACTACTTCATAATGCATATTCATTGAATGTGTGGGAGGGGGGTAACTCCCTCCTGCCTCATTTGGACATATCTAAGCTATTAATACACACCACCTTGCGCACATTCTGGCGTTTCATAGTCTTAGGACAGATGCAGAAAGCCCCTCTACCAAGACAACCACATCATGACCTGCCAGGCCAGCTCACTTTTTCTGCCTTTAAGTCCTCACAAATCTGAAGATTATTTTCAAGCATGAAATGCAACAGAAGTACAGGCTTAAGGGTCCCGTTTTCACACTTGACCTAGACTCGGCTGAGGTATTCAGCTGATCAAATAGCGAAGTGAATTAAATCACGCTGAACTCCATTACCTAAGCTGACAAGATCTCATTCCGCTACCTGCAGTTTAGACATCCAGCACTCACAGGGATTCCTACACACAGGTAATTTGATTTAGAACTGAGTCCTACCCCAAGAACTTTGCCATTTTCCTATAATCCCTCCCCTCTCAAATCCTTTGCTTGTAGCACATCCCAGTTACAATAGGATTGCAAAGCATATTCAGGCCTCACTTAAATACCTCAAATTAATTTCCATGTCACAGCAATTCAGACTTCTCAGAGGAATCTGTACAGCTGGACCAACCTGAAAAACGTATAACAAGACTGTATATAATTGGAGTTTGAAAAGACTTGACTGGACCTGCAATCTACAGAAGAGTTTCCACAAAGTTTTGTCTTATTAACTAAGGCTGTTACCATATTGAGATTAAAGTGGTTTTTATTTGTACAGGAACATGTAAAGAAAACAAACAAAATGCAGAAATTAAGAAATTCAAATGCACAACCGGCCCCAAGCAGAAACCAAATTAACTCCTGAGACTATCCTGACAAATTATTCCATAATGCAGCCAAAATTCAGGCTGCCTTGGTGCTTCTATCACTTTCTATCAAGGTCCAGGCATGAAAACAAATGAAAAAAAGCACATTTAGGCCAACTAGCTCTACTATGAGCTATTAAGGCCTGCTAACATTGCCAAGGCCTGAGCAAGACAACAGGTCCCAGCTGAAGTATATAAACATACAGCACCACAGAAACAACCAGGACCATTAGGTAGGAGGCAAGTGAAACACATCATAGTGACAACTGTTTCTACAGTAAGAGGAAGACCAGAAACTCATAAGGTTTTTTCTTTCAGGGAGAGCACAGCAGCCCAAACAAGTGAAATACCCACTTTTGAAATCTATCAGATTCTTTTCCAACAGAAACCCGGCTGCTCTGCACTCGCTTTCTGCTGCAGTTCACCTGTCACCTTCCAGGGCCAGCAGAGGTAATGAGGCTCAATTGGCACAGAATTCAGCTATGAGGACATACCTGACAGGACAGGTGATGTGAGCAGGTGTTACGACCCAGGCTGATGGGATCAGAGCTGGGGCTGCCTGACCTTTGTCAAGGCCATTATGATTTATTCAAGGAGTCAGAGAGGAAAAGGGCAAAGAAATACTTAAAGGAAATTTGGTTAACCCTGTGTGAACAGGGTTAGTGCACTGGTGAGCTGTTTTGGTCCAGAGATTTCATTTATCAAATAAATTATGATTGATATTTAATCTTATCGATATACCTAAACAGCAGAGGCATCTTGGCTTGCCAGAGTCATCACTGGCCAATATAAGAAAAGGAATAGTTTCTGCTAGCAAAATCACTTATATCATTTTTGGCTACAAAGATGATGAGGGCCCTAGAGCACTGTTCTTATGAGGAGGGACTGAGAGAGCTGGGTCTGTTCAGCCTGGAGAAGAGAAGCTGAGAAGGGATCTCATCAGTGTTTATCAATATCTCAAGGGTGGGTGTCAAGAGGATGAACCAGACTCTGTTCAGTGGTGCCCAGCGACAGGATGAGGGGCAATGGGCACAGACTGAAGCACAAGAGCTTCTATCTAAATATGTGGAAAAACTTCTTTCCTTTGAGGTGCCAAAGCCCTGGACCAGGCTGCCCAGAGAGGTTGTGGAGTCTCCTTCTCTGCAGACATTCAAACCCACCTGGACACCTTCCTGTGTGATCTGCTCTGGTGAACCTGCTTTAGCAGGGGGGTTGGACTGGGTGATCTCCAGAGGTCCCTTCCAACCCAACCACTCTGTGATTGTGATTTGTAGTTAATTTTCAGATATTAAACACTGTTAAGGATTTAATAACTTTGCTTTTTTGATGCTGTTTAAAAGCAGAATCATTCGTTTGGGGAAGCACTATTCTGTTCATAAATGTGAAACAAACTTAGCTTTTTCTGCACCACTTTCTGGATACTCAGGTTTCCCAGATTTAACCCTAACTGGTACAGCAATGCCAGTTTGACTGATCTATCATCTATTGTAGTGACTTGGTCAGCTTGAAACCGCAGATTCTCAGTCCACTAGCACCAAAAAACTACATCTCCTGAAAGACTGGAGGTATCATTTTGTTCAGGATCTTACACAATAGCTAATATTAGTGTGGACTGCAGGCACGTAAAAGCAGATACCAGTTTGCTACAAGAACTGCTCTAAATTCAACATTCACATGTAGAAGAGCTTTTTGCACAGTTTTCATCTGTATTTAAAGTCTTAAGTTTCATTCTCAAAGCACTTCTCACCAATCCTGATCAGTAAGAAGGAGAAAATTGCTCATAAATCAGAACCAAATCTTTTAACCATTTCTTCTGAGGAACTATCATTTGGCATCTTCTACAAACGACACTTTGCACTAATTTGCACTATTTGCACTAATACTAACATCTCTTGCAGGCAAAGTGGTCTAGCAAACTGCATATATGCACAGAAAATCATGCTACAGAAGCATAAAGCATTTAAGTGAAGCGTTATTTCAGGTTTTGTAAGCACCATGTAATACCTTCTGTTTAAGTTCTGCAGAATAAGAATATGCAATATGTACACTTTAAATACAAGAAACCAAGATGACTGGAACAACTTCATATGTACCCCAAAAGACTTCACAAGGCATCCCCAATTTGAGCCCTCCTCTGAACACACCTAATAGGAAAAGGAATAGTCTCCTGAGCAAATATTATGATGTAAAAAGCCTTTGTTCCTCTGTGTGAAAATATTCAAAATTCATGTCACTGCAGACTATGGTATGCCAGGATAATGCTCTCACTTTGTCATGATGAAGCTATGTCACTTTATACAATGTATTTAGATTTATTAGATGTCAGAAATAAAACCACAAGCCTGATCCGAGTAAACAAGTGATACTAAACTGCAGTGACTGCTTGTGGTTTAGGGTGGGTGTTTTTCAGAGAAATTCAAAAGTAACTGTCATAAGTCTGAACTCATACTCACCTCCCAGACTATTCCTCTACAATGAGAAATTTTAATTCCTTTTGACTACGTGGAATACTTAATGAGTAAGCTTTAAAACAAATATCCATCTATATGTAATAAAATGGAAGCTTCTCAGAAAAATAGAGCCTCCTTATGTGGGGGTAAAAATATTCTTAAAGAGAAAATATCTACGATTTTATTCACTTTGGCAGAAGGGAGTTCTGTGTGAGTAGAGATACCAATATTCTGCCTTCTGTGGAGAAAGTCCTAGCAGAGACATGGGAACTCACATGGAATGTCTGTTCTGCACAGTTGTACTCTGTGCCCTCTGCATCCTGGTGTTCTACACAGACACATACAGGATTACATCAAAGCTCTGCTGGGTTATAAATTCCAGTTTTGCTCCATAGCACATACCAGGCTCTATTCCAGCTCAGATCAATTACTATCTCCATGAACCAGAACAACCGGGCACACAGCAGAGCATACCTGTACATTCAAAAGATGGCAAAGGCTTTCCTACCAGCTATCCTAAATAAGAATTTCAGTCTTCAGTCCTCCAAAGTTGACACTATGAAAAGAAGCAAACATCTTCCAAAACACAGTTTCCCTTTTCAACATCTATTTTGCCTTTCTACCCCTTGAGCTCAAGTATCTACATCTCAACATCTATTAGAAAAACATGCCCATTACAAACACTGACCATGTAACCTTCCCCTATATTTTACCTTCCTGTGTTTGTTTGTATATAGCTTTTCCTAGTCATAAAAGTGACTTTTAAGTTGGAGATCCAAAGAGGTGCTTACATATAAATAGCGTGCAATCTTGAATTCAGTGAAACTTGGAAGGGCAGTAAAGCAACCCCTGCAAGTTGCTGTCGGAGACTGAAAAGCATAATGGATCAAACATGGCGGCAAAAACAATTCATCCAGCCACAGCAGACGGGATATGAGGTGAATTAGGTGATAAGGTGAATTGCGATTTGCGTATCAATGGCAAGCTAACAAGCCTCAGACAAAGGCCGGCTGGCTGACACAGGAGGTGGGGAACGCATTGGAGAGCACGTATTTCCATCTCCGATAGGCCCAGCACGGCACTGAAGGAAAAGCCGAGACCCTTTGAGATGGCCCGAGATCCTTCAGGACTTTTCTATCTTTCGCAATCACCCCTGGGTAACACCTGCACAAAAGACCAAAGATCACACAAGCAGGCCATCCAGAGGGCTATAAAGGCCCACATTGTCCAAGCACTGGAGGCACCTATCCACACTCCTGAGGACCACTCTGCCCACCATTCTCACCACATGAGCTGAACAAGACACCAGAGGATGCCGCACATCGCTGGACCTGAGTCTACAGACCCCACCATGCACAAAGAGGCATAAAGATGGTGAAATCTTTCTTTTCTTTCTTTCCTATACTTCTATTCTTTTGCTTCCCTCTTCATAATACAGTAGCATAAGATTCACAGCCCCACCTGTGCCGCAAACTTTATGTTCACCAATTGAACCTACAGTAACATAAATCCTTCTGCCACCAAATCATTTGCCAATTGGGCCAAGCTGCAAAATAAAAGCCTTTTGTTTATAGACCTCAAGTATTCTGTGTACTGTTTTCCAATCAAAGGGGACCCACGAACTTGAGTCACCTCTACCCCCACTCACATCTCTGAGCAGGACAGGACAGTTGCCCAGTAGAGTCTGTGAGGAAAACTCTGATGGTGTATAAAAATATATAGAAAAAGTCTTCCTAAAAAAAAAAGAGGGAAGGAATGAAGGATTCCTTTCTGCCATGAGCAGAAACAGTCTTGATATCTCCAGTAGGAAGAAATACATTTCAAACAAGTGGTAAAAACGATAATCTGATTTTCATAACATTAACCTTAAAATTTTAAAAAAGGACCAAAAGAATAAAGTAGCAGAGCTTATTAAATCTCAAATAAATGCTTCCAGGTAGCAATATTTTAATGCATGATAATACTCGGTAGTAAAGAATTAAGAATTCACGGTGGCTATAGATAGTAACAAAACAGTTCCTACCCCTCCAAAATAGACTGTATAATTTAGTAGTGCAGATTTAACTAACTGAAGAATAACAACGGCTGAAACTTAAGAGACTAAGAAGAAAAAAGTTACACAGTGAGTCACTTTTATGGTGCATTTTAAGCTGCACTTTCACCTACAGTGAGAAAGTTTCAAAGCTTGGCATCAGGGCCAACTAAAATATATTTCATGCCTTTGACTACTCTGAAGTTCCCACTATCCTGAAAATGATTCATTTATCATTTGTTCTCAAGATACTACTTTGTGTGACAGGCACCACCTTCCTGCACATTTATTCCAACGAGAACCACTTCTACCTTAGAACTTCTATAGAACAGATTGCAGATCAGCAACAGTAGATATTGTTGATACTGTTCTAAATGTAGCAGTCAAACTACTTAAGATATCAGTGGAATATCTTTTATAAGCACTTAGAATTATCAAGTATGAAAATTCGGCTTACCTTAGGGAATTGCTTCACTGGAATCAAAACTTTTTGTCCCAACTTCATATTTTTATTGATGACTACATCAATATACTTTTCTTCTTCCTTTCCTTCCCCTTTTTGGAATTTCTCAATTTCTGTTAAAGCAAAAAAAAGTTATTTTCTCAGTTTAATATAACGATCTAAAAGATGAGAATCTTCAAAGTCACTAGGAATTAAAAACTTTAAAGCTAACACTGTACAGCATTATACATATGGCATAATGTGTAACTAATATAGATAATTAGATACATAGGTCAATGAGGTAAACCATGCTTTGCTTTTTCAGGGTTTTTTTTAATACTCATGTTCATATCAGCACTTTGAATTAGCATTGCAAGCATTTTAAATGCTAACTTTTAGCTTAATCCTCAGGATAAATTTACAGTTTATATGGCTCAAGCATGAAAAACTGTTCTTAGATATCATTATTCATTTTTAAATTCAAAAAACTTACAGCATAGTTTAATACTTGACTATTTTATTCCTCTATACTATAAACAAAGTATACAGCTAATGGTGGTTGTCTACAGTGAATTTACAAGGAAATGTCAAATCAACCTTTCAAAATTTCAGGAATGTAATTGAGGCACATAAATCATACTCAAAAAAACCTAAGATTTAGTGTTATACTAATAAGAAAATGATTAGGAAGGAGATTTACAAGTTCAAACCCAGGCTGCATGACTCATTCCAGGGATACACACAAAACTGATCCTTGATTCTAAGTCTCTAAATATTGACTCTCCAGTGTGCTTGTGAAATATTGCAGATTTCATTCCGCTGGTGGGAAAACATGAGCATAAAAGGAGACTAAAAATGAAGCACAGCTTGAAACCTTCGCTGGACCGGAGTCCCAAATGATGCGTTAAGCACGTTAGCACAGGACATACCAAAATTCAATCAATTTTAGAAGTGCAATAAGAGTTCTTCTGTGGACATCTAGCATTTGTCCTCCATAATCATCTTCAAACATCTTGTTAGTTTTTTCACAACAAGAAACAGCCTTCTACCCTACTTGACCAGAACAAGTTAGTGACATTTATGAAGAGCTTGAAGATTTAGTGGGAATGTGAACTTAAAGCAACAGACAACAGTAACAACTTTGGAGTACCATGAAACTGATCAAAAATATAGAAGAAAGCATCCTTTAGGTACACTTTAAAAGACAATTTAGTATGAAATTACTTCCAATGAAAAACAGGAATAGTAAATCAACACATCTCTTATTACCGAAAAAAAATCCATGTGCCATTAGCAGCCTTGTTTAATGAATACCAGCCCATTCCCATTTACCAGAAATAAAGATATTAACATCTTTCCCAATAATTGAAACTCCGGTCTTTTACGCAAGTTTTCACCTCACTAATGCAGAGCAGGGAATAAACACAACTGCATTTTTTCAACTTGTGTTCAGTGACTGAAGAAAAATCTCCAAATCCCTCAGCCCACGTGCTGGCAGCAGCTACCAAGGAACATATTTTAACAGCTAAATCCCAGTAAAAATGGGATTCGCAAGTTCTTTGTAGACAACTTTATGGAGTAGAGAATTATAGACAATCAAATAGATGTGTATAGTTACATTAAAATTCATCTGGAAATAAAGACAAATTTTATAGGGCATGATGTTCCTACTCAAAGCAGGTGACTGGGATTTTTACAAGTCAAAGTTTCTGAATAACACATTGAGAATTAAGAGTCTGATACTACCACAACACTCAAATACAAGTAACTTACTTGATACAAGGGTAGTTATAATAAAACTCTGATTTGTCTTGGAAAACAAGACTACATACTTGAAGTTTTGTGTGTTCTAAGATTGGAAAACAGAAACACAAGAGTGATTTTCAATGCTGTTGTTGGTATACACTATTACCAGTATAAATACCCAAAGCTTGAAACTATGCAATGAGAAGTATGTTGTTCTTTAATAGTAAGTATTTCTTGGTGTAGAATGTTGCTAAAGTCATAATAAAAATAGATTTTAATGACTGAAGCAAATGCAGTTAAAACACAATTTAATATGCTTCATTTAGTATTGGTTTCAGATGTTAAAAGTAGAATTTGTTCAGAAAAATATCAGAAAAGCACAGTTCAACTCCATTTAAGATTAAAATAATGCACTGTGCTGTAGTATTTTGCAACAGATCAGTGCACCAAAGGTTCCTGGTAGTTAGATTGATAGAAGATCTTTAAGAGTTTTCAGTAGCTATCATTACCATTAAAGGGTTTTTTTTTACTGAAGTAATCCAAACTTACAAAATAAATGTATTTGTAATATCAAGTCCCACCATGTTTTTATGAACGGGTAAAGTTAAAAATGTGTTTTCTCCTATTGTACACAACTGCAAAGTATGGCATGCACTGCAATCCCGCTGCCCACCTAAAAACTTAATTCCATCAAAATTTCTTTTCTAGATGCAGTAAGGAATTTTAAATCAGAACCACAAGTTCAAGTGAACAGTGGTTTCATGACCTTCGAAACTGCCAAGAAATATTACACCTAAAAATGAGTTTCATGTCAAGGAACATTCAGATGGCTCAAATGGACTTGTCAAGGTTAAAATGCACTTGAGGAGTTAAGAGCTGCGTTCTAACAATATCTCGGTAACATTCCTCAGATAAGCCAGCTGCACAAATTCCTTAAAAGATCAATACACTGCTTTTGTTATTTCCCAAATATTTTAGCTTACGTAATTTTTGAATTTAGTATTTGAAGGACTTGACTGCAACAACTTGATTATTGCTAGATACACTCAATTCTATAGCATTTAGAGTGACTTGCTATAAAGAAAAAATTAAAAGGTCATAGAAAGAACTGTCTTGCTCTAGTAATCACTCAACTTGAAGTGACCAAAGCAAATATTAAAAGAAATCCATTTATTACTCTGAAGATCAGTTCCCCCCGCCCCAAATAGCTACATACTTTTCAACCATTTTAATACATCATTTCCTTATTTATCCCAACTTCCACTGTTTAATCAACTTTCCATTTGCTCGAAGAAGCTACTAAAACCTAGAAGAAGCTGCCAATTAACTCTAAGCAAAATGGATCACAATTTTCCCCATTTGTTTTAAAGTCAAGTGACTTTTCTTCTAACAACCAGCCATAGCACTACAAAATAGAATATATTTTCCTATTATGGTCCAAAGTTAATCAAACTGACATAAGACTTAATGCATATTCACTGCTATCATAAGCTTTTCATTTTGAATGAACAACGGCAAGGCCACCGAATTACTGAAAATTTATCTTGCATTGAGACCACATTTTACCTCAGATATTTGTTTTTTCTTGTTATTTCATTCCACTCAAATCAGAGTATGAAATAAAGTTAAGCATTAGAATTTTACCCATAACTGCACAGCTCATTTGGTATCTATCACATACATCAAGCTTTAGATAATTAGGGAAAAATCATGCCAAATCACACAGGAAATCCAATCAGATTTTCAAGGGCAAATGGATAGGAAGATTTGCCTTGTCTTAATCCTCAGATTACATTCAGTACTGCTTTGCTATACAAAGCTGTGACATTTCCTAGATCAGAAGTAGTAAATAAACATGTGATTAAAGCTTCCCATAATGCTAGAGATTAAAATCCCATGTTCTCAGACCAAGGATGCAGCTAATGCAACCGTCCAGGAATTTAACTGGATGAAGTAATAACTGCATGGATTTTCTTTATATTTAATCATAGCAGAGAGGTCTAAGCAATGATTACTCCTCAGTTAATTCACCGAATAATGTTGCTAGATACATCAGATAATGACAAAGTAGAATTGTTCCACATTAATCTTTAGGTAGAATTAATCTTCCTGTGGCAGAATTTCAAGCCAGGATTCCAGCTCCTGGTCCTAAGCCAATACAAATAGTGGAGTGCAACGTAGAACAAAGTAATACTCTGTATTTTTCTGTAGTAAATCAAAATAATCAATGTAAGATCAAATATCAAGCTCAAAGTAAACAAAAATATTTACTGCATTTGTCCTTAATATAAAGTTTCCAAAACACAAGATCAGGAAAAACAGGAATCAGGTAAATTTGTCTGCAAAACCTTAAGAAACATTCTATTATTTTTCCTTACATTCAGAAGTCTTATTAGACACCCTATTAAATCCAAATCATTTCATACTATTTTTTTTTCTCCTGCAGATGGAAGAACAAGTAAAGAATCCAAGGTTCAAATCCTAGAGCATCCAAATGATTGTGGCTTCAGAAAACCCAGGGGACTGACAGAACTGCACTGCAATTTCACTAGAAATAGTTTCTATATTAATTTTGAAAACAAAAATACTGTAAGAATAACATTATCCCTTATAATTACTGTTAAATAATGCTTGACTGAAATACACCAAAGAGGTCTGGGAAGTTACTGGCACTAAACAACAGCAGCAGTATATTTCACTTTAGTTGGACAATTCCTATTTTATTAGCTCATAGCTAAGATAAACACTAAAATTTAGACCGAGAACTACTAAAGCATGCACCAATAGTTTTTCTTCAGTAAATTCTCAAAACTTCATAGCTGACTTAAAAAATACCATCTTCAGAAAGCTCTTAAATAAAATTGAAGCTGTGGAAGCATCTTCATAAACTTTCCCTGTCATTTTACCTCTTGCAAAAAAAGCCTCTACTATTGACCATTGCTGGTGCTACAAGAGTGAACTAGATGGATATTCTAGGCTGACACCAAGTACAATTCCTTGTGATTTCACATCAGAAAAGAATCAAAAGAATACTAAAAAATACTTCGGCTTATCAGTTTGCATTTTATAAAGATCTTTAAGGAACATAAAGCAACTTCCCAGAGGAGGAGGAGGGGGACTCCAAGTCAGTTGTAGCAGAATTTCAGAACAACAATATTTTTTCCTTAATACAGGAAAAAAACGTGGACAGTATCAGTTCAGTTTCCTCAGACTTCATACAACCCTTCCAGTTCAGAGTATCAGTAAATACTTCTGAAGTAGACTTTGGGATTAAACCATTACTATCACACATTGTGTAAATTTCTCGGGCATTCTATACTGTTTCTCATTTGAAAATTTTTGTTGTGCCAAAATCCATATTGTGTCTCAGAAAACACATTTTAAGCACACCTATTCTGAAAATACTGGCAGTGAGGGCTTCTGCAATGAAGGCAAACCATAGAAATTCTCGTAGGCTGGATGTAGATTTAATGCTCACAGTCCACGACCTGTTCTATCCAAAGTAACATAGGATGATGAAACCCAATGATAGTTCTAATTTCCATGATTTTCATGGCAGCTTAATCTCACTATTAGCATAATGAAATGGTTTCAACTGCGCTTCAGATTATACATCTCTTAAACAGGACTCCATTATTTCCTCTCCAGCTAATGGGGCAATTAAAAGCCATCTAAAACAGGACCTCCCCAACAAATATTTCTTATATTCTCACCTGAAAATAGTACTGCACAACGTGAACTTGAACTACGATCAACACACACAGGCTTTCTGAAATAAACCCCTCGGATTTCCTGAAGGCAGCCCCTAAGGGACCTACTCCTCCCTCACCCCGTCCTTTTGATCAGTGTGAAGCTGGATGATCCTCCCAATTTTTGCACTAAACAAAAGAGGTAAACTCAGCCTCCTGCTCTTGAGCATCTTAGAACGTGGCTAACATAGCCTAGTTAGCCTTGAAGCACTTTCTCTGTGTATATGCATGAGAGATGCAGAATTCCTCAGTTTGAATCTTATGTAGCATCCCAATCCCCCATTAAAACAAACAAACAAAAAAAGACACAATTAAGACAGCAGCAACCGAACATTTTCTGTTGTAATTAAATCCTTGGACATATACCCCATTTTCCACCCACAAGATTGCTCCAAAGTAAACAGTGATTAGCATAGCTTTGTGAAAAAGGCAAATCAGAATGAAAGTAATCAAGCAAATAAAACAAATATAGCCTCAAACATTCTAAAATAAGTTAAATATATGTGGAATGGCTACATCTAGATCCATCCTGAGTGGGTCTAAAAGACTTGGATCAAAAATGCAACAAAACTGTCCATTTTTAAAGCAGCTGCTCTATTACTCTCTCCATCCTCATCCCTCTATGAACTTCAGAAAACTTCACCTATTCTCAGCCATCATTTTGGTACTTTAAAAAAATCCTTTTTAAAAATCACAAGTTTAGCCTCCACAGTACATCCTAATTCTGAACTGGCATAAGTAATCCATTAAGAGGACAAACTGTGCGTATGAAATATAAATTTGTTTCAACAAATGAACCTTACCAATAGCTGAATTCAGAAAAAAATGTCTTTCATAAGCTACCTTAATTTTGTAGAAGCAACTGACAATGAATCTAATTTGAATTTACAATAAAATGAGTGGTTCATGCTAGAATGACATCTACAACTTTCAGCATACTCAAATTAATAATAATACCCCTGTTAAAGGACTTAAACCAATCTTTATTTAAATTACATTCACAGGCATTTTCAGTCCTATTTTACAGTCTAAGTACTACTGTCTGCACTGATCTGAAAATGCATTTCAGTCACCAATATGGCAAATATTTTGAATAGGCCTTTTTATTTCAGCAATTCAAAACTAGTTGAACACCTATTACCTCCACATCAAAAATGACTACACTAAAATCTGTTCAGACTGATTAATATTAGCAATAAAGTAGAAAGCACCACAGTAGAAACTGTCAAAAGTAAAATCTAAGATTAACACATGTTCAGCCAGTCTTGCTCAGGAGAAATACAAGATGTAAACATAGATATCAGTCCCATATACCCACCCAACTCCACTGAAAATTACTATTTATCTCATTGTGAAGAGAGATCCTGAACTTATTAAAGCACTAACATGATTCACCTACTATTGACAATTTTCTTTAAACTTGAATATTTGCACATCAACAAGGTCAGGAATCTACTAACTGCAAGAATGTCAATTCATTTGGTCCGTAACTTAAAAATAAAATCCAAAAGTAACTTATATGTGGGAAAACAGTACCCATTGTCCTACAGACAAGTACTTCAAACCTGGATGCTTCATCTCATCAGGATGAAAACATTTGACTTCTCTGTTCCTCCCTGCTTCAGGAACACCAAACATTACAGCCTAAATATTGGGAAAAGCATTGGCTTTTGTCCTGCTTTGAGCAGGAGACTGGACCTTCAGAGGTTTCTGAACCCTTCAGGCATCCTATAATTCTTCCTATAACAAGGTGTCCAAAAAGGGACCCATGCTGTATTTACCCACTGGATCTACCGAGCAATAACAATAGGTAATACCGTTCTCTTTCTGCAAATACTTTTTTGTGCTTCTGTATGACAGCACAAGGAGCCCCCAAGCCCCAAAGGCAAAGCTCTAGAAGCCCTCGAAACTATTTTGATGGTATGGTAGGAACAAAAGGGAAGAGTTGATATTAAGTAAAGCGGTTCCCTCAAAAAGCAGCAGATACAAACATGACAATTGGCAGTATGGATATAAAGATACTTTAGACTCAGGGCTGCTCTCAATCCCTTCATCCCCCAGCCTGTATTGATACCAGGGGTTGCCCTGACCCAGTTGCAGGACCTTGTGCTTGGCCTTGTTGAACCTCCTGAGGTTCACATGGCCCCGTTTCTCAAGCTTGTCCAGGTCCCTCTGAATGGCATCCTGTCCCTCAGGCACGTCAGCTGCACCACTCAGCTTGGTGTCATCTGAGAACTTGCTGAGGGTGCACTTGATCCCACCATGTCATTGATGAAGATATTAAACAATACCGGTCCCAGTATGGACCCCTGAGGTATACCACTTGTTACCAATGTCCATAAAGACACTGAGCCATTGACCGCTATTCTCTGGGTGTGACCATCCAGCCAGTTCCTCAAACACCAAACAGTCCACCCATCAAATCCATACCTCTTCAATTTAGAGAGAAGATGTGAGGGACCATGTCAAAGGCTCTACAGAAGTCCAAATAGATGACATCCACAGCCTGCCCTTTATCCACTGATGCATTTACTCCATCATAGAAGTCCACTAGGTTGGTCAGGCAGGACTTGTCCTTGGTGAAGCCATGCTGGCTGTCTCAAATCACCTCCCTGTCCTCCATGTGCTTTAGCAGACCTTCTAGGAGGATCTGTTCCATGATCTCCCCAGGCAGGTGGAGGTAGTTCCTGGGGTCAGTAGTTCCTGGGGTCCTCCTTCCTACCCTTTTAAAAAATGGGTGCGATGTTTCCCTTTTTCCAGTCACCAGCAACTTCACCTGACTGCCATGACTTCTCAGATATCATGGAGAGCGGCTTAGCAACTACATCTTGGTGAGTCATCAAGAAGAGTCTATAACCTTTCTTCTTTATTATGTACACAGCACTATTCAATAAACTTTCTGCAATTCATTTAAACAACTTTCACAAGAAAAAGCATAATTCAGTTCTCATTCGAAAAATGGATAGAAGCCACAGCTCTTAATGCATATATCACATTTTAAACTATCGCCAAGTTGAAACACAAGCCATAGCACATCCAGTTATCGAACTCTAAAGCAGACATACTGAAGCACTACTGAACACCACATTTAAAGCCTTTTAGGGCACTGGCAAAGACAGTGCAGCCTAAAAATCTGCTGAGAGACAAACAAGCCACACTTAATACAGTAAGATACCTACACTACCAAAACACATCTTAATAGGGTATCTTCCAAGCCCACATTTTGTATAACTGTTACCTAAGTGTACAACTGTTTACATAGCATTATGCAAGATTTATGTAGCCATCAGCAAGAAAGAGTAGTGTCATCTTCCCTTGCTTCTCTAAAAATCATTTTCAGCAACTCTAGAGCTTTGCCAGCACCCTCCATACCAAATGACAGAAGGCCAGGGTACAGCCTCGCACTCTGGTGACCCTTAATTCAGTAACACGTCACATCCTATTGGTAAATCCCACTAAAACACAATTCACACCTATAAGTCACAATTTACTTGAAATAATTACCAAACCAGATATTTCAAGGAACATCCAGAAGTGCTGAGGGAGCTGGCTGATGTCACTGACACGCCACTCTGGTTTTGAAAGGTCATGGTCATCAGAGAACATGCTTGGTGACTGAACCAAACCCAACTATCAGTCTTCAAGGGCAAGGAAGAAGATCTGGGGAACAGCATGGCAAGACTCACTCACCTTGGAAGGTGATGCGGTAAACAGCCCTGGGCAACCACTTCCAAGCATAAGAAGGAAAAGCTGATTGTGAGTAGTCTGCATGGATTTATGACAGGGAAGTCACACCATACCAAACTAAGAACCTTCATCAATACGAGTACAGATGAGACAAAAGCAGCTGATGTTGTCCATCTCATCTGTACTAGGGCTTTTGATACTGTCTCCCATACCACCTTCATGCAAACTGATGAGATACAGGGTAGCGAAATGGACAGCTAAGTGGACTGAAAACTGACCTGCTGCCTTGAAGAGTTGTGATTATTGGCATTATTGACAACCAGTCCAGCTGGGGACCAGACACTAGTGCTGTACTCCAAGGGTCAATACCATTCAACATCTTCAAAGACCTGGATTGGTCACAGAACGTCCTGAGCTGGAAGGGACCCACAAGGATCATGGAGTCCAACTCCTGTCCCTGCACAGGA
>VWYH01007080.1:276379-316645 GCA_013399365.1 Pampusana beccarii
TCCAGGCTGAACAAACCAAGTGACTTCAGCCACTCCTCATACGGCTTCCTCTCCAAACCCTTCACCAACTTCATAGCCTCCTCTGGACACTCTCCAGTAGCTTTATATCCTTTTTACCCCGTGTCCCCAGCCCTGCACACAGTGCTGCAGGTGAGGCCGCACCAGTGCAGAGCAGAGCGGGACAATCCCCTCCCTGCCCGGCTGGCCATGCTGTGCTGGGTGCACCAGGACACAGTGCAGCTTCAGCAAATTTATGGATAATAATAACTAGGGGAAGTGGTTCACTCAAGTTATGACATTCAAGTAACTTGGAGAGCTGGAGAAACAAGCAAACAGGAATGACATTTAGTTCAAAGGGAACCGCAAAGCCCTGTACCTGTGGAGGAATAACCCCACGGCCCAGAACATACTGGCAACTGAACAGCAGAAAGCAGCTTTGCAGAAAAGGACCTGGGAGTCCTAACAAGCTGATCACGAGCCAGAACACATCTTGTGGCCTTGTGAAGGCCACCATCATCCTGGGCTGCACCGCAACAGCACCACCAGCACTTTAAGGCAGTGATCCTTCCTCTCTGCTCAGCACTGGTGCAGGTTATAGCAAGCTACTTGTTTGATTTCTATTGTTTTTGCAAAAGAGTTTCGAAAGGGTTTTTTAATGGAAAGATTTGTTCCATCTTTGGTAATTTTAAAGAATACTAGTTCTAGTAAATTCTGTGCCCACCCCAAGATTTATTTCTCATGAAATAGCCCAGAAAGCCATGATTTGTTACCTGAGAGCATGTTAAAAATTCATGTTACATCATAGAAGGACACATGCTCAAACAGTCCAGAAAGACGGATTTGGACAGACCTGGTGCACAGCAGTTCACGGTTTCCCCCCTCCACTGTTCTGCACAGCTGGGAGTGCACACGTTCTGCAAACTTCCACACCTCCTGCCATGGTTTCCCAGAACACAATGCTGTCTAAAATACAATTCTGTCTGATAAAAACTAGTTGTTCATACTTTGCAGTGTCAGGAAAAGGAACAGAGATGAGGCTGTCACAAGTACCTGTAACACATCTAAATTAGAATCATAGAATCCTTTCAGTTGGAGGAAACTCTCAGGATCATCGAGTACAACCATGACCTAACTCTGGCACTAAGCCATGTCCCTAAGAACCTCATCTAAACACCTTTTAAACACCTCCAGGGATGGTGACTCCACCACTGCCCTGGGCAGCCTGTTCCAATGCCTGACAACCCTTTCCATGAAGAATTTTTTACCTAATGTCCAATGTAAACCTCCCTGGCACAACTTCAGGCCATTTCCTCTTGTCCTATCACTTGCTACTCGGAAGAAGAGACCAACCCCCTCCATGCTCCAACCTCCTTTCAGGCAGTTGTAGACAGCAACAAGGTCGCCCCACAGCCTCCTTTTCTCAATTCCTACATTTAATTCAGTGAAACTCAGAGTTAGCAACTGACATTGTCAGTACTTGGAAAACTCACACCCACTGGATCCAATGTAACTATTACCAGCACCTGTAATCTCACTCTTACTACAGAAATTGAGAAAAAAAAATCTACGAATTCTGTGACATTACACTGGTCAAGTGAACTAGGAAAGCAGATACTCTCACTGCTTTAGAGCCTGTAAAAGATCAGCTATTGAAAACCATATATGCTAGAGTTACCTCTATATGCATCTGTGTTGCCTCAATGTACTGTTCCTAATTTTCTGAGCTTGATGATTCTAACACAAGTTTCCTAGTCCTTTGATGTAAACTGCTCCAAAATTCCTGAGATTTCATGCCTGCAACTTTGTTTATTAAAGCACAAACTATTCATGTGTAAGTAACATATGAAAAAATAAACTTTTACGGAAAGAACATGAAATCAAGTGAATGTGAAGGGATATAGCACTGTGGATGGGTTGTACTTTAATCCATAAAACAAAAATACAGCTCAAGAAATTGAAAAATGCTTTCAGAATACTTATGAAAAAAAGGTAACAACCCAAAGATCCTGAAGCACTTGTATATTCTGGTCCACAGATGTATGTAACAAGCCTATGACTGTCAGCTGGTGCATGTAAAAAGAGGACTAATTCCAGTGCACCACTC
The DNA here is from genome assembly GCA_013399365.1 of Pampusana beccarii. Taxonomy (NCBI): domain Eukaryota; kingdom Metazoa; phylum Chordata; class Aves; order Columbiformes; family Columbidae; genus Pampusana; species Pampusana beccarii. Next base: position 278,484 of record VWYH01007080.1, read on the forward strand.
AGAATTTCTTTAACACACCTCTGTATCTAGTGGAGTGCCTCAAGGGTCAGTACTGGGACCAGTACTATTCAATATATTCATCAATGACTTGGATGAAGGAATAGAGTGCACTGTCAGCAAGTTTGGTGATGACACCAAGCTGGGAGGAGTGGCTGACAAGGCAGAGGCTGTGCTGCCATCAGAGACCTGGATGGGCTGGAGAGTTGGGTGGGGAAAAATTTAATGAAATAAAACAAGGGCAAGTGTAGAGTCCTACATCTGGGCAGGAACAACCCCAGGTTCCAGTATAAGTTGGGGAACAACCTGTTAGAGAGCAGTGTACGGGAAAGGGACCTGGGGGTCCTGGGGACAGCAGGGTGACCATGAGCCAGCACTGGGCCCTGGTGGCCAGGAAGGCCAATGGTACCTGGGGTGGATCAGAAGGGGGTGGTCAGTAGGTCAGAGAGGTTCTCCTGCCCCTCTACTCTGCCCTGGTGAGACCACATCTGGAATATTGTGTCCAGTTCTGGGCCCCTCAGTTCCAGAAGGACAGGGAACTGCTGGAGAGAATCCAGTGCAGGGCAACGAAGATGATTAAGGGAGTGGAGCATCTCCCTTATGAGGAGAGGCTGAGGGAGCTGGGTCTCTTTAGTTTGGAGAAGAGGAGACTGAGGGGTGACCTCATTAATGTTTATAAATATGTAAAGGGTGAGTGTCACGAGGATGGAGCCAGGCTCTTCTCAGTGACAACCAACAGTAAGACAAGGGGTAATGGGTGCAAGCTGGAACACAGGAGGTTCCACTTAAATTTGAGAAGAAACTTCTTCTCAGTGAGGGTAACAGAGCCTGGCCCAGGCTGCCCAGGGAGGTTGTGGAGTCTCCTTCTCTGCAGCCATTCAAACCCGCCTGGACACCTTCCTGTGTAACCTCATCTGGGTGTTCCTGCTCTGGCGGGGGGATTGGACTGGATGAGCTTTTGAAGTCCCTTTCAATCCCTGACATTCTGTGATTGGGACTCTCATCCTTCAGAAGGCCATTACTGCCACTGCCAGCAGACAAAAGAAGCAAAACACTACTTCTGGTACAATTATCCTACTCAGCACTTTTATTATTTTTCATCCATTACAGCCCTTGGCTACAGTAACACAGCTTGGCAGGAAAAACATACAAAGGCAGCTTGTTCCTCAACTGCCTGATGGGAAAGTGCAGTTTAAAAAAAAAAATAGTGTGGAAATTATATGTCAATATAAATCAAATGTTAAAAACTCTTAGCATTTAAGTTAATTCTTAACTAGCAGAGGGATAACATTAATTACTCTCTCTTCCAAATGCTCAGTAGCAGGTGAATCCCAAATATATTTTCCATGTATAAAGATATGTATCACACAGAATTCGGCAGATTGCTACCACATCCAATTGCTACCAAATATTATTCTGTTCAGCTTATTCTCATAAAAACAGTTGAATTACTTTATGGAATTTTAGATTAAGCTCAGACTTCCCTACAAGTGTCATAAACCTTGAAACTCCAGCTCATGGACTCTTTCCAACCGCAACTCAGAAGGGAAGGAACCAGCAACTCTGGCAACAGACCAGTATCTCCAGGAAAGTGAGATCCAAGTCTGCAATAAGCCTGTTCTCTGGAGGACCATGTGCTTACCCATGTAGCACCTTCACTGAGGAAAGTCATCTTCCAACTCTTACAGCATCTGTCGGATCAAGTTTTTCTTTAACTTTATTTCTAGCATTCACTTAATAGAACGGTACTCAATTTTCCAGATTTAAGAAAAAAATGAAAGACCTTCATAATTTATACCTGCATAAATCTCTCCAATAACTAACATGTCAGTAGCCTTTTGCTGAAACATAATTGGTAAACAAACAAAATATACTATAGTTTTAGCAGCATTTACAGTGTGGCCCTACATGCTATGTGAAAATCTAAAGGAAGTGTCTTTGTGTTTAGCTTAGGTAGAACTAAACAGTTCCTTCTGAATAAGTCATATTTCAGGCTAGTAAATTTGTTTATAAAAAGGCATCTTTCTTCAGTAAAAAGTATTTTTAAAAACCCAAGGCCAAGTTTCTTTCCAATAGACATGGTTAAGTTAGAGCTGTAAGACGCAGAATACCTGCATGATGTTCTGTGCCACTACTCAGCAGCCAAGACACTGTAAATTCTGTAGTTTTACAGATTTCCCTCAAAGACAGTTCAAAGTCAAGTGCTTATGTGGAAGTAGAAAATGTGATGCATTGGTTCTACTGCAGTTTCAGAAGCCACATTACTTGTGCACTTATGTGATGAATGTTATAGATGTTAATGGTTTTAATCCAGCTAATTTCAAAACCCCAGCTTTCACTAGACACTACAGCTTTTTCCCCAGTGATGACTGTGCCTATTATGAATTTCCTTGTGGTAGTAAATCCTCTGTGTAACAGTTTAAATACCAGATTTTGATACATCTCTATATATTTTACATAAAATAATCAACTTCTAGAAGTGTCACATGCACAAAGCAGCTGATACCTTGAAGTGCAGAGGACCAATTCACAGCCAGGGAACTGCATCTACATTCAAGCCAAAACTGAACCAGTCACATTAAGATATCAGTAGCACTGGGAAAATGCAGATGCCTGTGCCCCACTTGCCTTCATAATCCCATCTATTCAAATTTCTGCTCCTTCATCACTTCCGTCAGCCAAGAAACAAGAAGTGCAAATGCCAAGAACCTGAAGCACCATTACTTCTTGGTTCAGTGATGTTTAAATTGCTTCTATATGAGAAATGTTGATGCTCCAGTTTCTAAAAGTATAGCATCAAGTTACCTTCTAGGTGTGTTAGAGGACAAAGGGATGAGTTAAAACAAACAAAAAAAATACAACTGCCTAAGAAATTCAAGGTCTTGGTGCCCAAAAGATGAAGGATAACTGAGACAGCAATAACCACTTAATATGGCAGATTGTTCTACTACTCCTTGCTACCAGAGAAACAAAGCATAGAAGTGCATTTGGGAAGAAAGCGAGACCAAAATGGTCATACTGGGTGCTCATGGTCCCATGAATGTCTTCCTAAAGACTTCACGTGCATATTAATTTCCAATCTCACTCCCCTGCTCCTCATTCACCGATTTTAGAGCAAGCGCAGGAATGACTTGCCTACTTACAAGTAGAATAACCACCTAAAATGCTGGAATGTGCTGCTTTGCATAAACTCAAGAAATAAAGGTGCTTAACTGAACAAGATCTGACTATTCACTAATAATAAACCTAGAAAGAACATTTAACAAGGGAGAAGTTAAACTCTTCCTCAAGCCATCAGAAGTCATATAGGCACAAAAAATACCTCTACCAAATTTTACATGAGGGTTTAAAGACTCAGTGTGTCACATAAGAAAATATCAGAAATGCTAGAATTAATCTTCGCTGGACATAAATGGAAGCACATTTCCAGGACCACTCCTTTTTGCAGTATCCCTTTCTGAAGTAACACACAATTTAGCAGGTTACTATGCCAATTTACAATAGCTGTATCTTAAAATTATGAACATAACACTAAATTACCAGAAAGAATAGGGAATGAGGAAAGGCATTTTTCATTAAATTCTTACAGCTTTTATTTTACCCTTGCATAGCAACTATCTATTGGCAGTACCTCTCAACAAGAAGCAAGGGATTAACTAACTACATAGCTGTCCAGGAGCATCTATTCTCTTTAATCTATTTTTCTGAAGGGGCCATCTGCTCTTATTTCTTCATTTTGTGGCATAGCTTGAAATTGCATTTACTATTCTATTAGTATTTCAATTAGTTACATGTAAAATTTTCTCCCATGTCAGGACAGCTGTCTTGAGAATGAAGTACCATAAGGTGAAGAGGGAAAAAGGGTTATTACCAAAAGCTGATTGACTATAATTGATACAGCTCAAATAGCTAAGTGGTCATCAATAAAATGAAGAGAAAAATAATGTTCTAACATTTGTTTCATTACAACACAGCTCAAAATCCATTACTGATAAGTATGCACAGTCGTGTTTCAAGGTGCCAAATCTGAATAAAGGGACTCTGCTTTCTGAATTCTCTATACCAGCTCTTTCCAGATGACTCTGCAGAAAAGCTTCAAACCTCTGCTTTGATAACAGCACAAAAACCTTCCAAATGAGGTGCCCAAAAACACCTCGTACCAGTGCTGACAAGACACACCTACACCATTAGCACCATTCACAGTTTTACAAATAACGAATAGTTACCCTGAAAAATTTACTCATTACAAACTACAGGTTGGAACTTTAGCCAGGTATTACTCCAATACAACAGTATCAGGTTAAACAAAGGATCTTGAAAGGACTGTACGAATGAAGCCTATAGTTTTACATCCCATTTCATCCAAGTGGGGAAAAAAAATTCTGATTTTTTTTTCCTATCCATTTTAACAAGCAGAAGGCTGCCCAGCAAGCTGAATACTTAGTGCCTAGAGCATCTCACCTCTCAGCATCACCTTCATGCAAATCATGATAACTCGTAGCCTTCCAGCCCTGACAACCAGGCACTGAAGGCTCTGGTCATTGCTTTGACCACCTTGACAAAATAGATCAGTGCCCTGAGACCTACAAGCTACTCTGAAGCAGAAAATACATTATGTTAGCATAATGCACAACATACCACTGAAGTCTAAAGAAATCATGATCTACTGGTTAAGAAAGCAAATCACATCATTTTTCTTCTATCAAGGGCATTAATTTGGAAAGGATATTTTGTCTAGAGTTCTTAATAGTCCTCATTTTGCAGCTAGCTACTTGCCACTTATGTGATAATAAAACATACGTCAGCATTTTTAATTAACCTTAGATTGAACTATGTGAGCTATTACTTAAAGAACTTACAAACAACCTGAAATAACAGTCCTTGTTTGGAACACTAAGTGCATCTATGAACAAATTATTTATAAGTAATATTACGGCAGTTTCCCTACACTCTCCATTTAATCAGCTGATAATAACATCATATTCTAAGAACTTTAAAAGTCTGAAGAAGTGTTTCTTTTAAAATCACATTCAACACTTACCAAATTGAACTGATAGACAGCAGTCTTACTAGTTGAAGCACACATCAAGAGAACAGCACAGGCCAATGCTATTTCAGCTCCCATCCGCATCTCCATTGCACTTGGAAACCCTGTGTCCAAAGATAAGGCAGTTCTATCACAGCCACTGCCTTCAGCCTGTATTTGATCCCACGCTTGTGATCAAGGTCAGAGCAGTAACAACAAATAACTATGAGGTGGCTGAGCAGAAAAACACAACTAACACTGATTTCAAACAGGCCAGTTACCAACTAAAGCCTTTACACCTTGAGCATCAGCTTTTTATATTCATATAGTGAAGCTACGTGAAAAGTGATACTGATAAAATGATTCTCTAAGCACTCCAGTCTCAGACAACAGAATATTGGCTCTCAGGAAGGACCTGAGTGTTAAGAAGCAGACAGAACACATCTGGCTGCAAGAGTTATCGCGACAACCCAACAGCGATGGCACCCAGCATTCGAGTGTGGCTCCCAGCTTTCCTTTTTGGGGTGATCCCCCGCTTCCAGCAGCCCCAGTATGGCCAGATGGACTGAGCACCAGCTCTCCCTGGGACACCACAGCAGGCCTGCAGCTCCAGGGCTCCGCGCTCCTGCTGAAAACACAGCCCGTACTTCAAATAACTCCAGAAAATGGTCTACCGAGCCCCTCAGCAAAAGCTCCACGCAAAATTAAAAACTTGATGATGATTTCTCTAATACAGTGGAGTTTCCTGACAGAGCGGCAGGATCCAAAAAATCATCCTGGGTAAGTTGCATCTTCAAAATTTCAGCATCAGTAGACTTGAGGCACTCTATGGGTATCCTATAGGAAAACTCATTCTGTTCTTTCCAAAGCGTGCTCATAATATTACTTCATAATTGCCTAAGATAAGATCCTAAAAATCCACAGCAAAAAGGCTGGAAGAAATCTTAAAAGGTCATTAATTGCCTCACAAGCATTTTATATTATGTCATGTCAAACACTTGTTTCACATGGTATTAACAGGCTTCTGTGAAGACTTCAAATCTCTGCAGAGAAAAACATCTGAAGAACAGATACAGTAAGCTTTAAAAACCATGATAAATCTTCTGTTGTATGCTTTTATACAGTAGGCCAATAAAGGCCTAATCATTTTTCCAGACCATGGATGCATGGTGTAACAAAAAGGTCAAGAGTATATGATAAGTGAAAAGAAAGATTAAGACCAATGTATGTTATGCAAGACAAATCGGACCACAGTAGTTCTTTCCAGTCTTAAGATCTAGTACCCATGTGCCGCTTTTCACCTTGCAGGCTCAGTCTAGGACATCATTAGGATCTCCAAAAAAGCAAGTGTTAACTAGAGCTAAAGGTGTCACTGCGATCTACTGTGAAACAGATCAGCTTCTCCACACACATGTGGATTTAAATTGAGAAACTGAGTCAAATCGTTAGTAAGAAACTGTTCCACTTTGAGAAGCTACTCCACACACAAAGGTTTCAGGGAACCTGTGTAAGTGAAACAGAAAACTCAGCTGTGATATACTACTCTTCCTTGAATTTAGGACTTCTTGATCCTAGAAAAAAAAAAGCAAGCTGGAAGTTGTAATGAAACAGATAATCAGTAAAGTGGAAAACCATTCCAGGTTTCTGAACCTCCACGGACTGAGAAGGCTCAGTGTGTGATGGCAAGTCTAGAACAGAAAAATCTGTTTCCTTCCAACTCGGGAAGAGGTACAGGGTGTCTTCAAGCATAACAAAAAGCCATGAAAGAACCAAACACATGATGGACCTCAGCGTTTCCACTTTTTGCAGAAGTGAAATTATCATTTAACGTTACTTTGAAGGCAGGCAGAAGAGAAAAGGGTGATTTTTTTTACTTCACTGGTTTACCCCATAGTGTTTTATCGCTGAAATCTGCATAGGAGGCAGCACACCATTTCTGCTTGGTAGGAGGAGAAAGACAACAATGGAAAAAAGAAAATACAGATCTTCAGTATCTGTCTGAGGGTTAAAGAGCTTGGGGAGCAGAAACATCAGGATTGGTGCTTCACCATCACGAGTTAATTAGGACATAAGTCAAAAGAAACCAGTAACGAAACTTCTGTCCATTACCAGTTAACAGAAAAGGAGACATATGAAAGGAAGAATGACTGCATTAAAAGCAGTCCTAATTTCAAATCTTTTAAAAACATCATTATTATTCCCACAGCAGCAAGAAAAACTGACTAAAAAAATACCTAAAACTTCTTGCTTTCAAACACATCTGCTTACCAGAATTCTGTCACTAGCGGTAAAACTAAAGATACATTTACCCTCCAAGCATTCAGTAAAAGCAGCAGCATTCCATATCAGAGCAACAGCAGCAATTCTGACTTTGTCCTGGATTTCGTCTACAAAAAGGCATCTTCCCCTTACTGATTATGCCTTTTGTACAACCCAAACAGATTAATAAAGCTGAAGAAAATCAGCAAATCCTCACCAGATTTGCAACTTCAGATGTTCCCTGTCACTACATTATACCAAGTTCAGCACAGCAGCAGTGGAAAACAAATTTTATTTTGGATTAAGTGCAAGAACAATAGGTTTACTGAAATGATTTCTAATCTTTTAGGTTTCCTATTATTTTGTCAAGAAATTATGCCTAGAAAATAAAGGCCTATTAAAAAAACACCTATATCGGCCAAAAAAAGTGAAAGATTTACCAACTGCAAGCATTAAACTGACATTTGTTTGCTGCCTTGCAACTTTGTTCCTGTTGAGCTGCTAGCTGAAGCCAAAAGCCTGATAAACACATCAAAATAAGAAATGGAAGGCAGCCAGCAAAACAGAAACTGGAAATGGAGAATAAGATGGAAATCCATATAACTTTCCAGTTTCTCATGCATTTACCTTGACAATGAGGTGAATGGATGAAAAATGACAACACAAAACAAAACAATAAGTGATAAATATGACAAAGCTGAATGCAAGCAAAGGAGTATTTTAAGATAGGATAAATGCACGAAGAATAATACACACACTGCTCAGCTGTTGATACACTCAAAAATACGGCTCAAAATGTTTCTTCATCCCACCTCCCCAGTTGCTACTCTTTAATTTGCCCCTTGCCATGAATAGGCAGCTTACATCAACTGTATATATTGACAGTTCAGTAAAAAGCCTAAGAACTTGGTCAAGATCATGTATCCAGAAACTTATCCCAAATGGAATCTAAGATGTCAAGAGATCAAAAAAACTACCAGTTCTTATATTTAAGACTTAATCATCCATTGCTGAAGCACCCTGCTCCATTTTTTCACTTGCACTTTTTTGACCAGACTCTTGATCACTTGTTTAAAGCATCTCTAAGCACCTTTATTTACATCTATGAAAGTAGCAGCGCACTCAAACCACAGGTCAACACTCACTTCTACAAACCAACCAGACCAGCAAAAGGCCTGCAGGCCTTCTCAAGCTTGCAAAGCCCTGTGTTTTTTTTTCCATGATCTTCTCAAATATTAAGACACACGGACATCTTTACCTGGAATGTCGCAAGAAAACAAAATTCCCTAGCCTGTATGTCCTTATGGCTTTAGCTTAAGGCTATAAAGATATTAATTTTCTAGCTAGTGTTGTACTTGGAAGCCACACTCAGCAATAGTTGGCTTTAAAGTAATTCCCAGAATTCCTGTCACCCCTACCACACAGCTCCCATTGCACACGTGAGATTTTCCTTTCCCAGGTCAGATAAACCCACATCATCAAGACACTTGCCCAGTATAAATGTCCCATCCTTTCGAATTTCCTATTTGAAACACAGTATTAATAATGTAAACACCAAGCTTGCAAGATTCCTGCAGAGCTCAGCTGAGAACAGGCAGTTAATTCACCATAAAATATTAGGTGTGTCAGTTACCAGCTAATCCATTTAAACACGCTTTTTACTGAAACTGCTAAATACTAATTAAAAAGTCATGCAGTACCACACTGAGTACTTTACAGAGGCTACTGAATTCTGAACTTTGATACCCACTACTTTCAAATCAAAGCACATCCTAAACTCTTTTGTTTCTTAATTGTACTTGAAGTTGGGGTGTGGGGGAAAACTCAGAGGGCAGAAAGTTCACGTAACTTGCATATATTTAAAATCTGCAAGTCAAACGAGCCACAGGCCAGAAGAGCAACCATTCAGCGTTGTGACCTTCTTTCCGATTTCTCCAGTAAATAAGCTCTCGGAAGGTTACAGTTTTAATTTGCATGGCCGGTGTCGAAAAGGATTGGAAGTGACAAACCATGTCAGTTTAAATTCGAAACCTTTCAATTCGATCTCTCCCATTGACCGCCAAAGTAAGTGTGCAAGTGAACGAGAAGTCGGGTTCAGACTAACCGCGCTCACCCAGGGCCGCAGTCACGGTCCAGGGCCGATGCGCCCAGGGTGAAGCGTGTATGATTATCTGCAGCCGCATTTCGCAGCAGCCCTCTTAACATGACTGGAATACCTGATAAATCACTTCCCCAGCCTTCTCAGAGACCAACACTGGAATCTAATTGTGAATAAGTCCTGTGATTTTCCCAATACAGTTTCGCTGCAGTAATAGCAAAGAGGCAACCATTACAAAAATGTGAAATTCTGAAGTGTTACTGAACAAGGAAGGCTGAGACATGCAGGACAATCTCCAAAATATCCCTTCTCCACTCCAAATCTTATCTATTTTTACTGCTGCTTTAATAGAAATAAAACCAAAGCCAGCCTTCTTCCCTGGTTTTATGGCGCTACCATCACACCATATCCATTCCTATTACTGTCACTTGAATTCCTCATCACACTGAGCCTGTCAAATAACCAATTCCACCTGCACATTTTCATAGGCTGTTGAAGTCTGATTACTAGAAGAGTTTCTTCTTTCTAGTTAGCCTTCAGCAAACTTATCAAACCTTAAAGCAAGGTTACCAAACTCATTTTCACCAGGGGCCACATCAGCCCCGGGTTTGCCTTCAAAGGTCCGAATGTAATTTTAGGACTGCACAAATGTAACTAATCCTACATTTATACAGTCCTAAAATTACATTCGGACCTTTGAAGGCAACCGTGAGGCTGATGTGGCCCTTGGTGAAAATGAGTTTGACACCCCTGACTTAAAGTGTCCTGTGGTCTGAAAAAAATATATATCTGTCTCCAGGGCATATTAAAAAACATACTATTTTATTCAAATTATTAGGATGCTACAAGTAATCTTAAAACCCCACCAGCTTTCTTCATCTCTGTTTGCTTTACAAAACACCTACGAACTTTATAAAGTGTTTTGCCAGCCTCTAAGAACAAGGCAGTCGAAACAAGTGTTGCTCATAGGGTTGAGACTACAATGAGAAACGAAGGAGAGTTTGAGGTTACACAGCACTGAAGTACGCGTAACATCATTATGGGCCGGGAACGAGCAGCACCACGCGTGTCTGTTCCATGCCATGAAACATCTGTCCTCAGAGGAAAGTGGACGATTCAGTAGCAAACCAATTTGTATTACAAGATACATGTCACTTCACTACATACATCACTAAAAGTACATCTTGTTGTGAAATATCATATTTCTATTCGTGAAAATTAAAGAAAATCTTTGCTAGGCACCCCAGACACCTTTGCATACCAAGACAGATTCATTCAAAATCAGAAACATCTGCGGAACCTTAATTGACAAGTTCCCACTTCAAACATTTTTACAAAGCTATCATTTACCTGCTAAAGAAATCGGTTAATACCCTCCCCAATGCAGAAAGTCTGTGCATCTTTCCTCATGCTCCGTTCTCCCTGATATTTAGGGAGATACTGATCTGTTTGATTACTGAACTCCCCCCCATAAAAATCTCACACTAGAAGCTGCCTCTCCTGATCACTACCAGTCATGTGGCTCAGTAATTCCATATACAGCTGGTACATACAGCCATCTACTGATAGGAAGGGTTGTTATTCCTCTACATTCTCCTGCTGACAATTTAAAGGAAGCCTCACCAATTTAAGGTATTAACTCAAAGTCACTCACATGAGCTGGTAAGGAAGAATTCCACAGGTACAGCCCACAGAGAAGTACAAGCTCCCTCCAGCAATGCACCAGGACTCGTAACCATTTCAGCTGCCCTAATTTTGGTTACAGGATCCTCTCCACCTACACATTTACCATTCCACAAATAAAACAAGTGCCAGGCATCCATTTTAATGTCTCTCCTGTTAAAAAACATGTCTGGTGTCAATATGTTTTATTTACAGTTAGCTTCTTCCAGCTGCAATCTCACAATACTTCACCCAATATTTCCAAAATGTCATAAATCAATACTACACAGACATGCAAAAGACAAAAAGTAACTCTTCTCTTACAGATCTTCTACTTGTTTGTTGGTTTGGTTTTTTTTTTCCAGCATTACTTGTGAAGTTACAATGATCAACATTCCACTTGCACATTTATCAGTATTTACATACAACCCCAAGGGCAAAATCAGCCTTCAAAAATAAAGCTCTCAAAGGCTGAAAAGTAAAGCCGCTCAGTTCCTTGTAACAACAAACACAAAGAACTACCCTGATTTCGGAAGAGCCACCACTTTCACATTAAAAAATATTTTTGGATGAAATATCTTTTTGATTTTGCATAAAGATGAGCACCTGGGAGTTGTAAACAGGAACAATACAAACAGATATGTACTCAACTCTTACTTCTTCATAAAACATCTTCCCCAAAGTTCTTCAATTACAGAACTTATTACAAGATAATAATTGGACATAATGTTCCAATTCCCATTGGAACCAGCTGCAAATTGTTCCTGGTAGTACGGTCACCTTACTACACATGCAAAATAAATCTGTTCTCAATCTGTAACATGTTTAAAGGTCTACAAACAACAATATCCCCATTTCAGGAAGGCTTAGTGCTCAAATACACAAGTAAATCATCTTAATTCGGATATAGTCTAGCCTGCTGCAGCAGATTCCTACTGTTCTAACATTTAAGCAGCAGGTGAATGTTTCAATGACTGTTTAAAGCAAAATTTAAGCAATAAGTCTTCTATTTGTGTCCCAAAGAGACAACTCATCAACTACTTGAGCAGAGTTTTCAACAAGAAAAGTCAGCACTTCCACGTACTATGCAGGAACAATGAAGGACAGTGATCTTTGATTTTAACGCTTTCAAAATGCTTGAAATAAGGTTTTATTAGGGCAAGAGGAGATGCTGTCATCTCTCAGTTCTCAAATACAGGTTAATAGCGCCCAGGAAAGTGTGCTGGCAGCATCCTAATTCTCTCCAGTTTGTTCTTTTTGAGCTGACCGGCTACCCTGGAACCCAAAAAGCATGTTAAGCTCCACTTTTTCCCTGTATCATTTAAAATTAGGTAATTTGTGTGTACCCAATTTGTAATTACGAGCATAATATGCAAATGTGTCCACTTCCATTTTAGAACTATAATTAACACATTTTGAAAGTCTAGACACAGGACTTTACACTAGAAACCAAATTTCAACGTGGTTAGATATTTGTTAGAGATTTGGCTCTTCGGTCTAAGCAGTACAGACACTTCAGTTCCTTCAGCATCTTGGAAGGATTTACTAATTCAACCATACAATTCTTACAAATCAGTCTCGTCTTTCTGAAGAAAGTTGGCTGATTTACAGTATTTCTGTTAAAGTAAATACAGACAGTAAATGCCACACTAGTAAGACATCAAAATGCCATTACATAATTGAGCTGGCCATTTAAGCACTTAAAACCTTCTCTAAGTTACTCTCACACATACCTGGAAGAAGCCAAACTGAGACATATGTTTTGCTTTAAATTGAAAAGCTAAACAAACCCAGTTTAAACAATTTGGACAAGCCCTTTCATTTGCCTGCTCACTGAACTATCGTAGGAAAGATTCAGTGGATTGGACATACAAAGTATAAGCCAGAATTATTACATATACATCTCCACTAATATTTGCTTTCATTTAACTGCACAGAATTGTTATAATTAAGAACTAGTCACTGAAAGTCAGTGTCATGACAGGATGGGTTTGTGAACCATCCTCTTACACTCCCACTTGTATTATACAGTCACTTCACCTTCTCTGGTTATTTGGTGACTCTACAACTGCCCAAAATATCTACTTTAAAGAGATACTATACAAATTTGCATTTAAACTACAGTTAGCCAGTTGAGAGTCATGCTGTTTAATCTTCTTTTACCCATCTAACATGCAATATTTCAGATTTAATGCAAGACTTCACTTTCAAAGCAATAGAAACATACTAGAATACTTTGGATCCACATGTACTACATTGATTTTTTTTCACTGACAGTGTAATTTATTTTTTGAGCTGAAAGTGTGCATGCAGATACCAAGCATGACATGATACAAGTAGGTAGAAGTTAGTCTGTCCTCTGGTTTCTCATTTCAATGAGAAACTCAAACTCTCATAGTCCCAAAAGGTCACAATTTTGATAACAGCCATGCAGTCATTTCTATGTCCATAAACCCTGTTTGTAAAATACCATGTCACACACTTTTGTAACTCTCTAAAATAATTTACATTTACAAAAAAGATTCTTCCTTCTCTGAGAAGAATTTCACTAATTTGCAGCCTTAAATCCTCAGCCATCAAGCTAAATTTTGACAAGTTTATTTACCGCAAACAATATTTCTATCTATTTATTAACATAATTCTCCTTTTCCTCACTATCAACAATGGTATTTTTTACAAAATTACAAAAAAATGCAAAATATCAACCAAGGACATCCAGCTACAAATCACATGGCGCATGCTTTCCATGGTTGACACTGTGACAGCTGCCCCTAACTCCAGAATATTTCAAGACAATAGTTATTTCTCCTGATTTAGAGGTGAGCATTGCAGCCGATTACACATCAAAAACTACAACGAGGCATTTAAAAGAAGCCACATTGATTTAGACCTATTCCTGTAACAGGAATTACAGTACACTTGCACAGCCAAAATAATTTCAGCTGTCATTAAGTTATGTTAGAAGATCAGCTGGTAACTTATTACTTGGCCATCCAAAGCACTGTATCAAGGGTTTGTCTCTCTAGAGCTGTACTTGAAAATCACATGCCAATTATACAGTATTTCCAAATTTCCAGTAAGTCGTATTGTAAATAACACAGAATTACTTTTCTATTCAATAGAGTATCATTGAAACAAAGACCCAGCACTTTTAAGCAGATCAGACAGGTCAGATGCAGAAGGGGTAGGAATCGCCTATCATCTGGAGTTATATAACTGCAAAAGCAAATATGCTTGTGTTTTTAAAAGATTCACCAAAACACACTGTTGGTTCTGTAATATTTGAGTTAAAAAGCCAAAAGTCCCTAGGAAAGGACATAGGTTGTGGGCTCCTTTTCAAAAAAGCTCACATGTATATAAACAATAAGCTGCTCATTGTTCAGAAACCCATTAGCAAGATGAAGCAGGAAAACCTTGGAGGGATTTAATCGACTTGGAGCCCAAGCAGAGCACAGGAGACCCAAGCTGATCCACACAATTCAACTCGGAATAATTTATAACTCGGTGAGCGATCATACCTTCGCTATTACTAAAAAAACACCTATGAAAGAGAAGAAATTGGGGCAGGCAGTCCAGCGTTTGCTGCTGTTCGGGGGATGCTCCGCCCGCCCAGGAGCAGCCCGGGCAGCCCCGGGACCGGCGGCGCAGCCTCCCCCGGGCAGTGGCCGCGCTGCTCCCGCTGCGCTCCGGGCAGAGCCCCCGACTCCTGCCCGCAGCCCAGCAAGGGGAAGGAGGCGGTAAACACCACCAGCCTGAACACAAAACAAAACCAAACCAACACCGAGCGGTGCAAAGCGAAGAGTAAAACCCCTGAGCATCTCCCAACGTCCGGCTCCGCACCACCGCTCATCCCCGCGGCGGGACCAGGCGGCACCGCTCCGCCCCCGCCGGGCTCACCTTGGTTGACCAGCCGCAGGGCGTGGGTGAAGGACGGGTCCAGCGAGTCCTTCTCCGCCATCAGCTCGGGCAGGTACTTCTCGTCCATGGTGGCGGCCCCGAGCGGCAGCGGAGACGGGGCGCCGGGTGCCCCCGCGGGGAAGGGGGAGGCGGCGGCGCGGGTCCGAGTCCCAGGCGGCGGTAAATCCTCGGAGGCAGCGCTTCCCTCTGGCCGCCTCCCGCCCGGGGCTGCGGGGACGCATCCAGAGGGAAGCGCCGCGAACCCCTGGCCGGGAGCGGGAAGGGGAGAGAGCCCCGGGGGGGGACGCCCCCGCCCAACGGACAAGGGACGCGGAGAAATCCCTCTGCGGAGGCGCACGGGGCGGGAAGGGAGGGAAGGAGCCGCTGCCCCCGGCGGGACGGGCCCTCCCGACACCCGCGCGTAACAGAAAACGGAGCACGCGAGGCGGCTGCGCGCACCGCGCACACGGCACAGCCGCACCCCGCACGATGCTTGCGCCGACTGAGCGGGCGAGCCCCTCCGCGCCAGGTTTAAATACCCCTGCTGAGGCCACGCCCCCTCACCGCCCAGAACCCCCACCCCGTGCCCACCAAGCCCCGCCCCCGGCTCTGCCCCCCTCCCCGGCTCCTCCCAATGGGCGGTGATTGTGGAGCCCCCCGCACTGTCGCCCCGCCTACTCAACCGACGACTTCCATTGGGTGGTTTGCCTTGTCAGTCACGGGAGAGCCGCAGCTTCTGATTGGTGGTTGTTGTCGTCCTTTCCCCTCTCCCCGTCGCCGGTGTGGGAGGTGGCGCTCGCGGCGGGCGCGCGCGGCGCTGTGGTAACGCTGCGCGGGGCGGGACGGGCCCGAGGGGCTGAGCGGGGATGGGGAGCCGGTTCTCCCATTAAAACCCACAGCGGGCCCTCTCGTGTTTCTCTTCGGGAGCTCGCAGGCTCCCCGACACGCCAGCGCCCCATCGGCATCGGCGGAGCGGCGGGCGTTGGGCCCGCGGGAGCGCCCTGAGGGCCGAGCTGCGGCGGGGGAGCGACCCTCGGGGCGGCCCGGCTCCTGCCAGGCCCGCCCTGTCACACCTAAACGGGAGGGGGAACGGAGACAGGCGAAATTGGCTTTTGAACGAGGGGCATAACCGCGATGTTTTTATCTTTTTTCAATCCCAAACAGCGGTGCTCTTTATTTATCCAGCATTCTGTCCTTCTGCCCTCGGTAATGCAAAGCACTTCATAAATGCTAGCCAGAAAATCTTATTTCTGATGAATTACACCGATGGGCCAATGTAAGTGGGCTTGTGGTTCAGTAGCAGCCTCTTTTACAGGGGATAAAAGCAAACTTTAAAAGACCTTGCTCAAGCCTGCTTTCCTGTTGTTTTTTTTTCAGTGGATGCACTTGATATTTTACATCATTATTCACTTTGATCTTTAGCTTTGAGGCTTTGCGTAGCTTCTTTAGGTGTTTCATCAATGAATCTTCGGTGACAAAAGCCCAAAGGAAGCAAGACCGACTGTTCTTTGTAACAGAGCACAAGGGCAGAACAGAGGCAAATTACAGAATCCCCAAAGCCAAAGCAATGATGCTAAAGGAACATTTTAAACCAACATTTGCTGGAAAAGCTGATAAGAAACTTCAAGTGATAAGCTACAGTTAAAAGACCACTCAAAATATTTGTGTGTCTGTGAATTGAATAATCAGACATTTACTTCTGTATTTCATGGGGAAAAAAAAGTTTGCGATGTATCTTAGTCATATCCTTGCAAGATGGGGAGAAAAAAGCTCTGAAATAAAAAGTCTAGCATGAGAAATCACTCAAAGTTTGAAAGCAGAGGTTAAGGCTCCCTTCTCAAAATTACATGTGCTCTTTCACCCTTAAACAGGAGGATCATACATTAAGGTATCTTATTTGTCATATTTTACAGACCAATATCTCATAAAACAATGTCTGATTTGCTACGATATGAAATATACTTGATTTACATTCCCTCTACAACCATTGCCAATAAATCTTGACCCAGGACTAACAGAAACAAATTTACAAAGTTATAATTTAAAAATTCTCCTGCGTGACATCAAGCTTGACGGATACAAATAAAACATCCAAGCAGCTGGAAGAAGTTGGGTTACAATGAATGTTTTATTTCAACCTTCCATATACATCTTCTATAAAAAACAACTGAAATGCAGCCATCTGTTGTGAAACAGACAGACATGTACAACTTTGACACAACAATATGTAGGAGTGTAATCTTTCTTGAATGACCTGGAGCAAAATAATCTCTCTCTTTGCCAGTAAAGCAAAAAAAAAAAGTATTTAAAGTCCCTCGACAGCATACAGGACCTCAAACAAAAAGGTTGCTCTATTGTTACAGATGGTGTAAAATGCAATGTACTTTTCTTGGAAAGGGTTATATTCTCTCTAGTAAGTGATTAAATAAACATTTGGTGTTTCAGGAAATCACAGTATTTCTTCCCAAACTATACCAATTCCCTCTGGCTTACAACCGAGAGAGACTTACTGGAAGTCTGAAGACCTGTTTCTCACCAGGCCTGTAACAATATCGCAATTATAAAATTATCCAAATTTCATGGTATTTTTCAAACTCAAACCTGCACATAACAAGTGCAGTATATTGTTTTCTCCAACAAAATTCAGTAGGATGCAATAAAACAAAAGGAGGACAGAAAAGATGGGGAATTATGAGCTCAGGCTGTAGAAAGCAGCCTAGGACGGGGTTAGCTGGGAAAAGCCTGTGAGCACAGTTCTTGCTGACCAGGAAACACCAAGTTAGAGCCATAGAATAGTTTGGGTTGGAAGGGACCTTCAAAGCTCATCCAGTCCAACCCCCTGCAATGAGCAGGGACATCTTCACCAGCTCAGGTTGCTCAGAGCCCCGTCCAGCCTGGCCTGGGATGTCTCCAGGGATGGGGCATCCACCACCTCTCTGGGCAACCTGGGCCAGGGTTTCACCACCCTCATTGTAAAAAATTTCTTCCTCGTGTCTGGCGTGAATCTCCCCTCCTTTAGTTTAAAACCATCACCCTTGTCCTATTGCAACAGACGCTGCGAAAAAGTCTGTCCCCATCTTTCTTGTAGGCCCCTCTTAAGTACTGAAAGGTCTCAATGAGGTCTTCCTGCTCTGAAATTTATACAAGGCTTGAAAAGCAGCTTGAGGAAAGAACTACTCAGTCAGTATTAGCTTTAGTATTGACAAAAGCTTTAAAGTCTTGAGTCCAAGCTTTTAAAATTCATGGTTTGAATGTGTTTATCCCTACTCCCCAACAGTAAACTGAACAAGTTTTTTTACACGTGTCCACTCTGCTGTCTATACACTTGGGGTAGTCTCAAAAAGTTGGTTTGGTAGGTCTGCATCAGTCGGGAACCCATGTCAGGCTATTGTCCATTACTTTTCTTAAAGCACAGGTTGTCTGACCTGACAGTTTGTGTGCCGATTTGTAAACAATAGTTGTAGGAGGCAATATTCATATGTGATAGAAGCATTAGGATGTGTTAGTACCTTCACTCTAAGGGATGAGATTCACTTTCTTACTTCTTGTAGCTTTTGATGCAGCCAACAGGACGTCTGGAGACCATGTGCGAAGAGGCTGAAACAGCTGCATCCTCTTGCTGGTAGGTAGGAGGTTCTGTACAACTTATCACAATTAAATTTTCTTTATTTCCTGGATCAACACAACAAGCAGTATTTTCACCATGAAGTCTTTGTTCCTAATATTGAAAGTACACTTAAATATGTAATTTTGCCTAAATGACTGTCCACTTTTTTTTTTTTCATATGACTAGTGTTATTCCATTTATTCAGTGATCATATCAAGCTGTGACTGTCCATGGCAGATTTTCCTTGGCTCTAATGTATTTCTTGCCTCTGATTTACGTCTGGGTTCCTGATTTAAAGCTCAGACCACAACAGACTGTTAAAGAATCATTATTTATTTGAGACTTCAGCTCACTAGAAGGCACACAGCAGAAGACCTGTAGAAGCAAGTTTTATTTTGTGACATAATTTGTCACAAATACCACATCTGGTAAATATGTCCTTGACGTGACTCGCCACAGTTCTGATTCCCATGTTGCTAGGTAGGTACTGGCTTCCTTCATATTCCGATACATCACTTGCCAATTTCTTTGAGACACATTGAAATTTTCACTGCACTCCTTTCTCTAGTATTCCTGTGGCCATTTTTTTTTTTTTAACTTGCACATGAGTTAAAGTATGAAAATATAGATAAGAGTATAGTGTCATATCAAGACATCCATCATGAACTGTTTTCAAAAGCTCTGCGTGCTTTCTTCTAAAAATTCATGGCTTTCTCTTGTACACCTTTTGCCCCATAGTTCAAAGCTTAGGCTACTTTTGACCGTCATGAAACTTATTTCATTATCAGCTACGTTAAGATTATTTATTTTTAAATATTTTTTACATTATTTTGATATTTCATTCACTCTTCTTGTATATTTATTTCTAAGAGAAACAAGGTATGCTGGAAGAAAGTGTCTTCTGTTAGGAAAAAAAAAGGCTTTCAGGCATGTAAGTCCTTTGCCAGCATATTTGTAGTAACTACAGCATGCCATATTTTCACATGCACCTGTCACTGCACCAGTATTCATTTGTTTTATACCTTTATGGTATTAAATGTCAGAAATGGGCTGACAGGAACCTCCTGAAGTTCCATAAGTGGGAGTGGAAGGTCCTGCACCTGGGTAAGAATAACCCCAGGTATCAGGTTGTCAGAAATGGCCCCGGCGGTGTTGGTGGACACCAAGTTGAACATGGGCCAGCATGGTGGTATCCTGGACCATGGGCTGGTGGTGTCCTGGACCGCATTCGGAGGAGTGTTGCGTGCATGTTGAGGGAGGTGATCCTTATCCTCTGCTCCATACTGGTGAGGACACACACAGAAAGATGTATCCAGTTCTGGGCTTCCCAGTACAAGACAGACGTGGACGTATTGGATAGAGTTCAACAAAGGGCCACGGAGATGATGCAGGGTCTGGTGCATCTCTTCTGTGAGCAAAGGCTGAGAAAGCTGGGGATGTTCAGCCAGGACAAAAGGCTTATTGTCTATAAATACCAGAAAGGAGGGTGCAAAGAGGATGGAGCCAGGCTCTTTTCAGTGGTGCCCAGTGACAGGATCAGAGGCACGAGCTGAAACACAGGAGGTTCCCTTTGAACATCAGGAAACACTTTTGTACTGTGAGGGTGACCGAGCACTGACACAAGTTGCCCAGGGAGGTTGTGGAGTCTCCATCCTTGGAGATATTCCAAAGCCATCTGGACATGGTCCTGGGCAAACTGACTGGAGGTGGCCCTGCCTGAGCAGGGAGGCTGGACTGGATGACCTCTAGAGGTGCCTTCCAACCTCAACCATTCTGTGTTGTACAAAAGATATGCAAAAAAGATTTTTTTTAAGGATTATATGCCTCATTCAAGTTGTACATTTGTATTTTACATATTGTGTTATAGAACCAGCACTGGAAGAGCCAAAGGTTTATCAAGATTTTTTTTTTTGTATCTGAACTGATTGTGTTTAGTTTCTACTGTTCCCATCTGTGATGAAAAAAATATGTATAGTATCCACAAGTAAGGACTGTTCTGATAACCAGAAGTTTACATTAACGAAGGGCTGCTCTTAACTTCTCCTTATTATGTATCAGCCTACAGAGTGTTTCCCTGAATGAGCTGAGATACTACAGTAGAACAAGTAAATGACTAAATCTTTCATGCTGTGGAAAACATCATCTGTGAAATCACTCAGACTGTGATCCCAATGCCATTTTCATCCTTCCCTTCCCAATTACTCTAGATTTCTGCCAGTCTTAGTCATCATCTTCATTACGTTCTTCAGCTCTTGTAAGAAGAAAATATTTTTACTTGCTTTAAGCACTAACTCTGGAGAGTTAGATATATCTCTATTCCTAGACATAACCAAAATGATTAACACTAGTTTTCCATCGAGTGTAATTGAATTTTAGATTGTATCTCCTTGTATCTTTTGCAGCGATTGAGAACAACACATGCGGAGACACAGACAGAGATGCTCAGACACACAGTTCTTGTTAGCAGAGCCAGGCAGAGCAGACCTGAGCTGTCTTTGACTAACAGTTCCCAATTTATAGGTTTACAGATACAGGCCTGAACAAAGAGGAGGGCAACAAAGCTGGTGAGGGGCCTGGAGCACAAGTGTGATGAGGAGCAGCTGAAGGAACTGGGGCTGTTCAGCCTGGACAAAAAGAGGCTAAGGAGAGACCTTATTGTTTTCTACAACTGCCTGAAAGGAGGTTGGAACATGGAGGGGGTTGGTCTCTTCTCCCAAGTAACAAGTGATAGGACAAGAGGAAATGGCCTCAAGTTGTGCCAGGGGAGGTTTGGATTGGATATTGGGAAAAAAAAATTCTTCCCAGCAAGGGTTGTGAGGCACTGGAACAGGCTGCCCAGGGATATGGTGGAATCACCATCCCTGGAGGGGTTTAAAAGTCGTTTAGTCAGGGTTCTTAGGGACATAGTTTAGTGCTAGAGTTCGGTCAGGTTATGGTTGGACTCGATGATCCTGACGGTCTCTTCCACCCAAAATGATTCTGTGATTCTGTGTTATCTGCTCCAACCCTGAAATAAATCTTCTGTATTAATATCTTCCGTGTACCACTGTTTTCTGCAATACTTATTTTCTGATCTACCCATGCCCCATTTCTTTCATTATTCTACATGAAAACTGTAGATAGTGTCTTTTCTTCTGATAATATATCAGCAAATATCGTTGCTCAGACTGCTCTGATCCTCAGATAACTAAACTAAAGTTATTATATAATAGAGGCCATTTGGTAATGGTAGTTTATTGCATTTGCTTGTAAACAGAGTTAACTCAGACATGGTAATCGTGAAGCAGTCTTAGAAAAAGTGTTTCTTAAGCTTCTGTTAAGGGGAGTGAGGGATAACAGTAAAATGGATGTTTTTCTTTTGGTAAAAAAAAAGAAAAAAATGTTTAAAATGCTGTAAGATGGGGTTTTTTTAGTGAAGGTGCTCACCTGCACAAGCTACTTCTATGAGAATGAGCCAGAACATACTTCATGAAAACTTTGCAGATTATGATGAGACCAGAATACACACAAAATAACGCTTTTAAGTGACCTTCAAGAGTCTGCATATCTGAAGTGAGATCATGAAGCTAAACAGCAGCTGTAAGAGAGCTCCAAAGGACCTGTCACAAAAGAAAAAAGGAAAAAAAAGCATAAAGCACTCTAACCAGTTCATCCTCTGTTTAGGAATGGGAACATGCTCCTCCTGCATCTTCTACAAGGAACAGATGAAAGGATGAACTCATCATGAAAAACAGCAAGAGTCAGTTCCTGCTCGAAGCGTACAGGCGAATCTCTATGTGAAACATTGATTTTATAAGTGCTCCCACTCTGCTGGGCAGATGTCCTACAATGGAAGGATCAAAATGTTCTCAGTATCCTGTTCTTGGTGTCTGTTGTGATTCAGAGAGATAAGGAACTGAAACAGAATCATCAAACAGTTGCCATCAGAGATTTGCTCAGCTCACTAGCAATTACTCTAAAGGTTCTAAATACTCTAAAGTATTTTTATGTCTAGCTCCAAATAATGTCATTTACATTTTTAAACCAAAGTAGTTCTGTTTTCTAAGGCCCAGTGCTTTGTAGCCACCTACCAATACCATCTGCATGCCAAATGTTGAAGTGGGTGTTACAAATGTATGTCATTGCTTATTTTTGTTTCATCACAAAGCAGGTAGCCAATATGTGCAAAACAGTTGTTTTGAAAGATGTTTCAGCTGTGTAGATATCGATAATTACTAGTAACAGAAAAAGAGGATACCTATGGTGGCAAGGCAGAGTTGTGTCGGATCCTGTATTTATGAATTTTGTCTCACAAGAAAATCACTTTTTAAATCCATCACATGGTAGGTTTAAATTCAGCTCTAATGGAACTTCTAATAATTGTAGGTTTGTCTTATATTTTGAAATAAAATGCTTCCTTACTTAACTTTTCCTATTTTTTTTTTTAATAGGAAAACTAAGTATTATCTCTCTAAGTTTAACATTTCTTGCTTTAGACAGTAAATAGACTAGGTAATTTGCATTTCAGTAACAGTCTGATTTCAGTGTTAGGGTTTTTTTTATGTCAGATATGAATTGAAATGTTAAGAGCCTGCCCTGCACTATGATGGTCCATTAGAACAGTGATCTTGAGTTCTTTGTGATAATTATATATTTGATAATAATTAGATAAAATACACAGCCATATACTTGTTTATCTATTTGAGATAAAGTAGGCTGAATGGAAGTATCAATTAAAATTGTTTATCAAGATTCATCCTCCCATTAATTGTGTCACTGTAGGAGGAAAAACAATATTTTGTATCATGCATCATTTAAATGCTGAGTGGTCGCAGCATCAGGTATTACATGGAGATAAGGGGAAAGAGTTATTACAACAGTTGTCACAACCACTCATATTAGTTTTACAGTTATCAGGTGGTATCTTGGCTGTCTTAACAGCCTCCTTTACTACATGTAGTTTTAGGAATGTTTAAAGAGGTTGGATAATTTCAAAATTTCACCTTAGGAGATGAAAATCAGTTTTATCTGTCCTGTTAAAAAAAAATCCAGAAGGACGGGTTATAATTGCAAAGAGTGTATTGGAATTTTTATGGTGTAACAAGAAAAAAAAAGTCTACAAAAGTATCAAATCTAGTTACATTTAAAAAAATAGCTGAGCCCGAATAAATCCCAGGGGAAAGCACTCTGGGAATACAGTCTGGCAGTCGTGTGTTAGGAGATTGGCTTTTGAGACTTAAAGAGCAACTCGAGAGGTTGCCCCAGATTTGTGAGTCCGAAATGTGTTGTGGAAACAAGACAGAAGACATAGAATAGAGCAATATAAGAAAGGTTGAGAGAGCTGTTGCTTTGGGAAATGATGAAAGGAAATGTGGCTGTGAGAAGAGAAAGAGAAGTCACTGGGAAAAATAGAAAATAACCTGTTTCCACAAAGTATGCTTGAGAATTCAGTGGGTGAGAGCGACCTGATTTCAGATTTTTAATTTAGAACTCAATTGGGAAACAATAGTCCTGACTGTATGTTCATAAATATCACAGCACTTCTGCCCACCTAGTAAGTTTTAGCAAAATTAGGGAAAGTGAGAAGCAGGACTATTTTGTTATAGATCAGTGTATAAAGTGAAATGTTAAGACAAAAATATGCCTTTGCTTTCCTGCTGAAAGATTTTAATAAAATGGAGTTTACATCCTTCACCCAATCATTTTCCTTAATAATTTGGGATATTGACTTAAAGCAGTTCTGTGACTTAAACTGAGAAATATATTTCTGTCAAAACCAAGTTACTAAAAATCAATAGTTTGAATTTTTGATGCACTGTCTAATTTTGGTAGTGAACAGCCCTGAATGTAAGCTTGGGTAAGAAGTGCTTAGTAAGGCTTAAAATGTATCCAAGCACACACTTTTGTAAAAATAATACATCAATGAGCTAATACCTCAATTCTGGGTCTTATTCGCAGGCCTCTAGATAGATTTTTTTTTTTTTTTTTTTTTTTTAATTAGTAGAGAATTAGAACATAATACTTCCCAAGGAAACCACCTCTGTTTTCTGAAGGAAACTCGTAAGTTTTATTGGCTTTTTGAGCAGTTTATCTCTTCTAGAGTTCAAGGAAAAGTGCAATGCTTGAGAGGGTCTTTTAAATTACCTTGAGAAGCTAAAGATGTATCTTTATAGCATTAGTAGCTAGTAATTGATGCATTCATCCTAAATCTCAACTTTGCTGCTGCAGCAAGTCCCGAAAATTAGCATAACAATCTTAAAAAACAAATGGGTCCCTAGCTGTAGGTTTCTCAGCTACTGATTTTTTTATTCATTATTGTGATTTTTTTTTTTCCCTGGTGTTTTGCCATGGATATTTGGTTCATATGATACAATATGCACTTAAAATTATCTCATTTTGTATTTGTTTTTCAATAAACAGAATGCACTACACAAGTGTTCCATATTCTTGTTCACATTATAAAACAAATACAGTGTTCTAAATGACACAAATAGTTAGATTTTTAGTATTCCTTATTGTATCCTCTCTTTTTTTGCTTCGTAATGGCCTATATTATAGCTATAAGGATAATAACGTGATCTCTTATGTTCTGTATTGCATTAGATTTCCACAGCAGATTAGGAAGCAATCCTAAAAATATCCAATCCTAAGTATACCCAGATACATTTGTATTTCATTTTTTTTATATCACATAAATAGAGCAGCTATAATTTTATACTAGTAACAGATCTAATTTGAGTAAAACCACTTCAGGTAGGCTGGGAAAAATTAAAGCATAAAAGTGGGAATGTGTGAAAGAAGCATATGCTTTCATTTCAAGATTTATGGTATTTAGCTACAGCAGTGTTAAAGTCATGCTGATTTTTCATACAAACACAAATATTCAGATCACCTTAACACAACGTGCATTTTCTTTCTTGACAACACAGTTTTACAGTGAGCTGCATGATACAGAACCGAAGATGTAAAGCGTTATGGGATGCACGTGCACCAGGACAGAGCTCACTGTAGGACTTGAGCTTTTGCCCTAGAGCTGTAAGACAACATATATAATGTTTATAGCACTTGTTCAGGTTGCGCAGGTTGCTCGTACACATACTACATCTTGTTTGCTAATATTCACCCACCCTAAAGAATGTGAACAGCTATGTTACGCTTTTAGAATCTAGGTCTCTATACAAGTGCCTAGTTAACCTTTTTTATATTAAACATCAGATAAAAGCGTAATTTCACGTCCCTCTATACTATTTTCTATGCTACGACACCACCATATATGTTTACATGTGGAATGAGTAAATCACAGATGAAAGAGTGCACGTGTTTTCCACACCTCTCTTCTAACATGCTTCAGTCTTTAACGGTCATTAAAATACTAGCAAAACTATCTCCCAATTAACCCCTTTTTAGATGAAAAGGTTAATGATTCGTCTATTTTTTATCTAAAACTTACTGCAATAAAATTGCTGCAGACTAATGATCTTCTGTGTCTCACTAAATGTGAAGGCCATAGGAAGGCACTTATGAAAGATTAGCATTAAAGTTATGGGCTTCTGAAGAATAAATTCTTAATAAAATCTTCATAATTAGAATGTTAATGTTTCAGTCATTTTAGTTAGATTGCTACGCTCTGCAATAGGGGATGGGTGAAGTTCAGAAAACAATATTCAGTCTCAAAATTGCCCCAGATGGGAAGGACTCAGCAAATAGATGTGGAGAGTATTATTGCTACAGTAGTGGTAAGACAGAAGATCTTAGTTCAATTAAAAAAATCAAAAGAAATCAAAAGAGGTTTACTCATCTAATTTTTTTTCCTACTGCAAACTTTGAAAAACTTAAAGCAATTTGGTATCAGATGAGAAAAGCAAACACTGCAATTTGAGAAACAAGTGAGTTGTTTTCTTCTTAAAGAATGAAATCGAAATCTGTTGAATATTTGTGGCCCTAATCGTACAGGATGGTTCATCCATATCAAGGAGCTTAAAAGATCTGGATTTATGGCATTTCATTGTTATGACTGTCCTGAGATTGAGAAGACTAATATTTGTGCCCCTCAGGAGAACAAAAATATTCAACTATATAAGTTATTGTTAATAAAAATAAGAAAATTTAATCCACATATTCAGTTAAAACACATGAAACTATATTGAGTATGTAATTTCAAAATAGCATATGAGACACAGGAAGAAAAAAATAATAAATTATAAGGTAATATAGTGTTCATATAATCTTTATTGTAGCTAGCTTTTTCTTACACTGAGCTCCCAATGTTTGTTTTCTTTCAGGGTTTTTTGTTCTGGTTTTGTTTTTAATTAAAGAACAGAAACCCATACATCATTTTATACTGATTACTTTCATCCAGATCTGCTGACAGAGCAGGATTCTTTACTGGAGTAGTTTCTAACCTGATTTTTAAAAAGCCATCAACATCCACTCTTAAAAACCACAAACCCCTAAAGCTTCACACACAGCTGGCGATATTTGTAACATGTTTCTTTATCCGAATTGAGAAAGAAGCAGCCTTGGAACTCTGAATCCATTTCTGCTCCTCCAGAGCCTCAAAAGCAACCCCTTGAAAAGGGGATTGACTCTAATATTAGAATTTTTGAAACACATAAAAGCTAATCTGCATTCAAAATGTGAAAAAATCATATTATCTTTTATTATTATAATAAGTAAATGGTGGCGTTTAAAAATTTTAAGGCCCTCAAAATTGAAGTTCTCAATACAGCCCTGGATGTTTCCTGTGCTATATGTCGCTTAACACTTCCTGTGTTGAAGAAATTCCTAGAAAATTTTGTTCTCCTTTCAAACATTATTGTAAGGAAATGAGTTATTATAATATCCAAGTGACAGATGCAGCAATAAAGTAAGCTGAGACAAGATAAGGTCCCTATACAAAAAATAATCTTCTGTCTTTCTTTACAAAGACCTGCAAACCCTGATTTGGGAACAACTCTACAGTACCAGTTGTAGTGACTGATTCCACCAGGTTCTAAAATCCAGTCCCAGATAAAGGTTCAAGAAGGAGGTTTCCTGTTCTATGGGTCTTGAGAACTATCGGAAAAGAACTTTGCAAAACATCCTGGGAAATGGAGTTGTAGTGCAAGTGGTTATTTTGTCAATCAAACCTTATTTAAACACTGTGAAAAGGGGATGAAGAGCTGGTGGTGTTTGATAAAAGTGTATCTTACAGTTAAAGACAACATGGCGATAACAAGAGAGTGTTAGGATGTAGTAAGGGTCCGTAACTTGTTTGTGCTATGTTTGGTCGAGGTTATTTGGTATTTTTAGAGCCTGTGTTTTGATATCTTTCCATAAAGAAGCCAGATGCTTTTTATGAGTGTAATATAGGACAGTTTGCCTTGGGTTGCATTATTTCCTTCATAATAGGGTCTGTGAGCAACGTGCAATAAATCACCAGTTGAAATCTGTTACAATAGGGGGTGTTTCTTGTAGTTTTACTAGTGAAATCCTGAGTTTGATTACATTATTTCAATATTCAGACAAGCTTTTGCTTATATCCCTCTGCTTTCTGTATGATGGAATCAATAGTTTTAATACACTGTAGAAGTCAGAGTTTCCTGCAATGCTGATGGTGTAGTGATCCTGCAGGTAGGTGTTGCTCTACCGCTGGAGAATGTTTTTAGCTCTTTGAATCAGAATGACAACGAATTTCTTGGAAAACGAGACTGACTATTTAGTTTGTGAAAAAACAATCACATAAGTTTTTAAAAATGGTTCCAAGAGCTGCGTGACGTCTTTTAAAAATCCTCAGTGAATTCTTTTTGCTTTCGTTCTGAAGCTGCTGGTGGAGATTTAAACCAAAAAGCTGTATTTTAAACTTGATTTTGCATGAACTGTGTTGGAGCAATAAAAATGTTTAACTTAAATTTTGTATACGCAAAACGATTAACTCTTAATGAGATCTTAAGACAACTTTTAGAGGAGACAGAGATATAATAGAGGGTGAGTTAGAATTGCTGACAACCGTAATTATAGTTCTGGCTTCTCTGTTTTCATTACTGTCTGTCATTACTGCTGGATAGCAGGGCCACCACCTGTGGTTCAGCATAGAGCGCACACCAAGGACTCTCTTTTGCCATAAAAATGAAACAATATTCACTTGTGCCGACAGCAGATACCAAAAACGTGTCTAATGCGACATGCTAAGCCTAGAACAGCACATCCGACCTCCAGCTACTCTTGCAGATGGACATTAATCACCTCTAGATCCTGTGCTGCACCCTCTCTTGCTGTATAATAATACCTTAAGGAATCTCAAGTAGCACTAGATGCTTCAGCTCAGGTAACTAAACTGAGTCCATCCTATTCTTGGAGAATTTCTTTTTCGTAACCTAGCTTGTGGAAAGTTGTGTCTTTTTTAGACAAAAATAGTTTTAATGATTGGGATTTCTGATCCCAATTAAGAAAGCAAATACATTGACTTCATGCACTGTTCATTCTTGTGTAAATGACTGAGGTGTATCCAATGCCAACATTCCGTTACCTTCCTGTTGACCCAATGAAATGTCTCATTAGCTGATTAGTTTTTGTGGACCAACTCTGTAGAGATAGTGATTATAAAAAATGTTTGAAGAATGTAAATGCTTGCTCCTCTGTGCCTTTGCTAGTTTGTTTTCTGTTTGCTTGTTTGTTTCCTGTAGGAATTACAGTTCTTCACCAAGGTTTTCATGTCCTGATCATATTTAGTGACATTATGGCACTTTGGTAACCTCTTTAAGATATAGAAAACAAGTTAGCATGAGAGCAGATTAAAATAACTACCAGTATAACTGCTAATAGCTATCACCCCATTGTGCCAAAGGTTGTGCAGCCGTTTAACTTCAAAAATATGTGCAGACCTTCTATGATGGCCTCTAATAAGCACATGTATAAGGGGGACAGGCAGCCACAGAAACCTTGGCCAAGATGACCCTTCTGCATCTTCTCAGTTTTTCATGCTTTGCATAAATCTTTGTAGTAATATAATCTGCTTCAGTGAGCAAAGATATCCTCCAAGAACAGCTTGTCTGCTTTGAGTAATAGAATCATAGCATCATTTAGATTGGAAAAGACCTCTAAGGTTATCGAGTCCAACCATCAACCTAACACTGCCAAGTCAACCACTAAACCGTGTTCCTAAGCACCACATCTTCTAAACATCTCCAGGGATGGTGACTCAACCATTTCCCTGGGCAGCCTGTTCCAATGCCTGACAACCCTTGTCAGGAAGGTTGCGTCTCCTCTGGTGCAACCTGAGGCCATTTCCTCTTGTCCTATCACTTGTTACTTGGGAGAGAGACCAACCCCCTCCGTGCTACAACCTCCTTTCAGCAATAAGGTCTCCCCTCAGCCTCCTGTTCTCCAGGCTAAACAGCCCCAGTTCCCTCAGCCGCTCCTCATATGACTTGTTCTCTAGAGCTCTCACCAGCTTCATCACCCTCCTTTGGACACACTCTAGAACCTCAATGTATTTATTGTAGTGAGAGACCCAAAACTGAACATAGGATTCAAGGTGTGGACTCGTAAGTGCCGAGTACAGTGTCACAATCACTTCCCTGGTCCTGCTGGCCACACTATTCCTGATACAAGCCATGATGTTGACCTTTTTGGCCACCTGGGCACACACTGGCTCATGTTCACCTGCTGTTGACCAACACCCCCAGGTCCTTTTCCCCCAGGCACTTTCCAGCCACTCTTCCCCAGCCTGTAGCGCTGCCTGGGGTTGTTGTGACCCAAGTGCAGGACCCGGCACTTGGCCTTGCTAAACCTCATACAATTGGCCTCAGCCCAATGATCCAGCCAGTTCAGATCCCTCTGCAGAGCCTGCCTGCCTCAAGCAGATCAACACTCCCATCCAACTTGGTTTCATCTGAAAACTCACTGAGGATGTGCTTGATCCTCTCATCCAGATCATTGATAAAGAGATTAAACAAAACCGGCCCCAGCACTGAGTCCCGGGGAACACCACTCATGCCTGGCCACCAACTGGATTTGGCTCCATTCACCACAACTCTTTGAGCCTGGCCCTCCAGCCTGTTCTTTACCCAATAAAGAGTACACCTGTCCAAGCCATGAGCAGCCAATTTCTCCAGGTTATCTGTCAGCTGTTTTCTAGGACAGTACTTTGGTGAAGTAGGACTCCTTCAGTACTAGCAACTTAGGGTAAAATTGTCTCACATCACCACTAAAGACAAATGGATAAAGAACTAGAGTGATTTTTTTGCAGTGGTTATTTTTCTGGTGGCTGGTCCTAAAAAATGGAAGCCAAAGCCTACCATATGCTTTCTCTTCAATGCTGTGGGGAGGACTAGTTCTCTTGGGGAGACAATCCAAAGACCCTCAGATTCACACTGCTAGTACCTTAACAGTTACTAACAGAAAATTCTGAGCAAGGGAGAAGTCTGATTTTTATGTCCACTGTGCATTTCAGGCACCACAGTCAGTTCCACAAAGGAGATGCTATGCACCCTTCTCAGAATTCAGAATCACAGAATAATGAATGGTTGGGTTGGAAGGGACCTCTGGAGATCACCCAGTCCAACCCCCCTGCTAAAGCAGGTTCACCAGAGCAGATCACACAGGAAGGTGTCCAGGTGGGTTTGAATGTCTGCAGAGAAGGAGACTCCACAACCTCTCTGGGCAGCCTGGTCCAGGGCTCTGGCACCTCAAAGGAAAGAAGTTTCTCCTCATATTCAGATCGAACCTCTTGTACTTCAGTCAAAACTGATCCACGAAGGAAGATCTGAAAGAATGGAAAAAAATCTTATGCTAAAAACATTGTGATGCCCTCCTGGTACAAAATAAAATATCATTTATAACACTTAATCAGAAATAGTTTTATAATAATGCCTGATGACTCTGAGTGTGGAGTCCTGGAGTCAAGTCAAGTCAAGTCAACTTGCCCTCAAGATTATTTATTTTTTAAAATCTATTGCCTGTTGAATTCAAAGCATAGGGGCCTGTAGGTACATTCAAAATATTTGCCAGTGTTGAGAAGGAGGAAAGATTCATATGTCCGGAAGAGAAACAATGTGAAAGAGCGAACTGCTAACCGACCTGAGTAGCTTTCTGGGAGGGGAGAGTCTTGCCAAAGTGTACAAGTCAGTTCTCCACATTTTCTGGACAAATATTGCCACTACTGGGCTATTATGATAGCAGATACTGTTGCAGTTGGGGTTTTATAAAGAAAGAAGCTACAAGTGCATTTTGGCACATTTGTCCTGTTGAGTATGTGTCCCCGCTGCTTTCAGAAGACATATTCCAGACTGGATGTCTTAAGAGTTAGGCATCGTTCTACGTATTTTCTGTGTCCTGACAGAGCTCATGATTTGGGGGAAGGGGAAGAAGGCAGAACTGCACCTGCTTGAAAAATAAATTTTAAAAATTGCCATATTCGTGTAACTATTCGTTACCATGAAAATATACTCAGGTCCTTTATTTTTATAGGCACCTTTCTTTTTAATTGTACATGACTATTCCTAAATCCTACAGCTAATTTAGTTATAAAATTAGCTTAAACACCTAGCAAATCCATTTTCTAAGTATGAAAGGAATGCGAAAAATCTCAAAATCCATCCTGCAGCAAGGTAAACTTTCTATTGTGTTTGTTCTGCAGATGGAAAGATGCAGAGAGACAACAACTCACAACACATCTCAGCATCTCCAAATTAATAATGTCTTTGGATTGTTTGGGTTTTTTTTGGGGGGGGAGCATAAAGTGTTGGGGTTGAGATAAGCTTTTTTATTGATAAAAACCACATAAATAAACAGGAAAAGCATTTACAGAGAAGTCCTCTGAGCCCTGTTTATTACAACAGAAATTCTACAGCACACAAACAGTATAAACAACCTGTGTGCCAAATTCATTTTATTTGAGGGAAGACGTGAGGAAAAAGCGATGTGCTGAAAAGTACTTTTGTTTTTGCTAAACGAAGGGAACCCCTTGGGATGCCTTCCCCCATTTATCAATTCCCTTTGAGAAGGAAACAAAGCTCTATAAGCCTGTGCATATATGTGCATTTCTAGTCTCTCTAGAACAACAGAATATCATCATAATAGGGTTTACAAGCAGCTACATTTCTTCATTGTTCTTACGTTGCTTCCTGCAGTTAAAAACACTCATCTGCATGATTTATAGTACGTAACCAGGTACATGGTCTATTCATGCATTCTAGTTTTGACCATTGTTGTTATTTTGCACTTTTCTGTAAAAAAGCATATAAATCCAATAGCTCTCTAAAGAGTAAATTTTAAAACAAATGTCCTCCCAGCCTATCTTTTAGCTCTACAGCTACTGGATTATCAAAATAGAAGAAACTGACAGCAACTCCTAGGCAGTAAAGGTAAGTAAATGCATATTTCCCCATCTTATTTTTATATGGAAAAAATTCTATTTCTGTACCTTGGTAAAAGCAAGCAAAGCTTTAGTTAGTTTTAAAGTAATTTCCAGGAATTATGCATCTGATTTTGTTTTCATTGGAGCAAAACAGAAACAAAATTGCACTGTGAGTGAAACTCGACTAATGTTAGCAGTTAAATAGATCAGGAGAAATACTGTCATTCTTATTTCTGAAAAATATCTATCCAAGACGAGGAGTATAATCATGGATGAAAGGCCTTCTTCAAAGTCTTGACATTGTACAAAATGTTACTAAGTTATTAATAATTATTATTATTCCTTTGTACAGCTGCAAGAGGGTTGTAATTCACAACCAATGAACTGTTGTTTACATGTTTCCAGTCCCACTAACTTATAGAAACAATATTGTTATTTTGGGAAGGAAAAAAAACCTAACCCAACCCAACCCAACCCAACCCAACCCAACCCATCACATTCAGTCCTGTACAAATTTTTGTTCCTAATAATGGAAGTGAGTTTCACTTGGTCAAATTCTGGATTTTCTTGGAATGTCTCCCCTGGATGGCTTAATTTGTAGAAACAACATTGGAAATATAATCTGCTGTATGCTCTCTGATGAGCTACTGGGTGCAAATGGTTCAAGAAACCTGTTCTGGTTGCCCATAACCCCTGAAGTCTGAGGCTAAGTGAACAACTAAGTTGTTTTATAACGTCAATGAAACTATTTCCTACCTGCAGGTTACCTCTTACATCAAGGTTGGAAACGGCAGCTTTTAAAAATGAATTTTCTCTGTGATATCGTTAATTCTCGTTAATACAGGGATGACAACACACACCCATGTCATGCAGGTGTGAGGGCAGAGCTGCTTTGTAAGCAGTGACTGTGTGAATCACGAGTCAGTCTGAACTTGACATTTGAATTTCACAAGTCGTTTTTAATAAAAGTCGAAGCAAACAGCCAGAATATTGGTTGAACTTTGCATTAATTCTCTCTCTTGGGAGTAGAACTAAATGATTGCTCTTTGTTCTCTTTGTCCAGCACTAAGAAATAAATAAATACATCAAATGAACATATTTTTTTCCTCTTCCTGAAGCTGCTGGGTGTTTCACGCTTGAGGTGTGTAAACCCTTGCTATCCAGCCGACTGCACTTGTGTAGACAATAGCTCTGAGGACCTCTCTGAAGCATTTTGTATGAGCCTCATTACAAAGTGCATGACAGGCGTTAATTGATGTATCTTGACAATACCGTGATAATTAGAGTATTAATCTTTTGCAGATGAAGACCCAAAGCACAGAAAATAGTCCAAAGATAAGCCATGACAGAGCGGCGGATCAGATTTCGGCTGGCACCCCACACACAAACCATCTTTCTCTGGTGCCCTGGCCTATCTCCACGATCTGACCTGGGCTGGTTGTGCCTGTGTTGGAGCACGACAGAGCGCAGGGCAGCTGTAAAACCAGAACTATTTGATGTCGTTGTCTCAGGTTTCTGCTCGTGTCCCTCATCTCAGGTGACACATTCTCGCAGCTGTCAAACCCGGAGCTGATTTGCATTTCGCTGGCTTGGAGTGGAAGCAAAATTCAAGCTTATTCGAGTTTATTCCTGCCTGAGCACACGCTCCTGGCACAGACAGGTATGCCAGGCAACATCTGATATTCCCAGGAATTCAACTACTAGACTTATTTCAACATCATAACCTCTTCACTAAAGAGAAGTTTCAATTGAGATGTGTATTGTGTTTCTCCCAATGTGTTCTGTGTAGTGAGCTAAATAATTCAAACTATAGTGTGCCTTAAAATTTTCCACTTTGTTTTTTTATAAGTGTTTCTATACTTTATGCTACCTGCAAATATTTCTGGGTTAATTGTTCTTGGGCAGTCAAGGGACGTGATAGTGCATTTATCAATAATTACAGGTGTGTGTATTTCTGTCTTCAGGTGAAAAGGGGAAATATCCTGCAGACAAAATATTGTGGGTAACAGCAGAAAAGGAAAATGTTTTATATATGATCAGCTTTAGGAATTAAGCTCTTGTATTTATGGACTAATAGCATTATTGGAAACAGCAGTTTTCATATGTTATTTTTGTTATAAAATATTTTGTTATAAAATATTTTGTTATAAAATAACAAAAAGCCTAAATAATGCTGTATCTTTCCAAGTTTATTACGGTATTTTATAATGTAATAGATGTATAAGACAAGAATATTAAGTAAAGCCTTTTCAGACTGTGTTACTATGTAAGAATGAACTGCATTTTTTTATGAAGTTCCTTCAAAATCATGCAATGCAGGGGTGAAGAAGGCCTATGATATTCTTCAAGTTTCAAAACAACTGTTAATTACATGAAAAAGTAGAGAAAAAATGTTATTTAGGTGAATCTGGAAAAAAAAAAGAGTTGGATTTTGTGTCCTTTGATGCTGATGAGAGACAGTATAAGAACAGGGTGTCTCTTACGCTTCTGTGGCTTCTGATTTTCATCTGTGCCACACACAGCTTTGTTTCTTGTTGTGAGCCTATAACCAAGGGGGTTGATTCAGTTGAGAATTAGTAACATACAAATTTAAGGGGTTTTGTCAGCTGAGGTGAGAGTCGTATTAAATCACCACTTTCAGTTTCTTCTTTTGCAAAGCAGTTTGCTGTTTTGAAAGGTAGTTTTTCCTTCTGTAGATATTCCTGAATTTCTGATGTATATAGATGCTCTTTCATAAGCACATAAAATTTTGGTTTGATCATCGTCGCCTCCTTTTTTTCTTGTACCACGGTTGTTCAGGATTAAAGATAGACCATGCTGTACCACAAAAATTAAAAAATCCAAACCAGCAAAACTCGCACATCCCTTTTACTGCGGGTGCTTTCAGTGCTATTCAAGGTAGGTACAAATGCACCAGGCTCTAAACATCTCTGCGTGCTGTGTTCTCCGTGCTCTGATGCTGGTGGTGGGAGGTTGACCTGCACCCCAGGCTGTTCCCAGGGCTGTGACCAGGGACAGGCTTTGATCGTGGACTTGCCAAGTGACAACAGTGCCTCCCGGTGGCTCCCTCGGTCCTTCCTTCTTCATGCCTTTAAATTTTAAAGCTCTTTTTTTTTTTTTTGGCTGTTGTTCCTTTTGTGTTTTGAATGCTGAGTGCACACGAGTAAGTACGCTCCTTCTTTGTGCACAGTAAGACATACGCAGATTTGCAGGATCTTTTTTTCTTTTTTATGTGATTTTTCTACTACAGTCATGGCAACTGAGGCTCAGAATTAAAACCCCAACACATTGTTTTCTTCTTGTTCTGGCTTGGCAAGATTATTTAGGAAGATGCACAAAGCCTTATATTCCTTAAGTCAAATTTGGGTCCAAACCAATTTCTTATGCAGCAAACTGAGCAATCTAATTGCTGGCAACTTCTCATCATCTTACAGAATGTAGGCTTTATTCGTGATTTAATGAGTCTGTATCCTTTACCTTAATTATATGCATTCGCTTTTTTGTGTTGCTTATGTCTTTGTGATAACACCCGGGTCCACTTAACCTGTCTGCACAGGGATTACAGGATCACTCAGACCTGAGAGAGGTGAGTCGCTTTGTGAAAGCTGAAAGTCACTGTTTAAAAAAGGGTCAGCCATCCTAAAGTTTTGGGCATTGACTCCAGCGGCTCCGCTGTCACATTCATAGCCGGCTGCTTTTTTAACGCTTCATGTACTAAATAGCTGAAAATCTTAAAAAGTGATCAAATTACAGACATGTGCCATGTGTATTTTTATATCGTGAGATAAGACGTAGCTACAGTTATGCACAGGATGAAATTAGCGTGTAGGGGAGCTTTCTTTGTAACCCTTAGAGAGTGAGATTTTAAAGTTTAAAAGGACCACTGGTATTTCAGGTCATTTCTCAGAGGTTGGCTCAGAGGCTGTTGGCTTTACCTGGCAAACGTTGAATGAAAAACTTAACACTCTACGAATGGTGATACAGAAGTCTCTGCTAGCACTTCCCTTCATGGAGAAAAGGGGCTTACACGATCTAATATGCAACAATTTGCAAGTATCCTTGCTTTTAATGGTTCATTGAAAAGCAATAGACTTCCATTTTGTCAGGCTACAGCCTCTATTTATTGAGGCATGTTGTAAAATGGTATAAAGTGAGTTGAGATGGATATGGCCTTTGCCGTGTATTTTCTTCAATTATATGTGAATTACAAAGTCTAATTAAATGTGTGTTTTACAGAACAGAAAACAATTCCATTTTTTAAAGGTGAAATAAGCAAGAAAATTAAATCAACTCTGTGAATTTAACATTATGGCTGTATAGTTAATTTTGAGGTTTTATATTCATATTTTAGCTTGCTGTTGAAATCACACTATATTCGGAGGTGTAGTTTTGGGGGTTGCTGTGTGGATTTTTTTCTTTCTTACCTTAGGACTGTGCTTGCAATCCCGTCTCGACACAAGAGAGCAGCTTCGCTGGATGTTCCAGGCCCTGTAAAAGTTGGAGTCTGCATTTCTAAAAATGCCTGCTGGTGGTGAACAGTTCCTGGTGGATGAAAAGCTGGACATGAGCTGACCGTGCTCTTGCAGCCCAGAAAGCCAAATGTATCCTGGGCTGCACCAAAAGCAGCGTGACCAGCAGGTCAGGGAGGTGATTCTGCCCCTCTGCTCTGCTCTGGTGAGACCCCACCTGGAGTCCTGTGTCCAGCTCTGGAGCCCTCAGCACAGGACAGACATGGACCTGTTGGAGAGGGGGCAGAGGAGGCCAGCAAGATGATCAGAGGCTGGAACAGCTCTGCTGTGAGGACAGGCTGAGAGAGCTGGGGTTGTTCAGCCTGGAGAAGAGAAGGGTCCAGGGAGGCCAAGACCTCACGTCCTTCAATTAAAAGAGAACTGCAGCATCAAGTAGAGATGTTAGGTTGTCACAGAAACACACACAATCACAGGACGTCAGGGATTGGAAGGGACCTTGAAAGCCCATTGTCACGGAGGCACCCCAAAATAAGTTTCAGCGGACAACAAGGTCCAAAACTAACTTTATTCTGGCGAGAAAAGCACCACCGATAAACTGATTAAAAACGGGTTTATACAATTAACTAGCACTCCAATAACATAAGATATAGGTTCGGGTATCAGGTTAGGAGATTATTTGGGATACAGCGAAATAAAAATAATGGAGATCCGCAGTGTACATACACACACTCACAAGAAAATAAAACCGGAGCCCTCTCTGGCTGTTTACCCACAAGGGAGAAACGGTAACCTGTTGTGGCCAGGACTTACTCCTGACTGCCTGGCAAGGA
>VWYH01007080.1:317280-330966 GCA_013399365.1 Pampusana beccarii
AACATTAATGAGGTCACCCCTCAGTCTCCTCTTCTCCAAGCTCCAGAGCCCCAGCTCCCTCAGCCTTTCCTCACACGGGAGATGCTCCACTCCCTTCAGCATCTTTGTTGCCCTGCACTGGACTCTCTCCAGCAGTTCCCTGTCCTTCTGGAACTGAGGGGCCCAGAACTGGACACAATATTCCAGATGCAGCCTGTCTCATGTTGGATTTTAGAACCTGAAGAGCCCAGAAGTGCCGGTGACTTTTGTATATGTGACTCATGACTATACGTCGACTGGTACTCATGGATTTAGACGTAGCATTAAAGACAGAAAACAAATGTGAGCTGGTGAGACTCTGTATGGGCAGCAGTCTTGGGGGAAGACAGAAGTTCCCGGCACAGAGATGTCAGAGTCCTGAACTGTTTGCACTGCTTTGCCTGCACGGTGCAGGTGTCGATACGCTGAAGCTGTGGGGCAGTAAAGCTCATTCTGACCTCTCTGTGTCAGTATATATTCATGCATCTATGCTGTGCAATAAAGATGTGCTAATATTGCCAAGGGAAAGATATTATTTGTTGTATTTTCTTTCGGTGGAGCGATCCCCATCGACAACTTTCCTGCAGTGCTAAATTCCCATGGTTATATGATGATTTTTATTTTGTGTTCTTAAGCTTACGAGTGCCTCTCACAAGGCCAGATTCTCAGCTACTTTCTCTGCTGGGCTTCCTGTGTGTAATATTTGTGTAATGGTGGCATAAAACATGACAGAGTTGTTTTATCCAACTCCACTTTCCAAAAAAAGAGAAAGGAGAAATAAGTTCACCATGAGATGGGTAATAAAAGCAATTAAGTTCTTAGTTCTCTTGTTATTATTGAAGCATCATTTACCAAAAAAAAGAAAATAAATCACATCCACCAGTCCCTTTGTAAATGTTTATTTGTGTGATTTTCTATTGCCTTATTTCCTGCCACAGGATTGTTTTGTTTTCTACTCCGTGAGGAGGTTTCCTTGCTAGTCGTATTCCTTGGGAGACGAGAAGCAATCTTTGTCATGAAGCAACTTCTTTGTTAGACACTTTGTCTCTCCTACACATTCAATCCACTAGTGCCCTGCAGAAAAGAACGTATTGCCTGACAAGATAGCGCTGTTTAATAAGTGGTGAAATCTTTTTGTGTTTTTGATAACTTGGCTTTGAGGGAGCTGGAAGGAGGATATTAAAAGCTTTCGGTTACAAACATGTGCTGGAAGGGCGATCTTGACGCTGTGCTTTGGTAGCACAGAAAAGGTAAGTGTAAGAGCGATGTTGTGCATTAGTGAGTACACAATTCTGTTTGTGGAGGAAAGAATTCTGTATCTTTTAATAATCTTTCTCGGGCATGCCTGCCTAACTTTTAGTTTTTGGCAAGATCTTAGAATAGAGCAAATTACTTTTTTTTTTTTTNTTTTTTTTTTTTTTTTTTTTTTGCAAGAGTGGGCAGTTCAGGTAAATTATGAGTTTTCCCTCTTTTTGCTTTAGAACATCTGAGCCTCCGAGGCAGTATTTGGTTGCAATCCTCTTCTCCTCCTGGCTCAAAAGCTTTGTAGAATTGCTGTTATCAGTTTTCTGTTCTGTGACAGTATATTTGAACAGCAGGGATGCTGCAGCCCAGGATCTGGGACTTGTAACAGCTCTGCGCTTCCAGGATGTTTATGACATATTGTGTGGAGCACAACAGAGTTCTGGTAAGCGTCTTGGGTTAAGAAAGATACATGCTGTAACTAAAGCAATATTCTGTTGAAGAGACTGCTGCAAGTAAGAATCTTGAGTGCTAAAAGTTTTCCTTTCTAAGCAGTTCCAAATTAATTTATGGCACTGAGATGGTCTGTGAGTGCTTGCTATGGCTTTCAGGGAGATGGTTGCTCACATGATTTAGTCTAGATTTTTTTTTTTCTTCGTCTGCTGTTCCATGTGTCTCTATTCTTTTTGCAGCTCTGAGGTGTGTAAAAGTGCCCGAATGGCAAGAAGAGAAGATAGCTGCTAATGACAAGAACAGACACTGCATTGGAGCAAGGAAGAGCTGCTCTCAAGGTGCTGGTCCCAAACCTGTCGTTTTCCAGAGAAAAAAGATGTCCCATGTGGCAGGGGGGAGGCAGATGGCTGGTGTATGCAGAGGATGATAGTGAAGAGGGATTCAAGGGAACAGGCAGTATTTCCAATGAGAAAGGAACCATTTGAGATGGCAACCTAGCTTAGACAAAATGAGTAGACAACAAGAATGCATAAGAGTAGAAAACAGACAAGGATCAGCGTGTGAAGAAGCATATTCAGAGGAGCAGAGAAAGAGGAATGAACAGATGGATGCAGTATCATTTTTTTACACAAAAAAGGGAAGTGAATTGTAGTATTACATTGAAGATTTATCTATGAATGCCTATATACGTGTAACTATTTACTTACACATACATATACTTGCATATAAAATGCACATATTTTCTTAATACTGTCTATATGAACAGCTGCTGCTGGTATAAAATTATTCTTGTGGTCTTGGTTTATAGTTTGTAAGAGCTTGTGAACTCTGCTATGGGAGATAAGAGAGCTTCTGTACTGAGCAGAGGGAATATTCTATAGCATTTGGATACCATTACCTGATTCTAGCTCCTCTGTAGTTCTGTGAAGTGAATGTAGAGACTTGGATAATTCAAGTGTATGAGTTAATAAATTACAGTTGAGTATATCCAGTTACTATAATGGCTCTTAAATAATTAAACAAAGCAATCTTAAATAGGATACTGCTACACCGTGCTAACTAGAAAGGTGTCATCAGAGTTACTAAAAACTTATCCCTTAAGGTCCCATTCCACTGTGTATATAGAGTACAATTAGTGGCTGCTTTGTGGGTCTGGAGGAAATGAGTATAAATCAAAGGCACAGAGCGCTTGCAGGGAATCGAGTGGAATTTAATGATGAGAAATGTGCGAGTTATGAAAATGTGGCTCAGTCGCTGACGAACCACCTGGCCTTGCTATGACTCAATTTACCTGTCTGTAGGATGGCTCCAGCCCCCTTCCAGGTCACCGCAAGAATTAATGCTTCGAAAGTTTTGTCACACTCTTTGAAGAGGACACTAATTTTTAAATCAACATCTGGAATAAAGACAGTATTGGAAGGCAGTGGTGTACGTGGACTCGAAATCCTGATGGAAGCAGAAAGCAATGTACTCGTAATTAGTTCCACTGACATCTGACAATTTACTTGCGTAAGTGAAGGATATAAGATTAGTCTTTTGTTAGGACTCTTGCAGGAGCTAAATCTGTACTTGGTACCAATGAGGTAACAATGGGCTGATTGATCATTTGTGCAGACATCAAGTTAAAAAAATCAAAATCAAAACCAAAAACAAACAAAAAAACCATCACCACCACCACCAAAAATCAGAAGCCTAAAACAAAAGGAAAAATATGTTGTTTTGGTTTGTTTTTTTTTTTAATATTCTCATAAAATTCTCATTCAAATAATAATAATAAAAAATAACAGTGATATAAGCACAGTTCTTTTCCATGGAAAACTAGACATACTGTCTGAAAACTGAGTCAGGGCCATAGAGCATATCAGCAAAAGACTCTCTGGAAGAACTTTACTCAAAGGCTTTTTACTGTCTGTGGTATTTCAGATGTTCTCACAGCAGGCAAACCATATATTGTGTTACTTTCTTTGAGAAATTGCAGGAAAGCAGCTGGTGAAATACAAGGTGTCATCCAACACTTGTTTCATATACAGTAAAGCAGACCAGTAATGCAGGTTTCTATGATTTATCGATAAAGAGTCAAACCACATACTGGAGCTGCCTCTAGACAACTCACTCAGTGCTCTTTTAATAGTAATAACTGAGATTTATATGGTGCCTTTCATTCTCCAAAGATCCCAAAGCATTTTATGAACTCCTTTTAACACCCTTTTTTGAGAGGATATTCAAGGCTCATGAAGAAAATGAGACCACCAATTGGTCAAGAAACAATTGTCTGGCAAAATATCCAATACCATTATACAATAGCTTGAGACAGGAAGAGAAGGCCAAAGGTGTCAAAACAGGATGGCGGATAGTATATAATTAGATATATTATAAAAAACATGCAATCTATCTAAGTACACCGAAAATCGAATCTAGACATTGTACTGCAGGCCTTGTCTTAGAGGAGACAGTTGTATTTTTTTAACTCATAGTGTGAAAACAACCCAACACTGATCACTGGAATACTTTCCTATGTGTGCAGCTACAAGAAGAACATATTTTTACCACTGCTAGTTGCTCTATCATAGTATCCAAGATATATCAGGTGCTGTTTAGTTGTTGTAGATATAATCCTTGTACTAAAAAAAACCCTCATAAGAAAATAAGAAAGTGAGGGATGTACAAGAAATTACAAGAGGTGATAATTGCAGCTTGCTCTGCTCCTTCTTTCAGACTTTGGATTTTTCTCGATCACCAAGCCTGATTTGCCATTGTGATTTTACAAAAAAGCGGCTTTTCTGCTTTGTGTCAACTGGGAGGTTGTTTTCGCCTTTATCTCAGCCAACGAGAGTAGAAGTTGCGTATTCCTATAGTCAGACTGCGTCCAAATCTGATTTAACTTGCATAACATGTGCGGATTCATGAAGTATAAAGCAGGACAGCTTGTGATGTGCTGGTTTGTTTGTTTGTTTTTAATAAATACCACGAATGTGTAGGAGCA
Source organism: Pampusana beccarii (assembly GCA_013399365.1). Classification (NCBI taxonomy): domain Eukaryota; kingdom Metazoa; phylum Chordata; class Aves; order Columbiformes; family Columbidae; genus Pampusana; species Pampusana beccarii. The sequence goes on from VWYH01007080.1 coordinate 321,977, forward strand.
GGGTATGGTATTTTTTAATTCCTTTCCTTGCCCTTTTGAGTCTTCAGAAGCCCTGGAGGGGTTGCCTCTGGGAATCGTTTATTTACAGACAAGGGAAGAGAGGTTTATTGAGTAGTGAAAATATCATCTTGTTTTGTTGCTGTATTTTCCACTTTTATTCTGCGAGATCAGCCTGTACAAGAAAAGCACTTTAATGGAATATAACTGCTCTATGAAGAGGGCTTGAAGAGATATCTATGCAGTATTTATACGCTGCCTCGATTACCACTGCAAAATAGTTTGATGATTCAGCAAGGGGCCCTAACAGTATCTCCGATAATTCTTTCCCTTTTAGGTCTCTGAAGAAGAACCAAATCTATACTATTTCTTGGTCTTCTATTCCCTTTAGGTCGCAAATTTCAGTACAGAAAGTAGATACATAATCTTCCATGAGCTGGAAATGCAGATGAACCAGCAGCAAGGCTGAGCTGAATGGAAATCCAAGAGTTTGTAACGACGCAAGCTGTTCTCCATGAGATACCTCGAGGTAAACGTGTCTGGTTTCCACTTACAGTAAAAAAAAAAGCGTTGGGGATATACCCCTTACAGGAGCACACACAGCACTCTCAACAGAAATGTGATGCAGCAAAGGAAGTGTTTTACTTCAAATTGTTTGTGTAGTTACCGTGCAAAGCAGGTGTATAAATTTTCATTGTCTCCAAAGGCAAAAGCCCTGGAGTTAAGTGAAGAAACCAAGAGCGGGAGCTGGAAGGAGCTGGTGCACAGCACTGTGTGGGAGATGCTGTAAAGAAGAATATTTTTTAACGGTGTCGGAAAGCACATCAGGGGAGATGGTAGCGAGCGTCGGTCGCTCAGGAATACACAACGAGCTGTTGTTAAGAATATTGTGACAAGTTATATGGAGCACCAAGGGAGACTCCAGGCTTTATCAAGAGTGAGGCAATCATTCCCACCTCCATAAAAGTATCTTGGCAGGCAAAGACTATAAATGTAATAAAAGAGTGGGGTGAAGGGAAATGTTGTCTGTGCCCATAAAAGAGGACAGTGATTGTGTAGTTAGAGTGCTTCATAAAATCCTTCAAGTTAGCAGGAGGGGAAGAAATTGGGTGGAAAGATGAGTACAAAGCAACCTATTATATTTTTGTTGGAGGCTGGTAGGGTGGATGAGGGAAAGTGCTGCTGGACCCTCGTCTGATTTTACGCCTTTCTATGAACAGCAGCTACTGGTCACTGTCGCACACAGGACTCAGCAAGATGGACCTTTTCTCTATTTCAGTATGGATATGTTTTGTATTTCTAGCTAAAATAAAGGATAGTAGTAAGGCTGAGAGAAGAATTTCATAAATTAAGTACATACAGTGTTTTTACACAGTCTTAGACAAAGAGCCGTCCAAAGGGCAGAATGGAAGCTGTGAATTAGATGACAACTAATTTCTGTTTTGGTTTCGTGTTTTGTTGTTTTTTTTCCCCCTCTGGAAAGCTGTGTCGAAAAAGAACGAGCAACCCAAGCTGCTTTTCTTGATAGGATTCAATAATTGTCCAAACTGGNGCTTAGACAAAGAGCCGTACAAAGGGCGGAATGGAAGCTGTGAATTAGGTGACAACTAATTTCTGTTTTGTTTTCGTGTTTTGTTGTTGTTTTTTTCCCCCTCTGGAAAGCTGTGTCGAAAAAGAACGAGCAACCCAAGCTGCTTTTCTTGATAGGATTCAATAATTGTCCAAACTGGTTTTGCATAAAAATAGCTTCTTACTACAGGTTTCTTTTCTGACCTAGACAATCACATTCATAGTGTAGGCATCATATTAATGATATAAATTAGATCACCGACAATTGTTGGAAAATAACGGTTCTGTCAGTTCACAAGAAATATTTTGTGACAGTCCTTTACATTCTCCTCATTTTCTTGTAAAAGTCTTTGAGACTGAACTATTAGGTTCAATATATCTTGTGCACATCCTAAACACTAACTGAGGCAGTGCAGAAAGATTTGTCATTTACCCTAATTCAGGCTTTATTCTGCTTCTGTAAGACACGACATGGTAACGGGTAGAGATTCAGACTTGAAAAAACATGCCTTTGGAAAAGGAGATTTCAGTTGTTTAGATATAACGGTTAATGAGAGCTGTGATAGCTCTCTGGAGATACATAAAAGACTACTAATGACTGGTTCATTTATAAGTGATGAAGATCTCTCAAGATCAAAATCCTTCAAAAAATGCAATAAACAGAGAGCTGTGAACTTGCGGAGATCTTTACAGTGGTACACTGTCATTGTTACCCCACTGGTGATATTTTTTAATGCTCAGCTTCTAATGGAATTATTGTTAATTTGCAACGTCTTGCAAGACATTCGGTTTACCTTTCTTCTTCTGCTTCATATCTCCGCTTTGCAGAGCCCAGTGGTTTATGGCTACCGTATGTTGATATTTTCTCAGTCACATCTTTTTTTTCTGCCTGAAAGTTCAGTTTGAGTGGAATTAGAAGATTTTGCACAATCCTGTGCAATGCGTTCAGTGTCCATTCAGACTCAGGAGGACTCAAAGCCTCCGGTCCTTTGGTGATCAGCCTATTTGGGATATTTCAGAATTGTTGTGCAAACAGAGATCAGCTGGACAAATCCGTGAAGCAGGTCTTACTCATGCTGAAACATTAGTACAACTCTGCATTTCTGCCTAGAAAATACTTATCACGAGTACTATAGACCCCATGGTGACTGACTGAAATGCACATGACCCTCTCCAAAAACACAATCTAATTTCTATGCACAGAAATAAATTGTCATATGTCAGCATATGAATAATATCTTTATTTATTTATCTCTTTTCAATTTTTTGGTCTTATTTGTATGCCTTACTGACATTCGATTTTTAAGTATAAAATATAAAAACCAAAATTGATATTTATGTGGCTTATTTTACAGGATAAAGAAATTAAATAATTATTTCCAGAAGTGTTTTCTTCAGTTTTGCTGATTAAAAAAACCAAAAACTTGGAGTAAAGGCTAACCAGATCTTACCACAAGGGTTTCTCTGAATTGCCAGGAGAGCTGGACATGAAGCATAGGGCTATGCTATTTGTAGAGTACTTCTATGACTTGTGTATAAAATCTCTTCTAGAAATACAGTTTTACTATTACTTAGTTCCCTCACAGAATACTCAATGCAATCATGAGAAATAAATCTCTTATTCTTTGTGTGCAGCTCTCTCTTCCCCACATGGGATGAATGGCAAGACTGCCATTAACTCCAGAAATTGACAATCAAATCCATGATTTGAAAGCAAACTCAAATTACAGTGGACAGCATCAGTGTTTCAGTAGCTAGAGAAGCAGATGTTGGTTCATGACCTGAAAAGTATCGAGCATCTGTAACTTTCACAGAAGTCAAATTACAAATGCTTAACACCTCCCAGAGTTTGTCCTGCTATTTCAAAATGTAGATTGTGGCTAGAGGAGAGAAAATGGCAGTTTAGCAGGAATATTTCTTTGGGGTTAAGTAATCAGAAAATTCATTAGCAGCCAAACTGTACTAAGATGGATGGAGCAGATCTCTTTCTACCAAAACTAAAATTTTAATATGCCACACATGGATGAAAAGGATTTTGATCATTATGCCACTATAAAAATTAATAAAGCTGTGAATAATAATAGTCATCCATTCCAATAACATGAATATTTATATAATATTGCCATCTGATAGTGGTTAGGTCAGTGAGGAGTTGTAATTACCACTATTGATTAACTCTAAATGATGCATACTGATGACTAATAGTGAAATCGTATGTTGTTTTAAAATCACTTCTTCCACTTTCTCTTTCTGCTTCTTCTCCTCCTTTAGCTCTGCAATCTGTTCCATTAGTCAGTGTGTTTGTGAGGGTACAGGCGCTCACCTCCTATGGCTTGTCCATTAGGAATTACCCTCATAAGAGCACCGACTATAATTTAATATATATTAAAAAAAATTGAATTCCAGTCTGGCTTAATCCTAATGACACAAAAGTCAATAAGATCCAGGATTAATAATTGTGCAAACATTATTAACAACGGGAACAAAAATGGAAGATATCTGAGCTACTAAAGTGTTAAATTATCCATCATAACATCTGTTTTCATGAGGTGGTCAGGCACAAATTTTCTTATTGCAGATTTACACGGGACCTATTTTTAAAATGATGGTGCAAATAGTTTTTCACACACACAATAAAATATTCGTTTCTTGTGGGATTCCCGGAGTGTTTTGCACATGCTAAGAAATATTGCTTGCTTCATATTGCTGATCATCTTTGAGAAATTAAGAAGACAGTTTAACTCAGCCAGAGTTAAATTAGGTCATTAGGAAGGTGCAACAGAGCTCCGATTTGTTGACTGCAGTTGGAGCTGTGGTTACCAGGCCTTGAGATTTTTTGAACAGTAACCTATTGACTGTTGTTGAATTAATTCAATATAAGACTTAAGTACCTTCAAGTGGAGTTCCCTGATGCCTAGAGTCGCATCCAGATCTCAGAGGTCTGACTTTCTATCAGGTGCACAGGAAGATTTAGGCAGGGAAAGCAAGTTAAAAATTTACACCCCGAGGGTGAGGTTTCACGAAAAAGACTAAACTGAGCCAGAGGTATAGTTTTCTTTCCCCTCCTTTTTATTTGTTCCCTTGCTTGAACTAGAAGATAACTGCCCTAGGAAGAAAGAGGGAACAGTTTTGTTGTGAATTGGTCTGTTATGAATGTGAGATGCAAGGAGAGCATAAGTAGGCCGCCCCTCTGATTATCATGAACTATTAGATCAAAACCATTTCAGAGCTCAGGTTGAGCTCTCTTCCTGTAATCTATAGGATTTGCTAAGCATATGGGTATATTTGCAGCCCTGACCCCCTTCCAGAGAAGTCTCAACAAAGGTCTTCCAGATGGATTTACCTAGCTATTTGGAAGCTAGAGCCAAAAGTTCTCTCAAAGAGCTATGTGATGACAATTTACTCTTGTCTTTTTAAAGAGGAAGGAGAAACAGTGGTAGTGTCACTCCTTTACCTTCAGGACAAGTGGTTAGAAGCTCTTGCCCACAAAGTGAGACCCTAGTTCAAGGCCTGTCTCAGCCACAGTGGTTTCAAAGAACTTACACCTATCTCTTCAAACATCATCCTCGCCAGCAACAGGCACAGGAATCCTCTCCCCCAGCTAGCACAGTCTGCTGCATTTTCTTAAAAATGATGAAATACATATTTCGCTAATAGGATCAAAATCTTTCTGCCTATTTATCAAGAAACATTTGATTAATCTAATCCAGAACGTAAGTTATTTAGAGGGAATAACATGTGGTGCAGTTGATGTGAGAAGGAAGCAGTATAGACGTGCTTTTCGAAGTCTCAGCCCTCTGAGAAGTGAGAGGTAAGGGGGCAATAACCCTCTTCAAGCTGTGAAATATTAAAGAGACATCTGAAATGTTTCCTTTGCAGATTTTGTCTGAAAATTGATTTATTGGTGCTTTAACACTCAGGCATATTCACTAAATAGGACCACAGATGTGGCCATATTTCTGACTTGCTAAGTCTGATGAATGTGGGACCTTTTATCCTGCAGCTTGTGGTCAGAAGCGAGTGCAGTGGTCTCAGCCCTGTTTCTAGTGTCCACTTAGTGACCCTAATTGTTGGCCTCTGCTGTTCTTTCAGATGACGGGATGACATCTTACTTGTACTGGAGGTGTATTTGCAGAATAAATAGTAACATGCTTGTCAATCCATTACAAAGATGTTTCCTTTTTTATTCCCTGTGCTTTTCCTATACTGTGCCGAAGCTGGACAATCCATCACCTTTCCTGCCTTTAAACGTAAAAGTTGCATTGCAACTTGAGTTAGTCAGTACTGGGGTTTGATGTTTTACTACTACAAGGGAAAGGTGGCAGAGAGATGTTTTCTTCTTTGTTCAGCTCTCTTATCTCACCTGTTCACCGGTCTCTTTCCCACTTTCCTGCACACTCTGGTATAGGATCACACCAAGGAACAGAGTGTTTTCATGAATAAATCTCACTGCTGCCCAAGTCACATTAAGACAATCAATTCTGTTACAAAACAGTTCAGAAGGAGGGACATTTTCCTTCATCGTCTCTGTGGCCTTTGACACCATAAAACCAGAAGAATTTAAAATTATTTTTCTTCATTAGAATCACAGAAGGGTTGAGGTTGGAAGGAACCTCTGGAGGTCAAGCAGAGCTACCTGGAGCCAGTTGCCCAGAACCATGTCAAGAAAATTTTTTAATATTTCCAAAGATGGAGACTGCACAACCTCAATGAGCAACCTGTTTCAGTGGTTCATCACATTGTACCTGCTGGATCCATCTTTTCTGGAACTGTCTTCATCTCCTACACCCACTGTTTTCACAAACAGCCTTAATAGCATGCAGTGCTGGCTACTGCAATGGAAATGTGATTTTCATGGTCTATGATGGGTATAAATTTCACCGTTTTGTAAGCATCTCTTTCTTGGCTTGTACATTTTCATACAAGATCATAGACCACTCTTACTCTAACAAGTCAAAAGTAACCAAGACTGTCACCTGGCCCAGAAGCTAATGGCTGGTGTCCACACCACTGGAGCTTTTTTGCTTCCAAAACAGGGTGGTTACATCCATATTTCCTCCCAGTAGTGATCACTGGCCTGTGCTAACTCCCAAACCGTGCTTGGACATTGTTTGGGGAGTGCTGGTTGGCATTGTCCAAAACAGCACCAGAGACCCTCTGAATGATTTAACAGCACAGACAGAGAATTGAATTCCTGTGTCTGGGAATGTTCCCTGGCCCTGTTTAATGTACTGAATAGACATAGCCATAAATTCTATGTGAAAGCTACATTAATGTGGCTATTAGGTAAATTGGAAGAAAACGTTGACCTTAGAAAACACTTTCTGTGCAACTCTCGTCACAGAAAGTGTGGATTTTTCAAGTAGTTGTGAGAAATCAGTACTTGGGTAGCCAACCTGCTGCTACATTTGCTGTGAATATTACTGGGGGATTATTGGAAATGGGAAGAAGTGCCAACGCAAACCTTAAATTTCACCTTATAGCTAACTCGATTTATATTGGAGTAAGTCAGAACTTCAGACAAATTAAGTGGAGAATTGCAATGCAGAGGGATATTTCCCCTATTTCTACCATTTGTTATTTCCCTTACAGGCCTTCAAAAGGGAAACAAGCCATTCCTGCACTCTGGGCTTTGAGGGTGAGCTGCTTTGTGAAAACTCCCTGCAGTGCTGCATTGCTGAAACCAACAGTTTGAAAATGTAAGCTGTGTTTTGTTAAACCTATCTTTTAAGTGGCTGTAGAGGCTAAACTCAAATCAAGCAGTTTCTTGGGATATATCTGAAAACAAACAAACGAAAAAATCAAAACCCAGAACAAAAGCAAAAAAAACCCCAACAATATGAGTTGTGTTTCCAGGCTCCTGTATCCATTTTCAGGCCCTGCTCACATTTGGCTTCATGCCCCAACAAGACCCAGCCATCCTCTCGTTCTTCCCTTCATCCATGAACTGGAAATGCGAACAGGTCCCCAGCAGGGCCCAGTAAGGTTCCCAAACTGGAGGCTGGAAAAAGTGGATGGGTCCTCGGGGTCTGGACAATGATGCCTAGGGATGCACGTAAAAACCCTGTTAGGAATAGAAAGAGACAATTTTGTCTTTCATTCTTTCATTGCCTGTGTGTTTAGTTCAATGATGGCATCAGACTACGTTTAATGCTTACAAGAAAATAAAAGCAGGCGTGTTGTTGCAGGGGATGAAGGTTTTGCGGGTTTTGCTCATCTGGTGTATCAGTAGTGAATTGGTGGCCCACACACAGAGTGCAAAATGGTTTGGACTTCAATGCAAGGCCCTGTGCAATGGCATTTCTTGTATGTGTCATTAATACATTGTACTACATTAATACATTAATACAATTTCATGTTAGGAAAAACTATTTTGCTGATTTTCAGGAAGTATATAAAACTGATTTGTTGTAGATTGTTTCACAGTATTCCTTCCTTGTACTGTCTCTATTGACCAATATTAAAACTATCTCCTATTTATCTGCATTTCCTTTTGAAAATGGCTGTGAACTCATAAGGGTTTATCCAACATCCACTAAAGTCAACGGGATATAAAAGGTCTTTTAAAAGTGAATTAATTTTTTCTGGTTGATTAAATGACAAATTAAGTAATGTAAATTATCATTAGCCTGAAGTGTTATTCTAATATTATTAGTTTTACTACAGTTTCCAGGCCAGGGTTTCAATTATACTGTTGAATTAGAGCTACTAAACTTTTTCTGAACATTTACTAAAATAATAGACCAAAATCCGGATCCCTTGTCCTGCTTGATGGGACTTAAAATTCAGGTTTCATTTGCTGTTTTTGCAGCTGATATTTCAGGTGTGCTCTACAATAGCAAATCCCACTGTTCTTTATCAGAGTCAGTCTTGTTGCCAGAGATTTTTTTTTCCCCTTTTACCATTGCGTGCTCTTTCTTTGGAAAAGAAAAAGTGATGCAGTTGCACAGTTAATAGCTTTTTACCTTGCTACTGATTTAAGTCCTCACTTCCTTCTAGAAGTTATTAGAAAACCTCACACAACCAAAACCTAAGCTTTTGTCTAGTTTCTATGGAAAAGCTACAAGAAAAATGTAATTCTTACCATTCTGGAATGACAATGCTCTCATGTCTGTCTCCCTAATAAAATCTAAGGGAAGTTTATTTTCCCTAGGTAGGCTTGTATGTGCATAAATAAGGGGGTTTATAAACAAGTGTCCTTATCCATATGGTCGCCCATCTGGTGGTGAAGAATCCCAAGAGATATATCAATTAGTGGGAGCACAAACATAAAGTTAGGAAAAGCCACTAAGACTATATTATTTATACAGTCTGTAAATCACAGAATCACAGAATCGTAGAATAGTTTGGGTTGGAAGGGACCTTCAAAGCTCATCCAGTGCCACCCCTGCCATGAGCAGGGACATCTTCACCAGATCAGGTTG
>VWYH01007080.1:331223-350134 GCA_013399365.1 Pampusana beccarii
AGAGAGGCAGAATGATAAATCCCTTTATCACAATGATCACTAATGTGTTTATGAAGTGTCTTTCATCTCAAACAACCCTGCTATTACTTTTCAAGAAGGAAGTATTATAAACATAATTATATGATGAATCTTTAATGTACAGGGGAATTAAAAATAACTTTATAGGGGAATGTGCAGACATTAAGAGATGACCACCTACATGACCCTGCCATTAAAGACTGGGCTCCCTCTGCTTTTATTCAGAGCATTCCTTGGACACGTCTTTTTCTAGTTCAACAGAAACAATTAATTAAACTCACGGGAATAGCGACCACAGCACCTGTGTGCCCATTGTGCGAGTGGGTGCATCACATTAGAGCAGCAAATCCCAGAGTCCTCTTTTTTATTATTTCTTATCCAATTACCTTTCTGCCTTCCATCAGACAACAGATGAAGGAGCAGGGTCTTGAGATCAGCATGAACACTCTGCAAACACACTCATGTACCTTCATCCCATATTATTGAGTATTCCAGTCTTGAATTCAGCAAGTTGTTTGGAGTTGGTCTGTGCTAATTGCCAGTGCACTCTGGGAGGGCTGGTGGGTAAAGCTTGAAAGCCCTTTCTTAAACCTGTCTGCTCTTATATCTGGATTGTCTTTGGATTCTCAACATTCCTGAAAATAAGCTAGATTGTGTAAGGAACTGGAGTAGAGGTCTTTTAAAACTGCTTTAAAGCTGTGTCTAGAGTTATCCCAACAATGTTTTTTATTGACAACACCTAGACGGCTGCGCTCTGAGCATAAATACTCTTGTCAGCTTTCTGTTCAGCACAGTCGCTGCCCTGAGTCTCATTTTCTGGTATGTTATCCTCTGTGTCTCATACCCAGAGTCCAGACACTCAGCAAAGAGCTCTGGATTCTGCCTAGGGGGAATCAGACCTCTAAATGTCATATATTAGCTTCCAGGCATAGGAGCTGCTTATTGGATCTAGCTTAGGAAGCAGAAAGTACGCTTGGGGAATGAATATCTTTGGTAAGGAAGTATTCGTGTCCTCTTCAATGGCAAATGTAGGATACTGCCACTAATTATTTCTGCCATTTTTTATTACACATGCACTATTTGAATGTGATTTGGGGAAATTAACTAACTAAAAGACCCTCCAATGAATATTTTGGAATACAGATTGATTAAACTTCCAGCAAGACCTGAAAGAATTTCTGATGTATGGAGTGTTTTGATTGATAGTCATGGGGAAGATTTTCAAAGGTCAAGACAGAAGAGGAATGCAGAATTTATCCAAGGAAAGACTGGAGTTTGATATATAAGCAAGCTAAATTTATATCAAACCTAAGGAGAGGTTAACATTATTTAAATTTTCACTGCTGAAAGACAAATTACTGCAACATATACTACTCTACCACAGTGGTGCACTACATATGCAATAAAGATCAGAGAGCTCAAGCTATTATTATCAATATATCTTGTTATTGGAAAACTTTGGATCAGAATTTCAATTCTTGTAAGATTTTCTGGCTACAGTTAGCTTATATCATCCAGATGTCTGCATTAAAAGAAATTATAGCAAATCACATTTCTCCTCCGATTAGTGACTATAAAAGCTGCAACGTGTCATTCCAAATGCACAAAGTTTCAGGGGTTTTGAGTCAAACGTGATCACTTTACCAGCAGAAAGATACGTACACATTTCTTTTCCTTAGCTGTCAGAGCTGGTAACTCAGTTTGGAATGCGGCAGTCAAACTGTGCTTTTCTCTGCTGGCACTTTATTGCCAACAGTAACAATTCAATAACACCTCCATAACCCTGTTGCCATTTGCTTGTCCCTGAAGTTACACCAAGGCAAAACTGCTCTGCAGAAAATGTCCTCGTAGGGATGGAAATTAGCATCATGTGGAGACAGTGGGGCGTAACTTGAACACAGCATGGATAAAAATGTGACATCACCTTTATTGCCTGTAGTGATACAGAAGAAGAAAAAAGCATCTGAGCCATGTGTATTTGGTGGGTATTCGGTGCTGCTGGAAGCAGCAAAGGAAAAACCCCTCAAATTTTAAACCAAGCTTACTTGAGATTAAAATCACTGACACGCAGTGCTTATGGAGCTCCTCAGTCACTTTGAAGAGCAGAAGCACAGTGTAAATAGTTATCAGAGAGAACTCATAGGACTAAAATTATCTACGGCAAAATAGGCATAATAAGACACTGAAGAAAAAAGAAATCTGTGCTTGCATTGTCAGGATGAATGAAGGTATGGATCTGTGTCTACGAATAGCATGTGATTACTTATCAACCTGAAAGACATCTAGAGATAGCTCGGCTATTATGATACCCATACGTCATATTGTATTTCATATAAATTCTCATCTAAATGCCTTACTGATTGTGGTAACACAGTTTCAATTGAGTTTTTAATTCTGTTGATTTAAGTGTGACTGTTTCATATGTCTGTAATAGCTATACATGCTGGATGTGCTATGCATATTGTATCCGCCCTCAGAATTTACCTGAAGATGTGAGGTGAAAAATGTGGAGTTTAAGTCTTCAGAGAACGAAGAGGTAATTGGTGGATGAAGAGGAAGATTTATGAGAAATCCAGATAGACCAATGACCCAAGAAGGAAGAAATCTTTGTGGGGCAGAGGAACTTACTGAGCTGGATGCTGTTTGCTTGTTATGTATATCGATTTTTGAGTTATTTGTGTTAAATAATAGTAAAGAAGCTGTTATTGCAGTCCACTAAGGAAATGGCAAAGGAATCATGCCATACCTGGGCAGAAGGTGAGTAACCTTGAACAGCAGCCCGTACTACTAATAAGGGACTCTTCTCCATGATAGCTAGAAACAAGTATTTTTCTGCTCAAAGGCTTTATTTGTGGGCAAGACATCGATGTGATTCTTTATAATATTGATTTTTCTCTGGGAAGCTGAGACAGTGAGGAGGATATTAGCTGATGCAGTGGTAAGGACCTTAGATTACTTGAGTGTTGACACTAGCGGCCTAATTGAAGGAGTCCAATGTAGGGCCCATTTATGACCAGAGATGAGAGACATAGGAGAGCACTTGAACTGCAATTTCCTGAACAGAAACAGAGGCAGCTCCAAAATGCAGTTTCCAAGCCTGAATACCCAACTGTGAGAAGATATACAAGAGGGAGCAGTGGTCAGTTAGCTCACCAGCTCTTCACAGCTGTGAGGGTCATAATTCCAAATGCCTGGGAAGCAGCCAAGGAAATGTCTTCTAAATTACTGGAGTATTAGCATACTTTCCCAAGTTTAGAGGATACTCAGTATCATTCTGTCCTATTTTCCCCAAAAATGTTCTGCTTATTTTTAAGAATTACTGCCTTAAGGGTCGAAGGGACCTGCACTGCTGACTCCTGAAAATGGCGTCTTCCTCCAGTTTCTCCAGCTTCAGGCCAAAAACTTGGATTAGCAACCTCTTGGCAACTTGGTTTTTCTAACAACATTACGGAATCTTATCAAAAAGCTTTTTAAAAATCCAAATATATGAGTATTCTGTGTCTCCATTAGCCACATGCTTCCCAAATCCCCATAAAACTTTGGCTGGATTGATAAGACAGGATTTTGTTTGAGATAAGCCCTGGCAACTTTTATCCAACGCATTGTGTTTATCCATGAACAAATGAATCTAACTGTTTGTTACAGCTTCAACAATCTTACAAGTGATAGCATACAGACTTAACTGGTGTGTATTTCCCAGGATGAATGACATAAAGGGTTTTTATTGCTTCTACACTTGCTTTTCTACAATTGTGTCACATGAACTGGTGTCACAGTCTCCCAATCTGGAGATAAAATGTCGAGACGTGCACTGTGGAGTGTCATGAACTGTTATTTGACATCCTTACACAGAGAATACTGTGGGTATACAGTAGATTGTTGGTGCAGACAGATCTTTCACTTCCATAATGAACAAATCTGCTGGAAAGCTAACCAAAATAGCAATGGTGTGTGCTCCAAACTTCACTCACAAAGTGGTAAGCAGTACAGCTTCTAGAACAAAGCAGGCTATCCCACGTTTTGTAAGACTGAAATTACCTTGTTTTCAGGTGCAAAAACTCTTCACTAGGTTGGAGAACAGACAAAGTTGAAGTCTGTTGCACCTTCCCATGGGACCCTGTCTTTCTTGTCTGAGGATTCCTAGTCGTGATGGAGGACAGAAGGAAACTGATACCTTGTTTTATGTTCATTTGACTCCAGAGCCATTCTTCTAAGCAACAAATTTACTGGGCTTTTGACAAAACCCAGCCTAAGAGCCCTTAAGAGAAGCATTTGGTTGGCACTGCCAGGAGGTCTGAGCGCTGGAGCTGGGGATGCCAGTGGAACCGAGAGCGGCCCCTTCCCTTGGGTGACCCATGGGGAGCACCTGCTGGGGAGCACAGTGGGGAGGCCATGTCTAGGCCTGACTTCTGACCCAGGGGAGCTGCTTTCCACCACAATTCTGGTCCTCAATCTCCACCTTAGCTATAGCTCTGCTGGGTTGCAGCCGTGCACGTGCCAGGCCGTGTGTGCTGCTGGGACAGGCCCCGACCCTGAACCACACACATCCTGGCCTGGCCTTGTTTGTCCCCATCCCACAGAGATATCTGATGCTAGAGGTGGTGGCACAGGCTGTGGCTGGTGGCCCTGCCCACCCCCATGGGGAGCCCATGCTGCTACTGGCTTCACAGCACCCTGACAGTGAAGAAAAAAAAATGCAACATTCAGCTTTTATAAGAAACAGAGGCATCTAGGAGAAGTTTAGGATGGCGCGTGTAGTTTTGGCTGCTCCAGTGCAAGAAAGACATCAGCAAACTGGAAGGAGTTCAGTGGAGGGCCAGTGAGATGGTCAGAATGGAGCACTTGCTCGGTCAGCAAGGTTGTGCCGTCTCCATCCTTGAAGGTCATCAGGACTTAATTAGATAAAGCCCTGAGCAATCTGGACTGGGCCCATAGCTGACACTGCTGGAGGCTGGGCTGGAGACATCCCGAGGTCATTGCCCACCCTAGTTATTCCGGGTTTCTATGATTCTAACTTATTATTAGTCATAAATTTTATAATAGGACTGAGAAAGAATGAGTGTGTGCTAGCCAAGCACAGTACAGATGCAACATTGTGGGCAGTTGCTTTAGTTGTCTTCGTTATTTCTTGTCTCCTACATGGATTCTCTTGTACTTTAATGGAATATTGCATTTCTCAGATATGGGATGTTCCATTTGTAACAACATGTGACAAGAATGCCATACACCCCTTCAAAAATTAAGGAAAAAAATTTAAAATTAACTGTTTGCTCAAAACCTTCTAGTTTAGACCTTCTCATAGATTATTCTTTGAAGAGTCTCATTTTTATATTAACATAGTGTTTAATTAATCTGAAAAATGATATTTATTTAACAGACAAAAAATACAGTTTATATATGTTATATATACAGTGAAACAAGTCCTTAGCAGCATAAGTCAATGTGACTTCTTTGAAATCCATGGAGGTATATTAGTATGTCAGAAACTGAAAAAAAAATTACATATTGTCTTTGCATATCTGTGTAAGGCCTGTCTTGGTCTCATACAAAATCTCGTTTAAGGCCTCATTTCACTGAGGGGTTTTAATAGTTGCCGAAATTTAAGCAGGTCGTTAAGTTGATTGCAAAAGGATTAATCGTGTATTTTAAGCACCCTAATGAATCATGGTGAGGAAAATAAGTGAGAGATATGAAGGATAATTTTAAATACTGGAATATGCCTACCAGCATGCTCTGAAATATATATGCTCATTCCCCACTCCCCTCCCCCTCCAAAAAAAAAAAAAAGAGAAAAATAAAGAAGTGCAAGTTCTCAGCAGGGTCCCTGGTAAAGGATTTGTAGAGTCAGCAAATTACTGTTTACTTTCCAGAGCAGTACCTTCACTTTTCAGTTGCTTTCCCTGTAACATAGAGTTGTTCTTTGTCGCTTGACCTCCTCTGTTTCTCCTTTTTAAACTGGTCTTTTTTTAAAAAGCCTGTCTGCTCAAAAGATTGTCAAGTACTGTGGTTTCTATTTTCAGCTTGCAGTTATAAGCTCTTTGTTATTTTACAATTGTCCCTTCTCGTGACTTTTACGTTACGAAAATGCTATCTAATTCCTATTGTAAGAACTCCGGCAAAAATTCTCACTAAATTAGGCCAATTTAACATAAAAACAAATTCTATCATGTCTTAGATTGCATTTGGAGTAATATGCTTGAGGAACTAAAAAGTGAAAATATACAAGAGATGCTCAAAAAATAAGCACAGATCAAGGTTTTTGATGGCAGAACAATGTTGTCCTTCCATGGTTGCTGTGGCACAGTCCAGGAAAATTTCAGTGTGAACCAGCAACACCATCGATAACTAAATTTGGAGCCACTTTGAGAAAGGTATCTGTAACAGACCAAGAAACTCGATAATCGTGGGTAGAGATATAATTAAATATAGGATAAATATGACTTGATGAGAGCAGGCGCACATGTACATACAAATGAACCAAGCCCCGAATACATGACATTATTCTGTAGGTTTTGTTTCTGTTTGAAAATGATGAACAGATTATTACTAGGTTTTGCAGGCAGTAAAATTAATCAGTTCTACTGGACTTTTGCGTCCAGAAACTTCACCGGTGCCCAGTAAGCCTTGCTCAGTCACCTCCATCAGTCCTTTAATTCAATGGAGAGAAGGGCAATTGTCCAAAAAACCTGCTTTGTCAAAACTTTACAGTCCGGATATTTCACAGTTTCTATTATTAAAGGACTATACTGATTTTATAGCGTATCCGACTTAAATTTGTTAGAAGTGTGTTGTTTTTCCAGCTATGCAGTTCAATAAACAGGAGACAAAGTTGTCATCTGATTACCTATGATTCGTCTTCCTTTCAAGGTGCTCTTTTGAGTACATAATATGCAGAAATCCACAGAATCTTTTCTCTAGCACAGGTTTGTCACGTATTAAAAAAGGTGTCGTGAGCCAGTGACTGTGACACAGATGGGAATTTGGAAGCTCTAGATCCAGTTCTTGGCTCTTCACTAGAGTCCATCAAAAACCACTGGGCTTTATCATTTCTTTCCACCTAAGCTCCACCTGGGCAATGAGATGGCCAATAATTAACCCTTTCATCTGTTGCGCTATGCTTGTTGCTGTTATTCCTCTATTTTTCAGTAAATCGGTACAACAGCTTTAACAATGAGCTCCAGTCTTCATTGCCTCACTTGTCATTGATCAGGTCACTCACCAGATCATGCCTATAGTGTGTTATTACTTGTTTTTTATATAATGAGAATAACAAGTGGGAAAAAAATAGCAGTAATTTATCTCTTGAATCCAGACGATGCTTTAAAAATATGCTTTCAGCAGAACCATTCTTTTATACTATTTTCTCCTCTCTTGACTGCCATTTTTATGTCCTGACATTTATGTGATGTCAGCACTTCAGCCACAAAATGTAGAAGAATATTTACTCTGGTAGCTACATCACCTTGCTCCCAGTTACAGCAGGTGTGTTTGCATCGCTTTTCAATTCAGAGGTGTGTGCGATCACATTCAAGTTAGGCTAAAGGCTAGACTCAGCTTTCTGCTGAACAAATTGCTCTGCTAGCTGACAATGGTAGCTGCTTGTGAATGCATGTAAGAATAAAATTGGTATTAAGATTACAAGATTTATGGGGCAGTGAAGATGTCTTTTTCTTCTGCTAGAACATGTGTCTGAATCAAACAGCTCCATTCATTCACAGGGCTGTAGTAAGACCAGCGAGGAAGCTTGATGAGTGCTTAGTTGCAGGGCATGGTGGTTGTGAGAGAGTCATTTTATTTCTCCTTATTGCTGTTGCAAAGTAAGTTGAATCATTTTTTTTCTGAAATTGTATCAATTGCAAAAAAAAAAATCTCATGGGCAAAATATTTTGGAATGAAAACACTGGGAATCTGGAGTTTTAGGAAAATCTACTTCAAAAATTTGGTTTCAAATTTTCTATTTTATTATTTTATGGGATTAGGTCATTATTTTTATGTTGTTTTAAAAGAAATGAAGAAAAAACAGTTTATGAGAGCATGTTTGCTGCAGCTGACTATGCTGTTTTCCTGGACTGGTCATGGGGTTGTGGGAAGTGTTTACAACCTTCAGTGGTTCCATGACTTTCAGACCAGCTAGAATATATTGACCATCTCCTGTTACAACGAAACCAATTGATGCTTTGTAAGTTGAAGTTACTGTGATTCATGACGTAAACCTACTTCAAAATGTAGACATTTCCACAAAGCAAACATTTGGATTTTTGACTTGAATCAAAGCTCACGGAGTAAACTTCAGTCCATAAATGTGCTCATCGACTAAATCTGACTGTTTCAATCTACCGGAGGTAGGACACTTGAACTCAGTGGGTATTTTGAAAGCCAATGAACTGTCGTATGTGTGGCTTCATAATTAGAGGTGACGCTTCTGGAGGAGGTTTGTGTCTGCTGGAGAAAGGTTATTCCCCTGTTTAGAAAAAATTATAAACTTACCAAAATAAGACACCTGGCCATTCACCTTCTTGGCAAAACCTCTGGCAATGATTGATGGCTCATAGTCCGGAACAAACACAGAGGTCTGCCAGTGCTGTAAATCCCTCTGTTGTCTGTACATCCAGATTAAATCCTCATTGCTGTCCCTACAGTCCATGAACTAACAGCAGGCTCAGGACATTGGCAGGAACAGCAAACGAACTGATACCAACTAAATTTGCTTAACTAAATTAGATGCCTGGCAATGCTAAGAGAACTGAATTAAGGGCCTTCAGAAAATGTAAAGAAGGGAAAAAAGTATAGGATTGTTTCCCAGGGTGGGGAAAAAGACAAGGTTTAAAGGGAGACATCAGGAAAGAAAAATCTTTTAAACATAATGTGCATATGCACAGAATGCTCCGTGTTTTTAACACATAATCTGGATTTTCTGTTGCTTGGAGGGTGGGCAGGGATAAGTCTGAGAAGGATCTGTGCTTGATGAAAATAGAAAGCTTTCAAAGATTTAACCATGCTGCAGAGAGGAGAAAATGCCCTTCGTTGTTTTTCGTTTTGTGTTTTTTTTTTTCCTTTCAATAATACAAGCCGGAGAAACACGAAGTGGCAGAGAAGCACTTGGAAGGAAAATGCTCAGTAATTACCCAGGCTTTGAGGTTCCATGAAGATTCTTTGCAGGGCCAAGTTCTTCAGTTCCACTGCTGTGACTGAAAGTGAAATTTGTCCTTAAGTATTGGTGATAGCAGTGTGGCAGCCACTATTGCCCAATTACACCGCCTTTAACCAGAGAGAGAAAATATCGTTGATACTGCCTTGGCTTGGGCTGATCCTGCAGAAATTCCTCAGGAGGAAAAGACCTCAGGAGGAAAATCCACAGGCAGCGTGACCAGGGAAGGAGATGTGGTCCATGCCCCTGCCCCATCTCCCTCAGCACCTCTGCTATTCACAGTCAAGTGAGTCCATGGACTCCAGGGTTTCTCCCTTCTCCCACCTGCTCTCTGGAAGTCCTGCAGCTGGAATTGCGCTGCCTCCAACGGGACTTTGTCCAGCCACAGAAAATCACTCTACCAAAGCAACAGAAAATCTGGCTGCACTAATAATATCCCCCGTTTTCCCCAGGGCTGAAGTTGGGTGGCTCCTTTTCATAGCTTACCCCATCTCTTCCTCTCTGCTCAGATTCCCCTTTTCACCCCGTCAGCCTTGCCTTGAACTGAGAGCAGATGTAGCCATAGGCATGAACCACGGACAAGCAGAAAGATCAGTAACAGAAACCTAGAAATCTGTCCTTCCACCTGATTGTGGAAGTTGTGGGCTCTTCCAGACACTTATCTTTAGATGTTGGCCAATTTTCAACCTGGTTGTATGAAGAGCACTTGTGAAATCATTCACATATAACTTGTTTGGAGGAATATTCTGACTTGTAGCTCTTTTCCCAGTTCCACAAAGTGGTGAAATGGAAAAAAGATGAAATCTATACTGAATGACTTAAAATTTCACCCACTGTAAGCAGTTCTGTGTCTAATGCAGCCAGCTCTTGCCAAGTTTTCAACAAAACAGTTGCTTTCACCTGACATTTATTTCTTGAATAAAGCCATACTTGAGATCAGTATGTTTTCATGCTGAGGTTGTTAGCAAACTGAAAATAGACAGAAAAGTTTGGCCTTTCCAGCAAGACAGCAACATAGAATCTATTAACAAGAGCAAGGCAGAACAAAAAGGAATTGTACGTGTATTCCTTTAAATTAAGGGGATTACTGTAATGGGACATCTGGTACTTTAAAGTGCAGATTGCAAAACCGCTACGCTGTAGCATTTTAATCCCCATAAGTAAATGCTCCCTTCCAGCTTCCTTTCCTGCATTAGTTATTCTCCTGCTTGCTGTCCTTGTATACGGGAAGAACAAATCCAAGGACAAAATGTTGAGAAGCAATTTGATTTTGTAGACACTTTGTCAGGCTCTATCCCCAGAACCTCTGTGGATGTGGGGAGGAGTGAGGCTATGCTGTATGGCTGAATCACACGCTTTAACATCTCAGCTTCAGTTCAGCGCGACATGACTTCAGGCAGACCCAGAATTTCATATGGGAACCGTTAAATAACTGAGAACATCTAAAGCAGAGCAGAACGAAATCAGGCAGTGAGGGGTAAATGCCTGCAGGCAGGCCAAATCTACAGAAGAGAGAAAATTGCAAAGCTGCATATTCTGCATAACAAAAGGAATGTACTTGTGATGAAGGCTGGCTGAACTCATACCAGATTTGGATAGGAGATAACAATTATTGCCATTGTAATCCTGGATAATTCCTCACTATAATTATCAGCCTCGCCAAAGTTTATTACACACGTGGTGGCTGGAGATTTGAGAAGTTTGGATAGTTGCTAGCCTCTGGATCAGGATAACGTTCCACTTTTTTTGTTTGTTTTAATCTGTTACTTCAAAAAGCAGATTATTTTCCCATTTTAATTTTAAAGAGGACTCTTCAGAACAAATAAATAATCTTACTCTGGGCTGATAGTCCGTATCTATGTTTGAAAAAACCTTTTGAGTTTTATTGCAAAAAAGATAGATCTATAATACTGATTACTACTTTTATTCCTAAACATTGTTTCTGCTAAACATGCATTTGCTGTATAAGAGAACAACCATCTGTGAATTTCTGAATTTCATTAAACAGATGATAAGTGTTTAGTGATAATGATTTCATTAAACAAATGCTAGTATTTTGTTTTCCACAGGATTAATACATTTCATACACAAGAATTATCATAAACTAATTCAAGCTTAAACAATTTGCAAACTGGAAATAGTCTCAAAACTACATCATTTGTTCAGTCATTTCAGATTAAGAAAAACAGGTTACACATTTTAATTATTCTTAACAATTCCTCTGAAATTAAACAAGCTACAAACATAGGGGTTTTTGTAAGTTTTGCAATTTATTTTGGAAATGGCTCGCACTGCTTGTAACATCCCTTTGTGTGACTATGAATTTTTTGTAAACACAACTATTCTCTCACAAGCATCTGAATGAAAGATTTATTTAAGTCTTTCAGTAAAAGATTTCAGCAGAAAGGCTTTCAAACAGTCTGAAAATCGTTTTGATGAGCAGTTAAAAAATGGACAAGTGTTTTGTCTTATTGTAGCTGTGGCAGAGAGGCTCCAAGTGAGATATCGGATCAGAGGTGCTCAGTGAGCAAAACCAGAGGTGGGCTCTGACAGCTTGAAGTGCCCAGAGAGCAGCAGATGACAAAGAGCATCACCCAAGACAAGGAAGAAGGAACCTTGAAGGCTTGAGTAGCTTTCTACTGGGTTCTGTTGCCCACATTTGCAGAATCCATTTCTCTTTCCTGCCATGATGTAGCTGCTGAGAGCAGCGATGACAGCTTGAGGTGACTTTTGTTCCCTTCCCTTGACTTCCAGCTCTTCTCTCATTTGCAAAAGCCTGAGTAGTAAATACCTACGTGCCTTCCTTGCACTTCCCCCCTGAGAGCGCTTCTCTAAGAGAAACCGATGAGTAAAACAGCTGAAAAAAACTTTTCCTTTTACAACTTCCTAAGGTTTCCAGCTGATTCCAACTCTACTCCCTATCTATAGCACAGATTTTTTGTTATTAGTCAGTAGTACATGGCTGTGTGTTCAGTACGAGTATCACCCTATTTCTAGTGTGGCAGGACTCAGACAAATCACCACTCCTATGGATCTATCCAGTCCTGATCTCTGCTTATCACAACTTTAGGCCAACGGAGGATTTCAATAGCCTTTTTATGCTATATTCAGTAATTCAAATATTAATGGTAAGTCTGAAGGAACTCTGGAGAACTTCCTTAATAGCTTCTCTTCAGCATGATGCTTTCCTTGCTGGAGTGCAGTTGGCTATCAGCTCCCCTTAGCTAAATCTCTTCTCGCTTCACCCTTCCCACTTTTTTTCCATACCCTTCTCACTTTTAAAGCACAAGTACAGGCTGGGAAGATAATGGATTAAGAGCACTCCTGAGGAGAAAGACTCGGGGTTGTTGGTTGATAAGAAGCCCAAGATGAGCCAGCGATGTGAGCTTGCAGCCCGGAAAGCCAAACGCATCCTGGGCTGCATCAAAAGCAGCGTGACCAGCAGGTTGAGGGGGGTGGTTCTGCCCCTCTACTCTGCTGTGCTGTGACCCCACCTGGAGTCCTCTGAGGCTCCAACATAAGAAGGACATGGAGCGAGTCCAGAGGAGGCCACAAAGATGATCAGAATGCTGGAGCACCTCCTGTTAGAGAACAGCGTGAGAGAGTTGGGGTTGTTCAGCCTGGAGAAGAGAAGGGTCCAGGGAGACCTTACAGTAGCCTTCCAGTACCTGAAGGGGACCTACAAGAAAGAGCTGGAGAGGGACTTTATACAAGTGCATGTAGTAATAGGACAAGGGGCAATGTCTTTAAACTGAAAGAGGTTTGATTTAGATCAGATATCAGAATAAATTCTTCACCATGAGGGTGATGGGGCACTGGAACAGTGAAGCTATGGAAGTCCCATCCCTGAAAGCGTTCGAGGCTGGGATGGATGGGGCTGTGAGCACCCTGGTCTAGTGGAAGGTGTTCTTACCCATGTCAGGGTGATTTGGAACTAGATATTATTTAAGCTCCCTTCCAGCACAAACTGTTCTATGATTCTATGATTTACAGATGTTACACTCCATTTTTCTACCTCACCAGTGTTTTCCCATGTGGCACCATGTCTAATGCCCCGGTTAAATTCAGACAGATTTCATCTCCTCCATTTCCTTTGTCTGGTTAATCAGTTATGCTGTCAAAGGGAGATATCTGATTATTTGAGCATTATCTGCCCTTTGTAAACTATTTAGCATTTAATCTCATTTTCTGTTTACCTCATGTAACTGATGTTGCTCAATTTATTATTTTTTTAAACCTATTGAAATGTTGAAGCTGAAGCTTTGAACTGTAACTTATTCCAATCATTTCCTCTTTCCCCTGCTTGAAGATGAACTGTTTTTCAGGTATACTGACATAAACCCTTCCTGTTATTTAGCACATCTTCATCTGACAGACCCCCTGGGGTCTGGAGAAGGGGACAGTCCAGCCTGCCAAGTTGACATCTTTCCACTTCAGAATGGGTCTTTCTTTTTCCATAACCTCCCACCATCCCTTT
Organism: Pampusana beccarii; assembly: GCA_013399365.1. Classification (NCBI taxonomy): domain Eukaryota; kingdom Metazoa; phylum Chordata; class Aves; order Columbiformes; family Columbidae; genus Pampusana; species Pampusana beccarii. Next base: position 344,867 of record VWYH01007080.1, read on the forward strand.
GCCCTGTGCTCAGTGCCATCTTCCCAGTAGAAAATGGAGACCCTGTATTCCCAGAGGCCCACAGATAGCTTGGAGAAATGCTTTATTTAGTAGTGCTCGCCAGGAGTGAGAGCTCTTTACAGCTCTTGCTGCAGCTGTAGAAGAGCACTGTGCTATTTTTCTTCACATAAACAGGCCATTCTTTACATCCAGTCAAAGTAATCGCAAACAACATTTTGACTGTAAAAGCACAGAGGACTTCCCAGACTTAGATGAAAGTAGTTAGTTGAGGTTTATATAATCCTCTTTTGAATTCATTATACATGCATGGATACATGAATCTTGCAAGAACTTTTGTAACTATGTATTTTGGTGCCTAAGGAATACCATTCTGCAGAGATAAAAGCCCAAATCCAGCAGACCCTTGTATCAGAAATTCTCATCTAATTTTCAACATTTATAAAAGGATAATTACCTTCCTCCTCTCACACACCCCCCCCCCCCCCCCTGTTTTAACAAGGAGTTGGATAAACTTCTCTTTCTTGCGGAGTATGTAGCAAAAGTTTGAGATCCAGTTAACCCTGAATAATAACCCCAGTTCCTTCACTGGCTCATACTGGGATTCTCATCAAGGCCACGAAGTTGGTGAAGGGTTTAGAGGGGAAGCCGTGTGAGGAGCGGCTAAAATCACTAAGTCTGTTCAGCCTGGAGAAGAGGAGACTGAGGGGAGAGCTCATGGCGGCTACAGCTTCCTCACAAGGGGAGGAGGAGATACAGGCCCTGGACTCTTGTCTCTAGNTCCACAGGGAGGTGTCATGGCCCCAACCTGACAGTGTTCAAGAAGAGACTGGACAAGGCCCTCAGACACACGGTGTGACCTGTGGGGTTGTCCTGTGCAGGGACAGCAGTTGGACTCCATGATCCTTGTGGGTCCCTTCCAGCTCAGGACATTCTATGATTCTGTGAGGTTGTGTACATCAGCATTTTCAAGGGTCTCTGACAGGCTAATTGTCTTCAATTATTTCTGAGTGTCTAACATAAGAAACCAAGAGCTTGGTTTCTGTGGTCCAGAGCCATGCTACTGTGAGGTCAAAGAGATGGAGCCAAGGGGATGCCAGGGTCCTGCCTGCCACCTTATGCCCACAGTGGGATGTCCTCTTCAGAAACCCCTGCTGTACACATGCACTAAGTAACAGTGGAAGTGTAGAAGTGATGTGATATTATGTTGCCTGGAGCACTACAATTTACCAGACTTTTACTGACCAGATGAATGAAGGAAAGATAGGAAATGATTACTCTGCAGGAACCTGAATCAATCCCTCCCCATTCTCTACCAGACGTGGAAACATTTGGCTCTTGGAAATAATCTTTAATCAGATAGGTCATGCTATTGAAGTCAATGACTCCTCCTGTGAATACGGACTACTCAGCAGACTAAACATTTGCTGGACTGATTTCTAAGCCTTAAAATGCTTAGAGAAAACAAAAAATGCTTTTTAAAAATTCTTGTTGCTGTACTTCACATTTTACTACAGAATGAAATTTTATTGCTAGTTGTCATTTATTAGGAAAAAAAAAGAGAGAAATATGAGTGGGACCCAGATGGCATTGTGCTTTTACATAATTGCAAAATACTTACATTACAGGCAATTTTCATTATGTACTAATCAATATTGTGTAATCCTGTCACTGCACTGTCAGTAGGATTACCACATCTGTTTGACAAAAAGTTGAATAACAATCATAAAGAAAAACAGACAAATTAATGGTTGTCTCAACAGAGACACCAAAGTGAAAAAGGTCCTGGTGCAAATGTAGTTCTCAGCATACAAGTCAGGATGAATTGTGGCATCGGTGTGAAATACTCTGGAGGAAAGCAAACGGTATGACAAAAATCAGACAAGATCACAAGAGCAGTTAAGCCAGCTAGCAAAGATTTTATTATGTCCCTTGTGAACATCTGAAAGTAGCACTGAGAACATGCTGTTTCCCCCTCTGCCATGCAGGAACAATGATACCCGAGAGCATCTTTGTTATATGTGGTTTGGTCGTGTCGAATTTCTGGGACATGAAGAAAGAATCAAAATATAACAGGAACAGTAAGAGACAGGCAGAGTGTTCTTGCAGCATCCCAGAAAAAGACATCACAAATTTAGCATCACGGGCAGCGCAGGAAGGAAAGTGAACTCAGAGTTCAAATCTTGGAATGGCTGCACAAATGGGCAGTGAAACTGCAAAGTGCTGCTCCAGGATTAGTGTGCCACCAGATGGAAACAGCGTTGATGGCTACAAAATAGTTACAATCACCACACTAAACCACCACAGTCACCTTCAAATCATGAAAACCAGTTATGACTACAACCTGCAATAGCCTGCATGGAGATCTTGCCTTGAATCTTACTGTGCACTGTCTGCAGACTGTAGTGACCACTGTCGAAACCTGGCGTCTGGTAAGGATGATGCATGAATGAGGTTCTTAGGGACATAGTTTAGTGACAGTGTTAGGCAAATGGTTGGACTTGATGATCTTGAGGGTCTTTTCCAATAAAAATCATAGAATCATTGAATCATAGAATCGTTTCGGTTGGAAGAGACCCTCAGGATCATTGAGTGCAACCATAACCTAACNCCCTGACACAACTTGATGCCATTTCCTCTTGTCCTACCACTTGTTACTTGGGAGAAGAGACCAACACCGTCCATGCTACAACCTCCTTTCACGTAGTTGTAGACAGCAATAAGGTCTCCCCTCAGCCTCCTTTTCTCTAGGCTGGACAGCCCCAGTTCCCTAAAAATAATTCTATGACTGCTTCTGAGGAGGAGTTATGTCTGCCCATTTACTTATTACTCCTTGGGGCTTTGTAACAACCAGCCAGAACAGTCTGCATCTTCAGACTTTCAGTTTTCAGCTAATCCACTGCAAAGCCCTGAACTCACCACCCTGGGGAGCAAGATCCTCTATGTTCCCGTGATGTTGTGTCCCCTGGTAGCTGAGGACGAGCAGATCCTCAAAGCTCCATGTGGGGCCAGAGGCAACTCCAATGTCCTGACACAACTGCAGGATCAAAGAAGAAGCCTCTGGTTTCAGCATAACACTCCACTTTCTCCAGGATGGTGTTTTTGGCTGGAACCAATGTTAATCTCATCACTCCTTTGCCTACTGCTGGCTTTCAAATCCCTTCTGCCTAAACCATGCCTGCCTTGCAAACCACTGAAGCCTAGGTGGTCTTAAAACACCAGCCTACCTTTTTAAGTATTCAGGACCACATTCATCTCTTGTATAATCCTCAAGGCACCTAATTTCTGCCTGTTGACATTCACATGCTGCTCAGGTCCTTAGCTATAAAGAAAGCCCTGAAGTAGGATTTTCAAAGGCTTTTTCTTCTGAGCATAGCTGAGATCTTACAGAAGAAACACCTGGAGCCCAGCCAGTGTCTGCTTTCTAGTGTGGTCACGGCACTGATTTATGATGCGGGAGGTGTGGATTCACTGTTTTTATTCTATAGAGATCTTTGAATCAACACTCTAGGCAAGGCTACTGAATACTTCGGTGCTAATTTCTTTTCTTTTGGTGCCATTCCACACTTGTAAGGATGAATATTTTTATAGTGCAGTTAAGTAGTCCAATTGTTTGTTTGGGCTTCCCTATTTTCTGAGCCATGAAAGTTTTGTTATTTTCAGTAAAAAAAAAGAAGGAGCAGGAAAATGCAGGGATGTTGTCTGGAGAGCTTTGGTAATTCCCTGCTGAGGATTTCAATAACCTCTTTGATTTTGGGGAGAGTTTGAAGAGGCCAATGCATCATTATTGATATGTTTTTGAAAGAGTGCAATGGCATGAAGATCTGTGCTGAAGACAATGATTTTTAATAAAATCAGAGGTGTTACCTAGTTCTGAAAATCTCCAATGTGAATATTCTCAGTACCTCCTGAACTTGAAATTTGGGTACAGCAGGAGACTTTGGCAATACACAGAGATTAACAAAATAAATCACAACCTGAAAAAAGTCTCCTGACTATGAATTCTACATAAAGCACTTATAAGTAAAGCCACAAAAGAATACCATGGCAACAAAGAAAGAAAATAGATAAAACTATTTATTATAAAAGACAAATCCTATACTATTTTTATTGCAAGCTTTATAATCTTTCTTTCTGCTGCCTCTTACAGTATCATAATACACAGTCTTGGTTGAAGCACTGTTATTTTCTGTCCAATATGAAGGCCATTGACTTCAGGAAAATTTCACAGAGAAAATATATTTTATATATAAGCAAACCAAAATCTTGTGTTTTTTTTTTTTTTTTTAAATGGGCTTTGGTATATAAGCAAACAAATGAAAAGCATTTAATCCATAACAAACCATAAAATTAACAGTTGAAACTAGAGAACAAAGCATCAAGGCAGAGGAAAATCACCAGAGGTGAATTGCATGCAAAAATTTGAAGAATTGCTGCAAAATATTAGCATCTTCCTCTAACCTTGTTGCTTCTATTTTCTTACCTCTCTCTTGAGTTTCAGCCATGTGCTAGTCCTTATGTATATGGCATCTCCTTTTTATTGGATTTTTACACAGAGAAACTTGCCACTTGAGAAGTCTTCAAGGTCTTTCACGCATGTAAAAGTGGCTATTGTTAAAATCTTCTTTTGCTTTATATTTCTGCTCTCTGCAATTCCCAGAAGTGCTGTCATTCCTCACATAGTTCTACTGAGTTTCCAATATCAGGTTGTGAGATACAATTCATAAGTGAGCTGAACTCCAGTTAATAAGGATTTCCAGGTACAGTGCCCTAGGACATCCTGCCTGATCTCTGTCTGAAGCTCAGTAAGGTTCTGGATCCCTCAAAAGTCCTGTCTCATCCTGTCCTCTCTTACATGAGTGAGATGTCTGGGATGGTCTGATACATCTCAAAAAGTGCTGTTGGCACCTCTGTTTGAGCAATAGAACCTCATTCCTATGGTGGGATCCATCTCACTGAAGTTCACCTATCAGTGATGTTGACATCTACATTGAAGCTTGTTGCCTGTTTGGTGGAGATCCACTTTATAGTCCATGGCACTTAGGGCATGATTCAGCAGACCAAATGTCAACATCAACTTTAAGAAGGAAAGAACTATGTCCTAAACTTCTTTGACTAGTTTGGAAGCCCCTGGCAATTTGTTCATACGGACATATCTAGGCAAATTTTGTGAATTCCACCCTATCTGTGAATGAGACAATCTATGGCCATATGGTTTTAAGGTAATTTTTCCTTTTCCTTTTCCTTTTCCTTCTCCTTCTCCTTCTCCTT
>VWYH01007080.1:350174-424166 GCA_013399365.1 Pampusana beccarii
TTTTTTTTTTTTTTTTTTTTTTAGCATAATCTTGAAAAATGTCCGATAGGTGAATTGTCTTCAGCACAGATTCTATTCTGGTGGGACTTCTCAGGGTTTTCTGTTCAATGACATATTCAGCTGGACCATGCATAGTTAATCTATAAAAGACGCGTGTCTGGGAATGCTGCTAAACTCAGGCCAGATCTTACAGATTAAGATACCCCCTAGCACACTCCTCGGTGCTTGAAAACATGTCTGGAGGGTTGGTCACCCACTTCTTCAGGAGCATCAATGAGCATTCTTTGTGCTGGGGAACTGCAGGTCTTCGGTCTTTGTGAACTGGATGAAGCGCGGTGATGAGGGTGGGAATTAACATACACTGCACGCTGATATATAACTGTTTTTCAGAATTTCAAACTTGCTGTGACTACCCAAAGTAAAGAAAATGATCATGACAAAATGACTGGGCTGTTTTCACATGCTATTATTATTACCTTTACAAGTTAGAAGAGAGACATATTGGTAGGAAGTTCATATTACAGTTAAGAAATATAATTTTCTCTTTATTGTTTTCCCTAGTATTCTCACTTTTGTTTTTCCAATTATTTTGATTAAATTTACCACCATGATCTTATTTTTTTCTTGGATATCTAATAGATTTTAAAAAAATCACAACTGATGATAGGGCAAAGAATTGCTATGGGTTTTATTGGTTTCTTTTTTCATTAGAAGCTACAGCTATAGAACTTCAAACACTACATAAACCACCAAAATTACTCCAAAATGATGTAATAATATAATAGAAAAAATGCATCCCTAAATTAAAATTTGCATCTCTTCTTTCCTCTGTGTGCTGATCCATTTTTAAAGCATTTGTAAGATTTGTTATTCTGAGGCTAGAAAATAGACTCCAGTACTCTTGTGGAAGGACACATTGTATTCCTACTGGCTGATAGATCTGTAGCATTAAATGAGAGAAAAGGAATCCAGTTCCATCACATAAATAAATAACAAGAATAATCTCTTCTTGGGGAAACTGCAAGGTCGGTTAATTTCCTTACATTGATCAAAGTGATCACTTCCTCCCTCTTTTTGTCTTATTGAAATATTTTTTGGCCTAACCCTGTTGTGTTGTGAGATAGTTGTATTAGACCCTAAGTTGTCTATGTAATGTGAAAATCAGATTTTCTCAGGGTTCGCATCTATAAGGATGTCTCAAAAGCCTGATTTTTTTTTTTAATAAATTTAATTCATAGTCCATTTATTACATCTCTTCCACTGTTTATGGGCTGAGAACCTCCAGTCGGGATCATTCCTCAGTGCAAGCTGCAGTACATTTTCCTCATTAGCTTATTAGTCTTATTTAAGAAAAATGCAACAACTGGGTGTCACAGTCAATAGAAAGGTACAGGTAAGAAAAAACAAAGGAGCAGGAGGGAAGCTGCATGTTCAGACGGATCATCTTTACAGTTATTTACTCAGAATTTAGGAGATTAATGTCAGATGTATAGAAAGAGAGAGATACAAATATCCGAAGACTCCTGTCGTTTGGTCAGTCCTGGTACTTTGTTAGGGGAAGTACAGGTGGAGGGCATTCCTGAAGAGACTTGGAAGAGAGACTTGAAAGAAGGCTGGACTTCAGTGATTATTCCTGACTTGTAGGTGAGCCATGTATAATCTTATTGAAGAGCATGTAGGGGGTTCTGTAGGAGAGTGGCATGAACAGGAGAGACCTGGGAAGAGGGAGGTCATGAAAAACTACAAGGACAAATGCAACTATTTTTCTACAGTTAGAGTTACAGAGGTAACCTCTGTTTGATGTCACTGACTCACAGAGGGATTGTGAAGGGAATCAAGAAAATAGGTGTAGTGCCTATAAAAAGTTAACATCGTGTCAGAGATTAGATTTAAGAGTGGAGTAGCAATAAGGAGTTCAGGGATGAAATCTAGACTAGCGTCATTTCTGTAATGCATGTGGAAAGGATGGCTTGGGTAAGAGACTAAAATAACCCATTTTGCTTCAGGTATTATACATTTAGTTGCTAGCAAGGGGAGAAGTACCACAGACAAAAGCTGGTGGAAGAGACGTGCTGAGGACTGAGGAACTTGCTTGTGGGGAGTAGTCAAAATTGGTTGAGTAAAATGAGGGCCAGTCCAGAGGTTGAGCTCCTGAGAACTCCACAGAAGTGAGAAGGTCGAAAAGTAAAACAGTAAACTCTACAAAACGAACAGAGTAAAAGCACGAGCAGAAAAGAGGAGGAAGCTGAGTTACAGGCTACCCACTCACAGAGAGCCAGAAAAAGTCTGTTTTTTTGAGAAAGAATGTGGCTGACAGCATGAAGTGTCTGAAGGGTCAAAGCAGATGAGAAGAGAATAGACACTTGAGTTTTGTTATGACTAAGAGCTCTCTGAAGACTTCGAACAGCAGAGCAGAAAGAAGGAGCCACAGATAACCAGAATTGGTCCAGAATCCAGAAGGAGCTCAACACCTCCTGTAAATACAAATAGATCTGCCTACCACGAATTTCATTTATCCTGTGGAGTCGGATGGAACAAGAATAGTATTTCAAAAATAGCATTTCTTGACTGAGAATAGCATCACAGTGGGTTCTTGCCCGAGAATGCAGCCAGATTCCCTGAGGTTTACAGGAGATATCTCAAGGTCATTTGTCACACTCAGAAAATGGACAATTCCAGTCTCTGACTTTTTGCAGTGACATCCTCTGTTGGTTTGGGTAATGGTAAGTGGCAGACGGGCCAGGAACTCCCGCCTCCTCCCGCACAGGGGAGTCCATACGCTTCGTCTAATTATGTATCGGAGGCTTCTACGCTGTCCCTTGAAGTGAGCGTAAATCAGAAGTCAATTGTCCATTCTAATCAGATTTAGCCGGAATATATGCTACATGAAGTTTCAAGTGACTAGAATTAGCTTACACAGAGTAAACATTTCAGGTCTAATCTGGTCATTTTAAGTGAAAACTAGTGAGCTTTAACTGTAAGGAAGAAAAAGCCATGCTATAATCGATAAACAAGGAATGATCTGAGAGAGGGGACCAGCATGTCCGATTAATCATCCTACCAGCCGATCAGATTTATGATATGAAGCAAATTAATCACACGCTTTCAAAAAATTGGGGTTTATCCTACACGAAACTTAACCACAGCCTTTGCTGTGGTGATTTGATTTGTGATGATTTCCTCTGAGATGACAATGGGATACATTTACAGCTGGAACATATACAAATATTTATCATTATTTTCTAACAGCTATTGTATTAATGTCTTCCTGGGCACTTTTGCTTGAAGCTTACTCCCTCATGACTTGGCTATACTTTCTCAGCGCTCACACATGAATGAGAAGATGTAACATGGACTCTTTTGTTTCCAGATTGATTGCATTTTCTTTTTCCTTTGTTACTACAGTGTCTCATTGTATGCAGTTTTTAGAAACACTTTTGCAGAGATACTAATTTTTTTGTTACGTGAAGCATCGGTTTTGATGGTGCAAACCTGTCCTCTCTCCTCTTATTATAACAGCGCTTTCAGGAAAGAGGAGAAGACTGAAGGGAATGCCTTTTTCTAATATGATTTTTTTAAACCCTGAAGTATGTGCACTCTGTTAAAGGTCTTTCAGGTTTGTTGTTGTTGTTTAACACAGATTGTATTGGACCGAGCTCAGTATTTCACTTCCCAAAGAAAGGCCAGAGCTGAACTCTGCTAAAGGGTGCAGGCTAGCAATTTAAGTCAAATTTGCCTAGATATTATACATTTTGCAAAGGGCATACTTCAACAAACCCCAAATCAACTTTTCAATAAACCCAAACATAATCCTTAATAGGAATCAAGTAGCAAAAGCTCTGTGATCTGCTGGAGACAGAGCAGATCCTTGTGTCCAAGTTCAGATAAGCATAAACTGTTTTTTTCTTAACTAAATAATTTGAGTTAATGAGCCAGAGAGAAGGAAGAGGTCAAGAAATAGAATAATTTGTTCCTTATCTATGAATGTGTCCCGTTCTCTAAATTTTCCCACACCAGCCCGTTTGGCTTGCAGTTAGTACACATTTCTCTGTTATCCAGCCAGGATGGACGTCAGCAAACTCTTTCCTCCTGAATGCCCTGTAACAAACCGAAAAATAAACCAAAACCCAACAAAACAGCTGAGAAGCCTCTCAGGCATTGCAGCATTGATGTCAGACAGCATCTACTTGGGTGTCTGTGCTTCACTGCTGGGACATCCACATTATGAATAAAGGGATGTATTAGCCTGATGTGGTCCCACTATTGCATTTGTCGCAGTGGTTTCCTCACAGAGGTCATGCAAAACGGGGAAGAGAGTTCAGTTGCTCCTTCCTGTTTTTTTCCTGTTTAGTGTCTTCTGCTTTTTCACAAACTCCTTTAGATTTGTCAGTATCTCTTTAAAGTTGTTATTATTATTTAGTTTAAGTCGCAATGTGATAAAGGTCAAACTTTCACTAAGTGAGGAATAAACCATGGTCAGAACACTCCCCTCCAAAAAGGAATATCTCCTAACAACAACAAATGTTATTACGCATCCCTTACAGAGAAGGAGCTGAGACACAGGCAGACTAAGTGGTCTGCCGAAGACTGCACAAGACAACAGCCAGAACTGAACAAAAAAGGTAGCATTGTCCAGGAACTACTCTATTTTTGCTTTCTCTTTCGCCTGGAACAAGCTCATCTATGCTTTATCCCCCTCACACTGCATTGCCTTATCAATTTTAGTCATGTCTATCTTCTCATCTATTCACATTCTCCTGTACCAATTCAAAATACTGCTCTAAAAATTATTTTTCTGTTGTGTCATTTTTGACTGTGCCATTTTCCTCCCTGATTCTCTTTTTGAATTTCGTCCTTTCCATTGTATCAAGTGTACCTTCTTCCTTCATTTTCAAGGTTCTTCACAGCCCATACCTTGCCTGTGTTCTACCAGGACGGCAGCTCCCTCACACCCATGCCACTTATGAGCTATCCAGTGCCCCTCTTCACTTTGGAGTGTCTCAATCTCAAAAGTCCCAAAACCATTTCTTTTCTCTCCTTCAAATCCCACCTTAAAATTCCGCTGGTGCATATGACAAGCTTAGCGTTGCTGGGCTGAAATTGTGCTGAGACCAGGGCCCACCACAGAGATGACTGTCGGTGTGTTGGTTCCTTCTGCTCTCCCATATGTCTGCATCTCTTGCTTTCCACTGGACCATACTTCTGTCTCATAGTGGTAAAGGATCTAGAACAAGAGGGCCGTGGTTCGTGAGAGTGGCACCTCTTTCTGAAGCAATACAAAGAGTAAACCAGTGTCATGACACCAGCAATTAATTTGGCCGGTAACATCAGGACCAAAAACGATAAATCACTGCTGCTTAGACCTAACCCAAGCCAAGCACAGTGAGAAACCCACTGAATACTTTTAATATATTGCTATTGCGTGAATTCAACCTTGTGAGGGTTTTGCCTTTTTGTGACAGCGTTGCAGTATTGGCTTGTGTTCAGTATCACATCCATTCTAACCTCCAAATACTTGCTGTTGCAATCACTCATTTGAGGGATGATCTATTTGACCGCTGAATATTCTAACAACAAGATAGCTTGTGGGAACAGAAGCCTGGCCAAAAGATTTCTCTTCTGAAGGCATCCTTTGCCAATAAATATCAGCAAAGCTGTCCTGACAGGGCAGATAGATACGTGCATGTTTCTCTCCAACACAAAGAAATCTGAAATTAGGTTGCCAACTTCACCATTGAAGTTCAAACCATGTATAGTGGTCAATGCAATGGCAGTGATGTCACAGTCCTATAGCACATGGGACCTGTCATTCCCCCATGAGTTTTTTTCCCCAAGTCAGGCATATAAAATCACTGACATTAACTTAATGAGTTAGTTTTCAGGAGATTAGTCTCACCATGAGTTAGATTATTCTGAACATATGGAAAACCAGTCTGGCTATGAAGTATGTAAAAGGATGGTAGAGATTTGGAAATGCAGACTTTTTGGGTTGAGTGAAACTTGTGTTAATTGCTTTAACTCTTCACACCACTGTTGGGACTGGCTTGTTGTTGTGTGCATATTTAGGAGAAGCAGGATTTATATGGAAAACAATAAAACAAGGGAGCAGCCAGACCTTGGAACAAATGTAGGCTGATGCTGAAGTTTAGTCATTTCTTTTAGCCATAAAGGAAACTGTCAGGCACAAAAAATATTTGGGATGTGTGTGTGTGTGATCATCTGAAATCAGGGCCCACTGAACTCAGGCTTCAGGGATAAAAATCCCAGAGGCATCCAAGTGAGTGAGAAGACTTAAATAAAGAGGCGGTTTTTTTGCTATTTATTGTTATTATTATTTTAGAGATCAATCTGTGGAAGGAGTTAGGTGACTAACTACTGCATAATTGCCATCACTGGATTTAGGCTAAGCACATCCTTAGTTGCTAACCAAATTCTGAAGGACCCAAAAATCTCTTTTTTGGTAGTAACATTGCCCAGGATCAGACATCATTTGCCCATAGTGAATAAGCAGTGTCCATCTCATAATTGTACTTTGTTTGAATTCTCCATCAAAACATTATTATACCACCAACTCTGTTACTTGTGAGATCCATCTTCAAAGGCATTTCAGGGAGTGAGCAAGCTTGTTATACAGAATATTTTATCCTATAGCCTATTGATTAGAACAAATACCAGACTTGGGAGATTCAGCATCATCTCTACGCTCTGCCTATGAGATCTCAAACTCCTAGGAAAGAACCTGAACCACGACTGGAAGAAAGTGTATTTGGAAGAAGACTTCACATTTTATGTCTCTCTGGTTAGAGCTCAATCTCTTTTTAAAGAGTAGTTGAATGGTAGTTAAGTAGTAGTAGTAGTAGTTGCTATTTGCAGAAAGTATCAGCCTTCAGGTTTTTTTCTCTTCCCGACTGGTGACTCAGCCTTTGCATTTGCAGAATTTTTCTCATTGGCTTTATCTCTTGGTGGCCCAATAAATATTTAGGGAACCTGATCAAAGTGAAACAGCTTAAATGAGAGAACTTTACAGCCTCTTTCTCCAGGCTCCGGAGTTTCCCTTCAGGTCCTTTCTCACTTACTAGGCCATGGAGTCTTACAGCAAAGATGGGAACGAATGTCCGCAGGTGGAAGAGGAATATGAGGCTGGATTATCAGTGAGACTGGTAATTATTTAACCATAAGGAAGAAGGAAGTGGCATCAGAATTTCTCAGGACAATCCTGTTCATGTGTCCAGTCCCCTAAAGCTCAGAGTTAGTTATATACCCGGTCCTGGTGGGCATGGCTCATCCCAACCCTTTTCTTAGGATTTTTGGTTGACTACGGGGATCACGAGATCTCAATCTGAGATTCTTGGCATCCTCTGAAATAACTGGCTCCCTGCCTAGTAAAAGCAATTTCAGCACCAGATACTGTGTTAAAGCTGTCTCACCTTGGACGTATTTTCTGAAGTTTCACATTGTACAAGTTTTGGATTAGTTCTACCTGTGTGCTTCAAAGCCATATCATAAAACATTACATTTTTCAATCTCGCAAATAGATGAAATTCCATGTGCTTCAATGGGCCACGCTTTTTTTTTGGCAAAGAATTTGTCCCTTGAATGCTAAAACATACTCAGGTATAATGTGGATGTGATATAAGACATACAGCTGACACAACTGATTTTTTGTCTTCTAGTGTACTTGATGCATTTAAAAGAAAACATAAAAACATTATGCTTTCAACCAGCAGAAAGCTATACAATTGGTTCAAGAGCTCAGTTGGGACAGGATAAAAACCTTAAAATGTTTTCCTCTAACTTCTTATTCCCTGAATCTACAGAAAACTGATATGTTAGTGTCTTACTCACAACCACAATGTATAATCGAAAGAGCCATTTAGTATCTTTATTAAATACAATGAAAGCCATTTCAAAAGAGAGGATATGTCTTTTGCAAACTCACCACAGGCTCCCATTACAAGGTAGTTAACCAATTATTTTTATTTCAGCGTAGATGATAATTAATCAGAGCAATTGTTCAGGTGTGCTGAAACCTGCCCATTTTCAGTGGTTTTGCAAGACTTGAAAAAGGTTCTCTGCACAACCTGCTATCTTTTCAGTGCGTACCAATGAAAATATGTGTTACCTCAATGAGGAAGCTGTTAGACCTGTCTCTGCTGTTTGTCAGGATAATTCAATTGATGTTCTACCTAGAACCCTGCAGGACCACAGCTGCCGCAGTGGATAGACCTTCGTTAAGCCTTAAGTTACTGATTTAACAAGCTGTTCTAATGAAACGGGACTCTAATGAGGTGCTTTTAGCAAGGCTCAGGGTATTTTCCTCTTCATCTCAGTTCTACATTTCCTGAACTTTTTTACAACATAGCTTAGCAATTCCCTTCATTTTTCGACTAAAATGACCCTTGATATCTCGTTTAATAGATGAACGTGCACTATTCATCTATCCCAATCAACTTCAACAGTGACTGTGGCCTTTCTCTAAGCAGCAGCTACTCACCAGGTTAAGAAACGTGATGCTGGGCTGGAGGACCTTTAGCCTGACACACTCGTAAGTTTACATGTCCTTTGCTCACAAATTAAGTTTAAAACGATACCTTCGATAAGTGATATGTCTCATTTTCCACACTGACGTGTTGTAGCATTTACGAAGCTGTGTCTCTTTTTTAATGACAAATATCAAAATCTTGTTCTTTGTTGGTAGTTTGCCAGAAATCATCATGTTTATTTATCAGCTACTCAGTTTGATCCAGATTCACATAGTCATTAGCAGAGATAATGACAAATTTCCCCATGTGACTGGGATGTGTGCTGAAACCTCAAACAACAGTGAAACAGTACACAGATCACCCAGCATAACTACCTTACTTGAAAGCTACTCTGATTTTGTAAAGCAAGCTCTCAAATCGATGTCTCTGCTGTCAAACAAAAAAATATTTTTAAAGGAATGCCTCAAAAATCCATAGAGGAAACGCAAGTGCAGCACGACATTTGTTTGATTTCATTCCTCAGGCGATGCCATAAAAATTGATCAGACCACATTTAATGGAGAAATCATTAGAAGTCTAATTCAACCAACTCCAGAAATATTTATGAAGAACAGTTAAAAACCATTAATATGATGCAGGAGAATACTTGTTGTAGTATTATTAATAGCTAGGAAGACACAGCTTCAACATATGATATCTACAACAGCTCTGTGATGCATTTCCAGCAGCTTTTGTACAATGGATCATTATTAAAACAGCACAATCTTCCAAATTGATGTTAGCTAAAGATGGGCTTTGTATGGCTTGATATTTATCCATTTTGACCTTTAATGCCTCTTACAGTCGTTGTGGATCCAGTAAAAACCTACTTCATTTGTCTTGCCCCAGTAGAAAGATTACCGTGAGCTTTCACCAGTCAGCCATATGACAATCTGGCAAGTGCAAGGTCCTGCACCTGGGTCAGGGCAACCCCTGGTATCAATACAGGCTGGAGGGTGAAGGGATTGAGAGCAGCCCTGTGGAGAAGGACTTGGGGTGCTGGCGGATGGGAGACTGGACATGAGCCGGCAATGTGAGCTTGCAGGCCAGAAGGCCAATTGTATCCTGGGCTGCATCACAAGGAGTGTGACCAGCAGGTCGAGGGAGGCGATTCTGCCCCTCTGCTCTGCTCTGGTGAGACCCCACCTGGAGTCCTGTGTCCAGCTCTGGATCCCTCAGCACAGGACAGACATGGACCTGTTGGAGCGGGGGCAGAGGAGGCCACCAAGATGATCAGAGGCTGGAACAGCTCTGCTGTGAGGACAGGCTGAGAGAGTTGGGGTTGTTCAGCCTGGAGAAGAGAAGGCTCTGGGGAGACCTTATTGCAGCCTTTCAGTACCTAAAGGAGGCCTACAAGAAAGATTGACTTTTCACTAAAGCCTGTAGTGATAGGACAATGGGTATTGTTTTTAAAGTAAAAGAGGGTAGATTCAGATTAGATACCAGGAAGAAATTTTTTACAATGAGGGTGGTGAAACACGGGCCCAGGTTGCCCAGAGATGTGGTCAGTGCCCCATCCCTGGAGACATTCAGTGTCAGGTTAGGCGGGGCTTTGAGCAACCTGATCTAGTTGAAGATGTCCTGCTCATTGTGGGGGAGTTGGAGTAGACAACCTTTAAAGGTCCCTTCCAACCAAAGTCATTCTATGATTCTACAATTCGCATGTAAATGCCCAACTGTAATTATACTTGCCGATATAACAGCAAGTTATATACATATATATATATATATTTTCCTTAATATATATATATTCTTTAAAACCACAGCTCCATGCGACATCTCAGCTGGGAAGTAAGCACTTTCTGATCAGTATAGGGATTTCTGATATAGGCAATGGTATTTTCAGCTCTTTGAAAGTCCTTCTTGGTGCTCCTCGTGTGTGTTTCTATTACTCCTCTCCTCCCTTCATTTAAAATTTCAAATATTCTTGCAAATAAACCTACCCCAAACAAGGTAAACTGCATTTTTCTCTAAAGAACCATCATTGTAGAGAGCTTCTGCCAGGAATGTGGTTCAGCACAGCATCTCTTGGAGATGCAACATCTACATCTAACATCTGTTAGAAGAGAATTTTCTGCTGTTTGAGGTCGGCTGCATCTCCTGTGGTATAAACTGGCCCAAGACAAATGCACTTTTCTTCACATTTGTGCTAGCCCATGGGGCTGGACAGGAAGGCTCTGTGGGGTGGAGTGGTGATTGTTTCATGTTTTTTCACACCAAACCAGTACCTGCAGATGCTGATAGTAGGGATAAAGCCTTGGCCTTAATCTAAGAACCACAGCTAGAAACCAGTTATGTACACTGAAGCCTATGCACACACACAAACACATATACAAAAAAAAAAGAAAAAAAATAATTGAAAGGCCAGATTCCCAGATTTTTTCATGTGTTTTCATATTCTTCTTAGCAGACTCAGCAGAGCTGCTTGCCTGAAAGATATGACATGAAAATAATTAACATCTAAAACTTAACATTTTAAACTTTATACTTTAATCTCTTGTCTCTAGCTCTACACGGTCAGGCATTGCCCTTGGTATTGGGAGAGAAAAATGGCCATTACTTGGCAGGAATTTTATATACATGGGGATTTCCATTTTGATTTTTCCAAAGGCCAAAGTACCTCCATACACATTTATTTCAGTGACTGAGGGGTTCCACAAATCCAAGTGTGTGACTTGCTCAGGTTGCACATAGCTGTCATAATTGCTTTGTTCAGAGCAATCCAAGCTCCGACAGAGCTCCACATCCATCTGAAAGAGTGGCAGCCGTGTGCTATATGCTGGGATATTTGAAATATCCATATTTTATATCCTCAGTGCCATGAGAAAAAATCAGCAAGCACCAAACCTGTTTGCAGACTGGTGGCTGGAGGGGTGGTCTATCAAATCATCTTCCTGGAGTTGCTGGGATGCAAGGTTCTTGGAGCAAGACCAATGCAGCACACTGAGATGGAGAAGGCTGAGCAGATGTGTGGCCATCACCATATTCCATGTCCGGGATTGTACATGTTGAATAGGGTGGTGAAAATAGGACACGTGTCTCTTCCTTCCCTCATCCCATAAATCCCATAGTCCTTGATTTAATGCTAGGGCTGGTGGATCATTGATTAACTCCTTCCAATATTTCTCAGCAAACCTGAAGGAAAGATTGAATGGATAGCTTCCCTTAGCAGAATAACATTGGTGATTTTGACGCAAATACTTGCTAAAAATAAATACAGTGTGGGGAATTCTTCCTCAAATGCATTACAAAACTTGCATTTTGTCCTCTCCCCATTCATGATCCCGTATCAAGTGAAGGCATCCCGTTATGTCCACTGCCTTCACAGAGCTACGGGTATCTGGCTACACTTCGTCAGCTGGGCTTGGCTCTTCCCCACGTGTAGCACTACTGGGAAGCCCTACAATTCAGACAGAAATGCAACTCTTCAGATGCCAACAGTTGCATACAGGGTGACAGAGAGGGCAATGTGTCCCTAACCAGGACCTCGGGACTGTTGCAGTTCTCTGGGGTAACCCAAGACCCAGCAGCTTGGTGGGAAGTGAGAGTGCGACAGAAGGAAAGATGTGGAGGTTGCACTAAGGTTGTGATGCAGAAGAAATTCCCTTTTCATAGGATATCCAGGGAGCCGAAGTCACTTCAGAAAATGGGGGCAATAAGCTCTGAGAGGAGTATTATGAGGAAAGTAGAGAGCAGAATGTAAAAAGGATATTTGCTCACTGAATGTTTACAGAGTGATGACAAACTGGGGACAAATAGCTGCCATGTGTGACGTTGAATGGAAAAAGATTTTTCTTAGTCTCTCTATGCACATGATGTTATTTGACTTTAGTTGTTCCTTCCAAAAATCACCCTCTGCTGTCCTCACTCCCTAAAAATAAAAATTCTTCTTGTCTTAGTGGGAAATGTACCCATGGGAAAGGAATCAGCAATCAGAAATGAGGGAACGTGGGGCAGGATTTTCTTGGCCATATGTCATGGTGAGAGCTCCAAGCAATGATCTGTGAAGTTTACAGAAAACTCTCATAAATCTCAGCATGGTCACTTTTGCCACCAGGTTCTCTCATGTGTGTATGAAATATGCATATAAAACACATATATTTGATTGGGCTAATTTGAAGGAAGTCACTGGTCCACAAAAGTAGTTCATGCAGGAACTTATCCACGTTGTGGTGATTGGCTGTTTTTAGTAGAACTGGATGATTTTGAGTCTTTGGCACGGGTTTCTCAGAATCTTTTTAGTGCTGAAAATCATATTAATGTGTGAAGGGCTGGACAGGCAGATACACCTGTTGCTTGCACAGGAACATATGAGAACAAGAGTCTCTCTGCATCTTTCTGATATGTAGGATTTTGAGAATAAGTTTCTCCCAGGAATGTAGTCACCATGTTAGAGACATCTGAGAGTTTTTTTTCTGTAGAACTGAGAAACAGTTAGGGGTGGATTAATGGACCGAATTAAATGTTGTCATCACTTGTGAAGTCAGTTTACTTAGGCTGTAATTATAATCTGTCTGAAATGGTAAGAACTGCAACGTGGTTTTGTGCACCCAAGCTGGGAAAGCGGCGCAGAGAGAGTGGGAGGGCGGCTCGGATCCCGACAGTGCCCATCACTGTGGTGGGTTATTGCACAAAAGGAAAATTCTGCTTATGCACAGCCAGAAGTGCATCTCTGTGAACTACGAGGATTTGCAGCTCTTCAGATTCTAATGCTGATGAACACTTAGACTAGAACTAGCAATTTTCTGACAAATACTTGAAAATTGAGCTTTTGGTGAGGGGGAGATAAAATAAGTCACAAATGCTTGTTGAATTTCGTACTTTTTTTTTTTTTTAAAGCATGTATTACACTGTAAAATTCAAAGTTTTATTTTTCATCCATACTTTTTCTAGCAATAATGATTTAAGGAGCTAGGCAGTAAAATTTCATAAGGAATAAATCTCTTGTAATACTAGCTAGTAGATCTAGAAAAAAAAAAAACAAAACACAAACATTTCAGAACATGTAAGAAGTGGTATACATTTTAAAAGTTTAGAGTAAAAGAAAATTATTTTAGGAGTCATTTTTGTTTTGCGAGGACTCAAGATGATCACGTATCTTTTTCATTATGACTCAAATTACTTTTTACAATTATTAAATTCAATGTCAAACCAGAAATAAATGTACTTCATCTAGCTCTATACCTACTGTTTAAGCTCCATGTTATTAATTCATAAATCACTGAAAAAAAAAGGATTTTAAGAATACGTATTTGTAAACTTACAGTGAAGTGTGTTAACAGTTTTAACCAAATAAAAAAGGCAGAGAATTTAAAAAGCTAAAAAGATACTTTACGATATCTTTTTTTTTTTTTTAAATGACATCAGGATAAACCAAAATATTTTTTCATGTGCAGACTTAATTAAGTACACTTTAAAAACCTGTATTTCTTCCACAAGTGGCACTTCTCCCCTATAGCAATTTTTTCCAAACCAGATGAATAAGAAATTGTATTATTCACTACATATTAATACAACTGGTTTTACTCATTAATATCTTATCTAGAGTCATTGAGGTCTCTGTCATTCCATGTTAAGCATGTTGTGCTGTTTCATGTCATGTTTCAGCGGGAATTTTCAGTATTATTAGTTTTGCGTTGTTTTGTTTGTTTGTTTTTTTTCCTTAATTAATTAAGGTAAAGTTTCAAAAATGTCTTAAGCTACTTTTGCCAGTAAAACATAGCAATCCTGGATGAACCCATTACCTTTGGAATTCTTCTGAGCTTTTTTGTTACACTTATGTGATTTTTGAGAGGAAGTTTTGTTCCAGCAGCCCAAATTCACTGTTTCTTTCCATACAGATAAGCTGAATCATCTCTGCTTTGTTTGTGAACTGAGAAAGTTGTTTGATGATAAGGTTAAGTCAAATAAGAAAATACTTAATCAAAAGTATGTTGACTACACACTCTGGAAAGGGTTTATTTAAAGTTACAAGCCTCATAATTTAGAAATTTATCAATGCTGCTAAAATTTGGATGCCTATCTTATGACATTTCTGACTAACTGTAACATTTCCCACTCCCTTCCTGCAGTTCTCTATGTTTGTTTGAAACATCGTGCCCTGGGCAACACTGGAAAATGAGAGTTGGACCTGCTTCTCGTTAAAGAGCGAAGTGACAACTGAAGTCAAGGCACTGAAGTCTGAATGCCAAACCTTTGGCAAAGCAAAGGAAAACCAAGTAAGACATAAGCATCTGGTTCCAACGTGTGCAAATCTGTTATTGACATTTGATAGTAATATGGCCTGCTGCTCTATGTTCACTGTTACAACCTCCAACCCTTAGAGTCTATTTCCGCAGTTTCCTTAGTTTCCTAATAGATGAGGACATTAATGATTCTTATACAGCCTAGATAAAATATTGCTAACCATTGATGATTCATTA
The DNA here is from genome assembly GCA_013399365.1 of Pampusana beccarii. Taxonomy (NCBI): domain Eukaryota; kingdom Metazoa; phylum Chordata; class Aves; order Columbiformes; family Columbidae; genus Pampusana; species Pampusana beccarii. Next base: position 365,119 of record VWYH01007080.1, read on the forward strand.
TTAACAAGGAGTAAGAGAAAGACTGATGTTGGTGGGATCGATAGAGATGGCTGCCCTTGTCTTCCTTTCCAATGAAGTGAAAGAGAATGACAGGAAAGTAGCAAGATTTGGGGAAAGGGCTGAAAAAACATGCAGATGAGTCCATCAAAGAGATATCACGGATTAAAAAATACATTGAGAAGTTGCCCCGCTCCTTGAGATTACCTGAACATGTGTTACATTGAGTGCAGCCTTGGAGACAGAAATAGTCATTGTGCCTTCAGTTTCTGAATAAAACCTATATGATATTAAAGAACTTGAAACCTGGATTGCAGTAGAAGGAACTTCTCTGCCTGGAGGCATTGGAAGTGGTTTAGGAAGGTAAGAGAGGGCATGTGAGCTGTTGCGATGTCTAGGCTCAGTCTGTCGGTCCAAAGGAGCCCCAAACTGTAGTTGCTCCAGGGTTAGGTCAGCAGTTGACTTGCTGAGGGGATGACCCAATGAAATGTGGGAAGTTGATGAACTACAAGAAGTAAACCCTCTACAACTCCAGGAATCTATGGCAGAATTTCATTTTGAGGTGCAAAGTGAAGGGAGGAAGAATATCAAGAATGGCTGGCAATGCATATGCAGAGTCTGGACTTCAATAAATTTGGCCAACGATGTGTAATTTTTTAAATTTCATCCAGGATTACTCCTCCTGTACACTTCTCATTTCCATCTGGGTGAAACATTTCTCATGTGCCCAAGCTATGAAGGCATCTTACATTAGAAATACCTAATGTCCTTAAAAGGTAAAGGAGAGTTTCTGGTAAGAAGTCACGAGATTTCCAAGAGGTGACTTGTGTAGAACAGCTATTCCAGTCAGATATCTGCAGGCACCCATTCCCTCCATACTTATCAACCTGTAAAACATCAATCTCAGCCCAGTACCTGGAGGCAGGACCACTGGTAGACCATGATGTAGAATAAAAACTCTTCTTCTGAGTGAAGGTGACTGCACCATACCATTATTTTTGTTTACAGGCATCCCAAGGCTTCTATGAATATTGTTTGTTGGGTGTTTACAGCTGAGGATTAATATGTGGCTAAATATAGTCTAATAGTTCATTCCTCTCCGCTCTGCATCATGACATGGCAAGGCTTTTGAAGAGTAAGTAGGCCATTCAAAACAAAAGCAGAAAATTAAATTCAGCATCCTTAATGTGTGGTGTTTTCCAAAGCTTCTGTTACTTTCATGACATCTCGCCAGAGCTATTTATGTCTGTGGGGAGTTAGGAAAAAGATCACATATTGTACAGAGAGCACAGTGTTAAATTTATGCAAAGTGGAGAAAAGTGTTATCTCCAAAAATATTTACTTCATAGTTTTTGCCTCGAGGATTGTACTTTGTTATAGCTTTAAGGAGAGCAATGCTATATTAACATCAGGTTTAAAATTCTTATAATTATTAAGAACAGGTTTAATCTGTAACTTTTATATAAAGCAGTACATCAAGCTTAACATATTGTATAGAAAGAAAGAAAATACCTTTACTGCACCGCTTCAATCTTCAGCTAGACTTAAAAATTGGAAACAAAAGATAGCTAAAAGAAAAGAAAGATGTTGAAAAGAAGCAGAAAGATGCTGCACTAGTTTCTTTAGTATTTTCTTTGCTTTCACATAAAATTTAACTCCTTTGTAAGAGGTTTGAATAGTTACAGCAAAATTGCGGTAGTTGAGAGTGCGAAGGAAAAATGTCTGTATCTGCAACAACAATAGAATGTTGGTGTGAGAGCAGCTACTGTCTTTGGATGGATCCCTCCATTTACATTTAAAATATTCCCTTGCAAAGGACCTTTTGCAGAAGTGTTGGAGGACATCAAACAAAGGATTTCCATGTTAAAAAATTACACGTTAAAAAGAATTTTGTCTCCAAGGACATCTCCTTACAATGCGTGCCTCATTTTAACAGTGGAATGGTTTGGTCTCAAGTATCCGCTCGCTTTGCTCTTCAGAAAAGTGTTTTAAAGGGAACTCACAGCCCTAGGCTGACCTGAAGTGAAGTGCTCTCCTCCAGTCCTCCCTGCAACCGTATGGATGCCAATATCTCGAACTGATTACTAACACTGGGAGCACTGGTAGGTGTCAGAGCAGAACAAGTTTGTTTTTATAGCCCAGATCATCTGCACGTAGGCATAATTTAACAAGAAGCAGCTAAAGCAACTTCAAAAATACTAGTTGTCTAAATCTTTGTTGTTGTGGTGGAATTGTTTGGGTTTCTTGTTTGTTTTATTTTCAGGAGTTTTCATTCTCTTATGTATCCCTTTGTACAGCTTCCATTAATGACAGATGAATGCTTCATGCCTAATTCCTCTGGTTTTCTAAACAGATGCAGAATTCTATGTTGAGATCAGTTTTTCCAAGGACTTTCTTATTATAGTCACTGAAGGTCAGACACCACCTCTGCTGGGGTCACTCATACGTAGGCATCTTCACAGAAAAAGATGCAAGGATGTAACCTCTACCCATAGAGGATGTCTCAGAATATTAAATATGAATGAACTTGGATTTCTGCTTGGCCCAGGCCTTGTCCAGACCTTCCTCTAAAATTTGTTTTTGTCTGAAATTATCATATTCTAGCAGAAACAAGGCTTTTCATCCTGCTTCTCACCCTCTTAATGGAACAAAAACCATAGACCCTACCTGTATCTTTTCTGACAGGTGGTGCAATAGATTTTGTTCTTCAAAACTGGGAAGGAGCTCCCACATCTTTCTTGGCAGACTGGTGCCTGGCTGAAAAACAACCATCAACACAAACTCCAGGTCTTTTCTCATGATTCAGTCTGCTCAGAAACTCCCCAGTTTCTGAGACAGTTTTCACTGCAGCTTTATGTATGTACAAAGACTATCAAATGCCCAGATGTCACACAAAACTGCTGTGATTTAGTTTAGTGGACTGCTCCCTCTTCTTTTTTTGATTGGTGAAGCCTGAGACATGGAGTACGGACAGATCTTTGACTGTACTCAGTTTATTTTGTATACTAGGAAAAAAGTATGTAATTCTCTTATTCTTTTTGTCCCTAGGCTGAGGATGTAACATGGGAGCTGCCCTCGAGTACATTACCTGGCAATCAGCTGAGGAATCCTACCCTTTCCGCCTATTCTTTGGCCCTGTAGTCTTCCTATCCTGACATTGTTCAGCCCTAGAGAGCAGAATAATGTTCCACTCTTTTATAATTCGTGGTGTTCACTGAGATTAAAAGTGGAACTATATTTTCCTGAGAGTAAACAGAAGGCTTGAGAAGTTTTCCTCAAATTTAGAGTGTTTTGAGTGTTCTTTCTCTTCACCGTGAGACCTAGTCACCTCTTGCACTTGAAACCCTTTCAGCTCCTCATGCTTAGCTTTTTTTAAAGAAATACACATTCTTTCTCTCAATTATTTTGTTTTTCTGCATATACCTTTAGAACATCTGGGTGGGGCTTTTTTTGTTATTTGTTTGTTTATGTTTCATCTTGCAGGACAAGAAATAATCCCTTTTAGGCTTTGTTTTAAAATTTTCAGAAACTCAGAAATGGGACAATTCCCCCTCTCTGTGTTTGACCACGGCACTTTTTAAAACGCTAAACGTTTAAGAAGAAGGACCAGCAGCACTCCTAATGCAGATGCAGACCTTTAGGAAGCACATCAATGCAAGTCGCTGCTCTCAGGGCTTGCAGATTGCAACCCTGTCAGAGTTTATCTGCTGCCAGCTTCAAACTGTGGCTTGACATTTCTGGTCAAGAGGGGTGCCCTTGTGAGTCCCGAGAGGGGATGAATCTGAAAAGACAGAGAGGAGCATATTGTCTCCCTACAGCAGTACTCCGCCGGCTTCCACTGCAGAGGTACCTGTTACCAGCAAGACACTGCTTTGAGGAAGCTCATCACAGCATGATCTTACTTGTGCCTGCAGTAGCAAGTCGTCAAAGCACAGCAAGAAAGAGAGAGATGGCAGGAAGCATCAAAGGGGAACTGCTGAAGACTGAATAGGAATGAAAATAAAAGCTGCAGCCACTGTAACTCCCTTCCCGGAGGGAGCACAAGTGCAATGTAAGGAGTGGTCACAGGAGACCTCAGGGCCAATTCATTTCTCCTGTAACCCAGCTGTTACAATAGGCTGGGAAGTCAAGTGAGAAAATCATGAGAAAATTGCTGTGGTGCACAGAAGATGCTTGTAAAATACTGCAGTGCCACGTCTCAAAGCTGCTGGGGGCCTGAGATATTACGTCGCATTTTTTTCCTGCTTTAACAGATGCTCAAATTCTTTAGCACTGCAAAATCCACATCTGCTTTCATACATAATAGGATGATGATTGTATAGGAAGCCAGGCCTATCAGTCCAGGCCGAGGGATCTGGATGGGTCAAGGACACTCCTGGCAGCCACAATCCGTGTATTTGTTACCACCAGGCTAGGCTGCCCTCGCTGTCTGGGAAGAGAATTTGAGCACCGTTTTTCACTAGTATAAGAATGCCATGGTTTATCTTTCTGTGGTTTAAGTAGTCATGAGGAAGCCATTCACAGGAGTAAGTTCCTTACTGTTTTCAGTCCATTCTGGATGCAAGCTTGAATACTTAGATCTAACTCAGGCCAGTCGAGGACTCCCACCCCACTTACATCAGCCTTCAAGCAACACATCACCACGACAGGAATTGAAATTCACTGGCATGGAATCATAGAATCATTTTGTCTGGAAGAGACCCTCAGGATCATTGAGTCCAACCATAACCTAGCCTAACTCTAGCAATAAACCATGTGCCTAAGAACCTCGTCTAAATGCCTTTTAAACACTTCCAGGGATGGTGACTCCACCACTGCCCTGGGCAGCCTGTTCCAATGCCCAACAACCCATTCCATGAAGAAATTTTTTCCTAATATCCAATCTAAACCTCCCCTGGCACAACTTGAGGCCATTTCCTCTCGTCCTATCACTTGTTACTTGGGAGAAGAGACCAACCCCCTCCATGCTCCAACCTCCTTTCAGGCAGTTGTAGACAGTGATAAGGTCTCCCCTCAGCCTCCTTTTCTCCAGGCTGAACAGCCCCAGTTCCCTCAACCACTTCTCATCAGACTTGTGCTCCAGGCCCCTCAGCCTCCTCTGCACTCTCTCTAGCACTTCATGCAGATGATCAAGGCCCAAGACCAAGTCTTGGTACGGTGGGACTAAATGCACTCAGGATGTGTTATATTAGACTTCATCCTGCTCTTCCCATATCAAGAGATTTGGATTCCATAGCAGGAATAAGATACTGGGATAGCTTATGGAGCATTTACATCGTATAAATTTGGTTCTCTTTATCAGTAAGAATAAAAATGTATTCTTTACTTCAAAGAAGCTGCATTCAGGATGAGCTCGCTGTCTTTATTACCTTAGACTCCAGTTCAAAACTGCATGCCTTCTGTTAAGTCTTGCTTATATTTAAATGTATGTTTAAACTCCAGTATTATCAGTGGAATTTAAGCATATGCTTAATATAAACACACGTTTAGGTGCTTCCTTGGAAAGGGGCAAATTTCCCATATATGTTTCGGGAGGGAATAGAGCTTAACTCAGGACAGTAGTGATATTTACTGGCCCCCGTGGTCATTCTGAACCCTTTGTTAAAGAAAATGTGGATAAATGGTTCACTTGCTCTTGCAGCAGCTGCTGAATCTCTGCAGTTTCTAAGCTACTGTTTTAAAGTAAACCAGGACCAAATTTAGCCTGTGAACTCTGGCAGTAAGCAGCTGGGGCAGCCTGTTTAGCTGTACCCCAAAAAGGCAGCTACCTCAGGAAGAAATGTGAGTGTGGAAGGTGGTGGTGAGACTGACCAGAGCCACCCCCAGCTGTACAATCCCTCTCTCAGAATCCTTACAGTAACGTTTTCCTGGGCTTTGTCTTGAATCAGAACTGTGAGTTTTACACTTCTGCATCTAATAAGCCTGAATATTAAATCAGAATGCACAGACACTTGTAAAAGAAAACTCTGGTCCTGTTAGCTCCCATCAATCTTTTCAAACTGTCTTTCTATTGAGATCTCTCCGCTCTGATGTGCAAAAGTCAGACATAGAAAAAGGTGGATGAAAAACTGCCTCCCAAGTGCTTTTATGGCTTTGAAATTATAGTTTATTTTTCAACCTTATTCTCCCACTTTGTGATAATCATTATTATCTCTTTTTCCTACATCTTTCTAACAGAATGGCACCATTAATAGTTGAGCAAGTTTTCTGCTACCTATTATTCCTCTGCACTTTTTAAGGAACCAGGTTCATTTAAAAATTCAAAGTGGCAACCTCCGTCTGTGGCTCTGTGGGGCTCAGGGCTATAAACATGGAGGTACCACTTTGCTTTTCGCTTTTAAGCATGATAAAATACAGCTTATTTAGGTCACTGCACACTCTTTCTTTTTTAGTTTTCCTTTTTTTGTGAGGGATACAGATTCAAAACAAAACTGTTTGCCACTGACTTCAATCTTTCATGCTGTATTGCACATGAATTACAAGGTATGTATCAAGGTTTTTGTAAGGTTAGCTATCACCCTGGTATTTGAACATCTTCTATATGATCCAGAAACATGGTAAGGGTTAATCTAGGTCAATCTACTCAGCATGAGAAAAGCTGTGGTCTTATCACAGGTTAAAATAGCAGTGAAAAACAAAAATAAACAAACAGCAGTATAGGCTTTTGTTTGGTTTGGCGGAATAATCTGTAAGGGTTTTGTCATGAGCCGCAAATACTAGTTAAAAATCAAGTGTCCTTGTCTATGCAGCCTTTTTTAACTGGAGTTAATAAACTGTAATGAGAAGTCCATCTTTACTTATTAATTTATGTATAACGGTGTAGATGTACACCACCTATGCCAGCTCTGTCATCAGGAGCAAAGCTGAAGGTTATTGAGGAGAATTTCTTTGTTGACTTTGTTTCACAAGCAAGCAAGAAGCACCAGTCAGCTTGCGCGTTTGGGGGAGTTGCCTTGAGAGAGAAAAGTCAAACACGTTGGTTTGCATTTTACTTGGAAAGAGACTCAGACGATGTTGGCCCTCCTTGTAGCATCCCGCAGCCTCGCTGCAGCTCTTGGAGCCTACGAACCTCCCTCCTGCTCAGTCAACAGACTGGCGTGCCCAGGCTGCATCACAAAACCCCCACACGTACACAGTAAAAGAAAGAACATTCAGTAGAGGACAAATCCCAGCCCACGGGAGTGTCGAGTCGAATGGAGAAGACACAGAAAGAAGCAACGCTCTCCAAGTCAGGTAAGTATGGCCATTAGGAGGCAAAGCCCTGAAAGACCTGTACCATTGTATATTTAAAGCAGGAAGGCTGATGTGGTCACCCTGGGTTGTTCAGATGGCAAACCAGCTGCATTGCTCACCAGCCTCTGAGCCTGCAGGGCACGGAGCTTTATTCCAAGGCACTCGGGTTCGAAGGCTTCATAGCAAGACCTGTTTTCCTATGCCTCTTGTCTTCATTGAGACACTATTTTTCATGAAAAAACTGCTGCGTTTCTGCATTACCTTTATACTGCCACAGATTTTTGCACTGATATATGTTGAAGCTGGTCTTTAAAGTAATAATAGTAAGACTTGGCACAGTAAGTGTTTCAGAAGCAACCGGATCTGCCTTGGCACACCTCTAGTTTAAAAGATACCTCGCTGCAATTAATTAGCTGGAATCTGAGAGCTTCTAGAAGGAAAGTTTTATGAGTTACCTCTTTCCTCTGGGAAGGTATCATTCAAGCCAAATCGCTGTTAACTGACATATTCACTCTTGAATTCTTTCAACTCAGCATCCACCCAGACTGTTTTCTCTCTTCAGAGGAGAAGTGCCTGTGGAAAGTTATGCACTTTTATCCACTTCTTTCTGATTCTTTCCATTTATTTATTTATTTATGTTCTGGAAAAAAAAAAAGAGATTAAAAAGTACATTTAATGTTGATGTCACTGCTCTTGACACCAAAGTTTTCACTCTGCCTGCAGAACAGATGGAGAGTTATAATGCCAGCAGGGCAAACTTCCCTCACTGTGCAGTGCGTCCTCTTTTCTTCATTAAAGCCAGCGGAAAGAGGCTCCCGAATACCAGATGTGTAAATGGACGTGCTGGCATCCAAAGCACTTCCCCACTGCACCTCCTCAATGGGAAGCGGTGCCCCCTTTATTACCCACAAATAAATGTCCTCTCCTCAGTAATATCAGCAGTAGAGAAGTCTCCAGTCACCAGGAGTGGTGCTGACTCCCAGCTAACGCCTCTGCCAGGGAGGTTGTCTCAGCCAGCACCTCTTCTTTAGTCCTCCGCTTTGATTCTTCCTATTTCTAGGAAAATTGGAGCAGGCCCTAAGGAGGTGGGTTAGGCTCCAAGCCCACTTGAAAAGCTCTCCTCTGCCCCAGGACAGCTCTGGAGGACCCCATCTGAACGCAGGTGGGGAACACCACTCCTAGAAGGGCTGCAACCAGGTCCTGCTCTCCAGGCAGAGCTGTCGCGCTGCCTGCTCCTCTGGAGGGTGGTGTTCAGATACCTGGAGGGGAAAACGAGAGAAACCTTTCTGCTTTCTTCTCCTGTTGCTCCTCCCCTGATTTACTTGCAGCAGTTGCAGGCCTAACTGTTATAAACAACGATAGCCAATTAAACTCTGGTCTCTTAATCAGTCATCAAATAGGATTTATTAAAGCAAGCAGTAAACAGGCAAAACAGCGCTGGGCGGCCGGGGAATCTTTGCTTCCACCAACGGCGCGCAAAACTTATACAAAAGTTACCCTTTTTATAGTCAGCAGTTTGGTTATTTTTGTTTTTTTTATTGGATATCTTACAAGGAAGTTACAGCTGGAGGGATAGATACAAGGTTTTACCCGTATAAGCTTAAATACAGAGTAACTAGAAACTCAAACACCACCCCCTATACCGAGACGTCACAATCCGATATTTTCTGCACGCCGTGTCCCTACCTTCATTTTAAGTTTCTGGGTTGTTTGAGATTGCGAAGTACGGTTACAGTAAGAACTTATCTTCTTATGCAGAGCTCGCCCACAAGTCCAGTCTCATAACTTTTATTATCTTATTGTGTTATGTAAAGCTCATCATGTACTATTAGTCTGGTTTGATCAACAAGTACAAGCTGTCAGTCTATTACGCTAACCATTATGGCCTTGGTGGTAGGTCCATATTTTTCTCCTGACCCAGGAAAGCAAAGGCTCGCGTGAAAATTAAACATTCCCTTTATCCTTCAATGAGCACTCCGGGCTCTTTAAGTTCAAGTCATGTAAGCCATAGTTGCCGGGAGATTCATCGCTTGATAAATACCCATTCTCATCAGAATGATTAATAACAGGATTGATATTGTCAATGGCTGTTTCATGCTGTACACTGGCATTTGCGTTACCATCTTGCTGTGGGTATAAGAAGCCTCTTTATCAAACCACGTTTTTTTTCCCTCTAAACCCAGGGAGTATAAGATATCATTGCATCATAAATTTTTAAATATAGCCTGTTTGAAAGCAGACTGATTTCCTGTCTGCCTTGCTCATCTATTACCTAGAGAGGATGAAAGTGAAGTTCGTTCTTGTTATGTAACCTTACCCTGATCTGATTATTATGCATGAAACCGCATTGCAAAGTGCTTCGGTGTGAAAAAATCTTGGGAAACTGTTATAGTAAACAAGAAGAAACTGAATGCGCCGATTGGATTCCATCAGGAAACCTTACCTCTAAAATCCACAACACGTGGTCTGAAATGTCACACAATTAATTATCGTTTAATTTATGCAGGAGCTCATTATGGGTGTGAGCAGGGATGAGCAAACTGAACAGAATTAAACAGTTTCCTTGGTTATAGACTGTATTATTGAAGAACTCTGGACATGAACCACAGCCCCAGAAATAAACTGGGTTTTAAATTTCCCGGTGCAGTGGAGAAATGACATTTTTTATTTTTGTTGTTACCCTTCTGCCCTGAGTAACTGGAAAAAATAGGAACAGTCGGCAAGGAAAAAAACAAACCAGAACAACAAGACAGCAACAAACACACACACACAAACACCAAACCAACACATTTTCAAGACAAAACATAGTGATTTGATGTGCTAAACATCAAGAAAGACCTCGTTTTTCTATGCCCTAGTCAGCATCCAGCCATTTATTTACCCCAGAGAGAGCTAATGAATAAAAACATTACTAGATGAGACCTGGTGCAGCTCATGCTCTCTTTATGCTACATCAGAGAGGGACAAAGAAGAAAAGATAAGAATATCCTGTATTCTACAAAAGCAGGTATTCGAGTCTTCTCAGGTTGGCTCTGGTTCCTTAGCAAAAAAAACAAAAGGGCAAAAGAGGGACTAACTCACTTTTCTCTGGGCGGTGTATGTATTAATATGTCCTGGATACCATTACTTTGCAGGATTAATGTCTTAAAATAGGACTACACTCTATATTTTATTTGAAAGCATGTAAATGTAAGTTCGTATCAGCTCACTCTGCGTTACAGGTCTGTAAATTCGCTCAGAAGATGTGTTCTAAGGGAAGGGTCGGTACATCGATCTATAAACAGAATGGGAGACAGGATTCGGCTTCTTTTAAAGTCAAGAGGAAACTTTTTACTTGCTAAAATCAGGGCTGCCTCAGGAGTACATATTGCTCAGGTTAAAATATCTTCCAGCTGGTTTCATACTAAAGGTATTGATTAGATTTTTATTTTTTTGATGCCTGCAGCTTAGGCACCCACTGCAGATAACTACTTGTAGATACCTTGAATTTCAGGTAAGGCCTGCCTGTGAATTGATAACAGTTGTTATCCATGCCTAATGGGATAAACTAAAGCGTTTTAGCCATAAACCAACTAGCTGATAACAGGAGTACCTGCACCTGCAAAGAATAATCAACAGTGTTGTGGCAGGAAACAAAGTAGTTAGGGCATGAAACAATTATCAAACATTTCCAGCAAGATGCTAATTCCTTCACTGTGATTTACCAGGCTGTTTTGGTTTGTGGTTTGTTTGTTTGTTTTACTGTGTTCTTTAAGCAGTATGATACTGAAATTGCAGCATCAACTGATTGACTTTAGAGATCATATTTTTATTATTTTTGAAAAGGTATGCAAAGTATATTTCCAATTTGAATTTTTGTCTCCTGATGAAAAAGGAAAAAAAAAGTAATTAAACTGGATTTTTATTGTGGAGTTTGAGGGGGAAACCTCCCTCCACACATCGGTGAGCATATACCTGTTTTAAAAGATATTTGTACCCTATTTAAATATGTTATTATGATAGGGATTTTACAAAAATCTCCAAAAACAGTGTGCCAAACCTGAGTAATTTAAAAATATGTTAAAATTGAAAAGAAAACTATGTGGGGTAAAAAAGAGGGATGAAAATTGCTGTGTAGTTACGATGAGAGTAGAACAGTATCTCTGGTTCTTGTTTGACTTAGTATAAGAAGAGTGATAAGATACCTTATTTATGGCTGTTCATATATGAACATATTAGCTTATTTTAAAAGTTAAGCAAAACTTGATTGTAACATTAAACAAATTTTCAGACAGAACAACTTCCAGTTTAGAAAGATCTACAGTTCAGGGATCGTTGAAATCAAAAGTTTCTATTCCTTTTCCACTAATTCTTCAAAAATAAAATTATTTTTATGAAGACATGGGAATTTTACAAACAAACCAAATCATTTAGTTGTGCCTGCGCTGGCTTTGCCAACTTGTATTTAGGAATTGTCACCTAGCAATATTGTTCCACCACACGCTTTTATAATGTGCTACTATCGACAAAACAAAAATGCTGATTAGCAGCAACACTTGCGTTTCACACAAAGTTCATAGGATGGAAATCTCTGAAAAAGATCATCTGATAGACCGTATAGATTGCATCACAATTATGAACGGTGGCCTCTCAGGCAGTTGGGTTTACCACTGGAAGTTCAGCATCTTATCCATGCTTTTTGTACTGCTGTGAGCTGAACGTAAAGACAAATTAACAGACCATTATTCTACATAACTCACACGAAGCTTTGCCAGTTGTGCTCTTTAGGGGAGAGAGAAGGTGTGAGACTGAGAATCACTTGTTCTGCATTTTAGAAGAGGTTTGGGAGGGCTTAAGCCTGGATTTCCCTGTGGGCAGAGCGTGGTGGCTGCTGTTGAGCACTTGGCCGCGATTGAGGTCAGTGAGTACAGCGAAGATCAGAGCCCCAGATGAGGGATCAGTAAGAGTCAGTGACACCACAAGGCATAACTTTGCATTTATTTGTTGGTTTACCTTCACTAGACTTTGAAGCTGCCCTCTCTCTAGATTATGTCTGCTGTCCCCTTTGACTTTAAGTCAGAAAGTTCGACACTAAGTCGGTGCCTCTGGAGAGGAGAAAACCCCATGCGTGTGAGCAGGGTTTCAGACACCAACCTGCCCCCAGACAGACTGTTGACTTCACAGACAGTGAAGGGAAGGTGAGGAGATGGTGTTACGCACATGACGGCCAAGGAGCTGGTTGTGAAAGGTCATGTAGACACCGCTGCGTGTAGCAGCACGGTCAGAGCAATACAACAGTCATCAGTGGTTGAGGGATGTGCCAGAATGCCAGTGCTAACGTAACTTAGGTCATATGGGTAAAATAGAATGAAAATGTGTCTTTGTTTCTTTTCTCTAGCATTTTCTACTCTGTCTTCTTTAGCTAGAGTTGGGGGAGACCTTCTCACTGGAGTAGAAACTGGTACAAAAGTGCCCTTAAGTGAGCTCTGCACTGCTCTGGGAACAAGGTGGAGCATTTGTCCATAAGTGGAAGCTTTGAAGACACTTTTGGAGTCTGAAAGAATAAGAAAATCTTGGTGAGCCTCAAGGGAAGCTGAGGAGTGTCCCAGGAAGAGCACTGATTTGATCTTTTAACTTGGTACCCTCATATCTGGGGAGTTTTCCAAAAGTGAATTTTGGGATTTTTTGGCATGTCTGAATCACTAGGTTGAGATTTGAGGGGGAAAGGTACAATTCTCAGCCTGTGACAGAATTCCTGCATGATTTAGGATTCAGTCACCGTGGCAGAGACCCTTAGCCAAAACCCAGAAATAATACTATTTATAATATTATAATTATATAATGAATTTATACAATTATAATTTATAATAAAATGTCATTGCGTTATTTCATTGTCAGCGTCATAAGATCAGGACTAGCTCTTACCTTTATACATCCCATTGCAGACCGAATACACAGTGTATTAATTTCCACACAGCCTTGGTCTTTCCTGTGATTTATACAGAGGATGAACATAGAGAGGAAGGAGATTTGGCACCTCTCATAAACTGAAATTCAGGATTCAGCTGTTGAACTGAGCCCCTGGAGCCGAAGCCCTTAGCATGCTTTCAGGTCTGCTTTACGCTTGCTGTCTTTTTCTTTTTAATTCAAACTCTTTAATCCAAGCACTGACTGATGCAAAGATATGTAGAATGTAAGGGCATCTGGTTAACAGCTATCAGCATAAGAGACAAAGATAACAGATAAAGATAAGAGGCAGGAAAAATAATAAATTAAACACCTAGATATACAAGCCCTAAGGAAAACAAGAGATAATAGACAACAGCAAAGACCTGAGCTCTCAGGTCAATGGCTGAGGGGCCATTGAACAAATAACACAAACCTTTAGAGGGTTCAACCAGAATTTTGTTGCTGATAAGAAGGGTGGAAACAAATTTCCCATGTCTCCCATCAGAAAGAGCAAACTGACTGTGGGATATTTGACAGTGCTTGTGGGGTTGCATATAGCTGCTTACAGAATGCTTTGATGGAATTCTGGGAATGCATGAAAATTATTATGGGACATTTGAGAGAAGGGCCAAATATGGGAAAGGGAGGGATCAAGGTGGATGGGGTGGAACAAGCATGGGAAAATGGAGAACTAGAATCTGTGCTGTCTACTTATTAAATCCTATTCCCATTTTCTGTATGATCTCACTCTCTATGTGATTCATGTATGAACTTCAAGCTGGAGTAGCCAACCAGTACCTGGAAAGACCCAAGCTTACACCTGGTGGCTGAAGAAGGAGCCCAGGGTTTCTCCTTAGTTACTAGACAGTTAAAAGTGCGACCTCATTAATGTTTATAAATATGTAAAGGGTGAGTGTCACAAGGGTGGAGCCAGGCTCTTCTCGGTGACAACCAACAGTAAGACAAGGTGCAATGGGTACAAACTGGAATACAAGAGGTTCCACTTAAATTTGAGAAGAAACTTCTTCTCAGTGAGGGTGACAGAGCCTGGCCCAGGCTGCCCATGGAGGTTGTGGAGTCTCCTTCTCTGCAGCCATTCAAACCCGCCTGGACACCTTCTGTGTAACCTCATCTGGGTGTTCCTGCTCCGGCGGGGGGATTGGACTGGATGAGCTTTTGAGATCCATTCCAATCCCCCCTTCTAATTCACCCCAGGTACCATTGGCCTTCCTGGCCACAAGGGCCCAGTGCTGGCTCATGGTCATCCTGCGGTCACCAGGACCCCCAGGTCCCTTTCCCCTACACTGCTGTCTAACAGGTCATTCCCCAACCTATACTGGAACCTGGGGTTGTTCCTGCCCAGATGCAGGACTCTACGCTTGCCCTCAGAACCTTCTTGGTTAAAACATGGTGACCGGTTGACTACACAGACACAAAGTGCAGTGCTGTTCCGCGTACAGTCTCCTTTGTAATATCCCCCCAGGCCGCAGCAGGGGGATATTTCTGCAGGAGCTGCGGCCCTGGAGAGCCCAGGTGGGAGCAGGCTGTCCCTGAAGGACTGCAGGCCGGGGAAGGGCCCGCCTGGAGCAGGGAGACGTGTGAGGAGGAAGGAGCAGCCAAGAGGGGCTGGGATGGACTGACCACAACCCCCATCACACCCCTATGCCCCTGAGAGGAGTCGGGAGGGAAGAGAAGATGGTTTTTTTAATGTTTATTGTTTCTCGCTGTCAAAACTTAATTTAATTTGCAACAGAACAAATTAATTTTCCCCGAGTTGCATCTGTTCTCCTCATGATGGTAATTGCTGAGGGATGCCACTATCTTTACCTCAACCCATGACCTTTTCCATCCTATTTCAGCCACCTGTCCTGTTGAGGAGGGAGAGTGAGAGAGTGGCTGGGTGGGCATCTGGCAGCTGGTCAAGGTCAACCCACTACAATTGTGTTATAGTTTAGTATCATGAGATTCTCTGGATAGAGAATAGTGGCTTGCACATGACTCTGTAATTCTGTGATCTTAGGCAGGTAATTTCCTGCTCACAGACATGCATTTCTGCATCTAGAAAAGGTCTTGGTAGGTCTGAACTATTTTTGGTTGTGTTTGAAGTTCTGCTTCTGAAAATAGCTATATACAAATAGTATACTAATAATACTAGTATCTTAAAAGCTCTGATTTTGGTTCTGGCTCCGTGCAGAGTGACATAGACACATGAATAAATGAAGAGGTGTTGTTTCAAAGTTTCATGTTTCTGAGCGCTGCATTCAGGCCATTAGTTTGATCAGGGCCTTTTTTATATGACTGTTACATGCCCTCGTCCAATGAAATGAGTTAAATCCCAGAAAACTAATTGCACACGAGTCATTACACCTCAGTAAAACCCAAAGTCATACATCCTGACATGAGTGAAGTCGCTTTCATGGCCAGTGAAACGAGAGTCACCCTGGGGTCATCTTCTTGCTGGTTTAGAGGAAGTGCATGATTAGTGACAGTATTTGAGTATATATACTGTGTGTTTCTTCTTAAAGAGAGGGAATAAGAATGCAGAGCTGAAAGGAAAGCATACTTTCAGGTGAGAGAGGCCGGCAATGTCTTCTTTTAATAAAAGTGAAGAAAAATAGGAAGCATGTTTACCTAACACCAGGTGTTACAGAAAGTTTAGCATGACATCACTTTCATTTGCTCTATGTTTAACACTGCAGAAGTGGAATTATGAGTTTTGTTAATGGCCCGAAAGTCATACTGATCGTTACCAGGTGGTTATGTTAATTGGCTGAAAGCACTAAAAAAGTTGATTGTGCCTTTTTATTTATTTTTATCACTGTTTTCTCCCTTCAGCTAATTGCAGTCTCTTCCTTGTCTACACCTACTTTCAGGCTCCAGCTCCTTGCTAACAATTACGGGGTTTAGATAAGATGTAAAATTATTTTCTGTGCACAGAAGAAGAATCTGTTTTTCGTTTGAGATGACCTTGTTTCTTTTTCCCTTAGTTTAATGCATCAAATTAGAAGACAATACATGCAGTTGCATGAACCAATGATCAGATGCAATGCAATAAATGTCACAGAACTTTTCTAGTTATAATTTGACTTTTGGAAGCGCATACATCCTCACACAGAAAATGGGACATTCAAATTACTTACTCTGCTGCAAACATGTTTAGTCACCTTGAAGTCATTGCATTTCACTCTTCCTGCTTTTTTTAGAGAGTAAAATGGTGACAGCACTTATGGTACCTACTGTATAAAAAAGGCAGAAACAAAGATTCTTTGAGATAATTCAAACGCAGTAGGATTACACAGTCATTATTATAGAAATAGCCTAAATTCTTTCTGCACAAAAAAGTTGTTAAGACTATAGGTGTCATCAAACAAGACCCTGGATGTGAGAGTGTAGACTGTGGAGAGCACACATTAATGGCAGGAAACGGTGAATTTAAACTTTTGGTTTCTTAGCTTTCATATTTTTAAAAATCCATCTTCCACTCCACCTCCTAAAATTCCCATTACTAGACCTCACTTTGTTTCCTCAAACAGTTCTAGCTTATTGTAGTGAGACCAGGCACTGGAGGACGGTCCCCTCTCTCAGCATCAGTTGCTTCAGAGCTGTGGCTTCTTTGCAGGACTCAGCTCCCCAGTCTCTTATTCACAGAGAAACCCTTTCCAGGTATGAAGCAATTGACAAGGAAAACAAAGAGAAGAATTCTAGGTAAAGAACAATTAATGACAGTCTGTTTCCTTTGTCTTTTTGTCTCTTGGGTAGACTATCCTATGTTTAATACACCAGAAGCTGTGTTTAAAGCTTTCTCTGAAGCTTAGTGAAGATGACAAAGCTGGATTCTCAGAGCTTTCAACTTTTTCCCCCAAGAGAGGCAGTATCATTCTTTCCAATTTCAGTGAAAATAACCAACAAGTTCAGGAGTGGAGCAAAGAGGACTGACAGACATCTCCATCTGCTCTGGGGTTCTTGGAGAAGTTTTCAAGCAATGTCCTCTTTGCTGACTCTCTTGTCTGCAACCCAAGACATGGCTTTTTGAAAAAGTCGTCTAGAAGGCAGGCAGGCATCCTTTCAGCTTCAGGTCAGCTTAGACCATTGAAAGTCACAGCCATTCCAGTAAAAGCCTCCTAACTAGGCCTTAATTTGCCCCATTAAAAAGGAAAAAAACAAACAAACAAACAAAACAAACAACAAAAAAAAACAAACCCACAAAACAAACAAACCAAAAACCCAAACAGAACAAAACAAAAAACCACAAACAAAACCAAAACCAACCAAAACCAAACCAAACCAACCAACCAACCAACCAACCAACAACAAAGCCAAACCAAAACACGAAAAACAGAGGAACTAAGTGTCCAGGAATAAATAAAAAATCTTAACCATTTCTCAGGTCAGAAAACAACAGCCTAGAAGAAAGCCTTCTCCACTAAGGGGCATTAGTTAGTATAGTTTATTCTCTTTCTTCCTGAGGTAGCAGACCCTTTGTCCAGGAAACAGCAGGCATCTAAAGACTGGCTTCTGGCGGTAGACTGCATAACTACTTAAGACTGCCTGAAGGTAGTCAGACTTTTGCTTTCTTTTATTACAGAGACAAGGGCTTTCTGAGGTTATTAAAGAAGCTGTAACTTCTTCACATACCAGAAAATACTCTTTGTCCTGAGTTAGGGGTAGGAAAGAACATCCATAGAATCCCTGACGTTGGAAAGAACCTGTGAAGATTGTGAAGTCTAACCTCACCTTTCTCAAAACAAGGTGAACAAAACATGCCTGTAGAAGCCCTTTTTGCTGCCATTTACATTCCTTATCAATATTCAGCCCCAGCTGAGCTTAGGTTTTCCTAACTAATCTAGAGCGAGAGCATTCATTTTCTGCAGGTACTTGGATAACCCCTCCACCTTTCAAAGCCAGTGTGACAAACGATGTTTTTCCTTTCCCAGACAAGAAGTTAAATGTACTCATTGAGACTCAGCAGAAGCTGGGAGACACTGTCTCAAACAGACAAGATGAAGCCAGTATTTATTTTTTCAATAGTACCTGGGCTTAATTGGAGGCAGCACTGTTTGTCAAAAGCAAAATGCAGGGAAACCAGAGGTGGGAGCCATGGCATTCCACAGAGCTGTCTCTCAACGTGCTTCAGCTCTCAGCCCAGACTTCCAAACCTCCTTGCGCACTGTCTTCACCACTTGTGGTCTGTAACGCTGATCTAATTGTACTTCACAACTTCTGGTGAAGGAGTCGCCGTGCCATGAGAACCGCTCTGAGTTCAGTTCTCTGACCTTGCTCATCACACCATGATGTACAACCCTTGGAATTTTCATTTAGGTATTTTCAGTCTGGAGTGAAGATTTCTGCTTGCAAATATTAAGTACATGTCATGAACAGTATTTGAAACACCACGCAAATGTGAGCAGCTACGGAAGTAGTGCTTGAATATGACTGCCTCAGAGAGATCATTAAGCATAAAAAAGAAGCAATAAAAATGGCTCATTGTAGAGGAAACAGAATAAAAAACATTTGTGAAGCTTCTCAGAGCTTTGTCCACCCTCCCATTCCCCCATTCCTCCATCCAAATGCTACCATTTCAGATGTTGGCCCACAGGCCATAAATTATCTGAGGTTTAAGCTTGTCATAGTATGCTCAGGTCCCTGGTACCTCAACTCTGGCTTGTAGTTTGGATTATTGTGAACAGGGAGAAAGGGTGTCTGGTGCTTTGTAGCATGAAATACTGGTCATAATTAAAGTATAATTTAATTTCCATTTACAGATAGGCCATGCAGGAGCAAGCCAGGAAATGTTCAATCAGCCACAGTTATGCGTCACGCAGCAGCCGAGCAGTCTCACCATTACCACTCAGCGGGTCCAAGTCAACACATTAAGCGATACAGAGGAAAAACAGAAACGGAAGAAAAGAATGGTGGTAGGAGAACCGTGGTACGGGATGTAGTAGCTGATGAGGGGTGATGATGATGAAGCAAAGGGAAATGGATACTGAATTTCGTGAGTTTCATCACATTATGATCAAACAGAAACACACAGAGCTGGGCCTATTAAGGAATGAGAACTGGTAAAATTGTGAATAAAACATAGTAGGAAGGAGGAGGTAGGAAGGAATGAATCTGTTAGATCTGTGTCAGCTGGAAAGGAAAATGGATCAATTTTCTTTTCTTGTTGCAGTGGTCTTTATATTAATTAAAAAGAGGGAGAAAAAAAAAAAAAAAGGAAAATAAAGCCCAGCTGCCTAACAAAGCAAACGGTCTGAACAAAGAAAGGTGACACAGGTACTTCTATCAGTAAGCTCCTGTTAGACCCAACAGAAATCACAGTCCAGCTCCACAGGAGAAGGGAAAATGAAATTGGCCTGGAAAATAAGAGAAAGAGCATTAAATTCTTCACCACCTATTGCACAAGATCCTGTTGGCATTTTACAACCTTCTCAAAAATTAACTACTTTCTACATATTTTGTATGGTGATTTCATTTTGTTTCATTGTGAAAAAGTAGATCTGATACCAAGCAGTTTCTAAATCCTTTTAGAGAGGAAATACATAGCATAGCTCATGTGATGAAGTCAGAGAACATGTTGTGGATACAACAACTCTGCATGAGCATTAGGATGATTTGATTTTTTTTTAAAATTGGCTCTAACGCAATTCCTTGTAATTCTTTCCTTATGCCTCATGCATGGAGCGTCTCTCTTTATACACAGCTGTCTTAATTTTCAAAGCTGTCACTGTTCTGTATGCTTTGGCCATCTGAAGCTTCATGGCAATGTAGACAGATTTTGTGAGCTGAGAGCTGACCTACTCACAAAGGCCACAGCAGCACCATATAGTGCCAGAGAAGAACTCAGGGGTTGGAGAACAGCTGGAAATAGACAGCACTTAAACATCTCTGCTCCAAAAGCAAAGGGTCCTTAACATCTTGGTCAGAAAATAAATTCATTGGACTAATGGCTCCTGGCTGAAATTTTGCTTTCAGCTCCTGCATCCATACTGAACAGTCCGAACATCTGTCTGTCACATCAGCATCTGTACCTGTAAGGTAAAGAATGAAGCAACAAAACTAGGTAAGCAAAATGCTGGGGTTCATCCTACTCAAGTTTGCTCATCTGCAGTGTGGATATCTACGTTGCAGCTGACTGCTCACCTTTTGAAGTATCTGTATATAAAGCAGACATGTAGTTTAGTATAAATTAATCATACCGATAGCTATAGTTGCGTACTACTAATTCAGACGAACATATCTATCTTTTAATTGATGAATACTACTGAAAATAGCTAGATAGAATAAAAATTTTCCATGAAAGTATCAATACTTTCCTAGGAAGTACATAAGAAATACCATGGCATTTTTAAGGACAGAATACATTAGTTTTTTTGTGGAAAATAGCTGCAATTAACAGTATTGCAAACATTCAAAACACATCTGTGATGTCTCCAGATAGTTCTCTTCTGCTGTAGGAGAAAAAATATCTTCACACTGAATCCATGCTAAAGTTTCATAAGTTCATGAAAGTTTCATGTCCAAAGATTGACCAGGCAACACATGAGGGGAAATTATTGAGAATTCTTAGTTCAAATGGTGTAGCAGCGGGTATGTGAGAAGCTCATTAGGATATAAGAAACAAGGATGAAGAGAGGACAGGGGAGGAGAAATACAATGAGCAAGATGAATGGTGGAGTAATTACTCATTCTCAACCCACTGGGGGGATAATCAATTCTGTCTTGGCCCCGATGAGAGATTTAAGCAGGATGTTAACTTAAAGCTCATAAAGTTTTGGCTTCTACCAGGGCAGCCTAGCTGTCTGCACGGCTGGGCCACAGTACAACCATCTGAGATTCCTGCTTCTGTTAGCACTGATTTTAGTTCATTGCTACTCTGGCTTTTACCTCAGCCCTTTGACTCCACCAGACTGCTCAGCAGGAGGATATCTGGATTAATGGTGGTCAAAGACTGAGCTTTCAAGATCTGTTGATTGGTGGTAGCACTGGGAAAGTCATACTTCTTAGTCTTGGTCTTAGTCTTAGTTGGCTTTGTCTGTAGAGTGGCTAATGACACTGACCATGACTGAATAAAATTAAAAACTTTGGTTAGTGTAATGTCTATCTTGCTCCCAAAACCAGCTGGGATCAGTCTAGTTCTAAACACAATTTGGAGTAAAAAATATGCAGGAAATTATGAAGAATCTCCGTTTCTGGTTGTGATAGAACTGTCCCAAAAATACTTCTGGAAATTTTTCAACAAAACTTTTTTTTTTTTTTTTTTTTTTTTTTTTTTTTTTTTTTTTTTTTTTTAATTTTGGTCATAAGTATCTTAGTACATCAGGTTGGAGAAGTATGCAAGGCCTTCCCTGGATGCTAGAAATCTGCCTAAGATGAAGTAAAACATAAGCTGTGGCTGCAGGTTGACTGGTATATAAAATGAAACTACCTGAAGCTTGATGGCACTTGACTGAAACTAAAAGAAAAAATTAAAAGCTTGCCTGAGATTGATGGCAAATGGGTAACATCATGGCAAGATGAACACACAAATACCTGGCCGGTGATCTGTGTGACACTTAGGAGATCACGATATAAGCATGAACTATGGTTGATCTGTTTTTCTGGACAAAAAAATAAAAAAAGGGATAAAACCCCAAGGAGAACTGACCAGCCTGGTGTTGCCATGCTGAGTGTTGGTGGACAGTGGTGGTTCTGTTGTCACAGGGTGGCTGGTTTGGAAATGCGCTGGCGGGGCCTGTGTCTGAATGATTGCGCATGTTCTTGCGGCATACACGTTAGGCGGGTTACTGTCTGTGTATAACGAGCACTCGTAATAAGATTATCAATAACAGTTGGAACATTGTTTGATGTAATAAAGGATGGTCTAACTCAATAAATATTCTTTATGTTTGTCATCATCTGATTCAAGCATCAGTCTCTCTGTGGAAACTGAACCCTCATTCCCAGAGCCATAATAGTCTGTCACAATCAGGAAGCATGAATAGTTATAGGATGCAATTCCTGGTCAAAGCTAGAGAGTGACGCAGGCCAGCAGAGACAGACAGTGAAAAAAATCCCTCAGAGCACACTTGAGTTTGTTTCAAACCAGGGATGTCTATCTGGAGGAAGATACATTCTCCAGAAAACATAATTAGCCCCTCTGTGGTCTTGCTTTACCATTTCATATTTACACGATGTGAGATAACATTAACCAGGAGACTGACTGCCTGACAGACACCGTAGCTTGGAGATGAGCTGTCATCTGGGAGATCAAATCCAAGTCATGCAGGGAAGGCATTTAAACCATTATTCTTGCTGTGTATTCTTAAAACCACCTGTCTGGGCCGTTTAATCCTGTCAGTGCTCTCCAGACCTGGACACCAGTTAAGGTAATTCTCTTGGCATATATTTTTACCGATAAAGTCTGAAAAGCCTCCTTTGTAAGAAGAAAGAGAAATGTCAAAAGTTGATAATTTTCACAAAGTTTAGTTCCTGCTTTCCAGCTGGCCTTGGCTATGAGGCTGCCCAATTTAACACAGCTGATTTGGGCTTCCCTGCTGGTATGAACAGCCCCCCAAAAAACAAGCGTGTTCATTCTCGTCAGCAACTTCCAGCCAAAAGGGCAACTTTAAACTTTTCTCCTGCAATTCATGTCTAGTAAAACTGCCAAAATGCTTCTTTGCAAGTGCTGCTTCATCTTCTGGGAGTTTTCACTGTGATAGCTTTCCTTTGGTCACATCTTCACCTCCATCTCCTCGTCCCAGGCAATTAGAGACACCTGGTTTGAAAAATGCATTGGCTGATTATTGCGGTACGTCCTGTAATTGTTTTGCTTCTTGACTGTGGGTTTTAGTTTTTCTGTGCTACCACTTGAGCATAAGTATAGATAGGAGGGTTAATGACTATGTAGGAGACAAGCAGCACACACTTCACCATTAGTGCTATATTCACATTGAAGCAAAGTGCTCATAAACACAATTTCTGTTTTTATATCATGTATAACTTGTCAATGGTGCATTTTAATGTAATGAGGTATTACATTGTCGATATGGGGGAGAATACAAGGTCAACAACTCCTCCATTCTATTTTGTTACTTAGGTTAAGTGCAGTCCACCTGGGGAATGGGGGAATGTATGAACAAGGATGCCCAAGCATCTAAAATTACAAGAAAAAAACTTCTAAGATTTAGTTTCTCGTGTGTCTCACGTGTTGTCAGGAATAAATATCCTAGGAAGTGTCAGGCAATTTTACTTCCTTTGGATTATGGAATTTTTCTTCCTTCTCTAGGCATTTGGAGTACTTTAATCTGTCCCTGAAACAACTCCCATTTTGCTTACATGACAAACAAAGTCCAAAGTTAAATGTCTTGGGTACTTTAAAATTAGACACCACTCCAGGGATTCTGCAACTGCTTGGGATATTTCACATTATTGATGTTTGGCCTCGAGAGTTGGACCAAAAAAGCTCCAACTCACTGGAGTGGGAAAGTCCATAAAGATTAAAGACATCTCACTCAAGATTCCATTGCTGACTTTCAACATCTAGTGCAAAACGGGATGAAGAAGTAGAGGGAGAGGTGATCAGGGCATCTGTTTGGGAAGGGGAAGAATTTGGGAAGAATTGACCAAACAGTGAGGAAACCCATTGCTTATCAGGCCAGGTTGCTTCTTGCCTGTCCTAGGAGGGATAGAAATCTCTGAAACAAGAATAGGGCACAAAGCTGGATAGTGATGTTGTCTTAGGCCATTTGATTTTTATTTTTGATTTTCATTTTTCATTGCTGCAGGCTCCTTCCCTGGGTAATGGATATAATCTTCAGCTGTGATGTAAAGGGCTTGTGAGGATTAACACATTAAATTTTCAAGTTTACAGTGGCTGAGGAACTGATGTTGTGTTGAATATCAAAACACCAGCAACAAGCTAATAGGCTTCTGAGCATGCCCAGGGTGAACTGGTTGTTTCCAAAACCTACGGTCTCACAGGCGATGATGTATTCTGTGCTCTCCCTCCTGACTCCTGGATGTGTGCTACATGCAACACTGAGCAGTCTTAGATTATTTATGCTCTGGTTTCAGACCTCTGTCTTCAGAAATAGTTTTCCAGAAAATACATATTAAATGGACTCTTTGCTTATTGGGTTTTTTGGTTTTTTTTTGATTTTTTGTTTGTTTGTTTGTTTGTTGTGGTTGTTTTTTTTTTTTCAGAAAGCAGAGGCATCACTTCCTTTTCTAAATAGCTTTTCTCAACACAAGAAAACAGCAGTCTGGGGTATTTATGCTGACAGTCTTGGTAGCCTTCTTATGATGACATGGGCTGTAAGAAATTGCTCCAATTTGACACTCCATTCTTTGTTAGATAAAAATTAAACTGTTATCTGAAGAGGCATTGATAATGTTGAACTGAGTGTTACTGGAATTTGCTATGGCTTGGTATAGTCACGGTCTAAGTGCTGGAGTTGCTGAGGGTGCTCCCCAGTGCCAATGACAGCAGTACACAGCTTCCACTCCATGTTCTAGTGACAAACTGCTCAGGGTAATTGAAACCTGTGTCCCTGTTCAGGTGGACAATGCGACAGGAAGGCTGTGAAATCTGAGAAACCCTATGTGATACGGCCCATGGCAGATCAAAGAATGGTTTGGGTTGGAAGGGACCTTCAAAGCTCATCCAGTCCAACCCCTGCCATGAGCAGGGACATCTTCACCAGATCAGGTTGCTCAGAGCCCCGTTCAGCCTGGCCTGGGATGTCTCCAGGGATGGGACATCCACCACCTCTCTGTGCAACCTGGGCCAGGGTTTCACCACCCTCATTGTAAAAAATGTCTTACTTATATCTGGCATAAATCTCCCCTCTTTTATTTTAAAATCATTATGCCTTGTTCTGTTGCAACAGGCCCCGCTAAGAAGTCTGTCCCCGTCTTTCTTATAGGCACCTTCTAAGCACTGAAAGGCCACAATAAGGTCTCCCCAGAGCCTTCTCTTCTCCAGGCTGAACAACCCCAGCTCTCTCAGCCTGTCCTCACAGCAGAGCTGTTCCAGCCTCGGTTCGTTTTTGTGGCCTCCTCTGCCCCCTCTCCAACAGGTCCATGTCTGTCCTGTGCTGAGGGCTCCAGAGCTGGACACAGGACTCCAGGTGGGGTCTCACCAGAGCAGAAGGACAGAGAGAGCTGCAACAGAGGAGACAGAGGACCTCCCTCAGCTTGCTGGTCATACTTTTTCTGATGCAGCCAAGGATACAGCTGGTTTTCTGGGCTGCAGTGCACATTGCCGCTCACTTCTGTCTTTCCATCCACCAGCAGCCCCAAGTCCTTAGCAGGGCTGCTCTCAATCCCTCCATCCCCCAGCCTATATTGATACCAGGGGTCGCCCCAAACCGGGTGCAGGACCTTGTGCTTGGCCTTGTTCAACCTCACGAGGTACACATGGACCCAGTTCTTGAGCTTGTCCAGGTCCCTATGGATCGCATTCTGTCCCTCAGGTGTGTCAACTGCACCACTCAGCTTGGTGTCATCTGAAAACTTGCTGAGGGTGCACTCAATCCCACTGCCTGTGCCATTGATGAAGATATTAAAGAGTATTGGTCCCAGTACGGACCCCTGAGGGACACCGAGAATATGCATACTGTCCTCTTTCATAGAGTATTCTTTTAGCTTGAATCTGAATGATCCACACAAAGTAGGTTGATTTTGGTGCATCTGTAAGTCAGAAGTAAAACCAGAAATGGTAAAGGACACAGATATCTGCTGCTTTAGGTCTGGTAGATAATTGTCAGCCTCTCTGCAAGGTGCACGAAGAATTGTCGCAAAGCAGAGCTGTGACACCTCGCACTCACTTTTTTCAGGTATAAATCACTGTGCAACACGCAATGCAGTGGAGAAACAAGCCAGGTGGAGTTGTTCATGTGTAAAACCGGTACAAGTGAGACCTGACTCAAGCCATACAGATTTAGATTAGAAGGAAAGGGTTATGAACACTAAATGACTTTGCGAATGAATGGTTCAGGAAATCTCATCTTCCATAAGGTTCACTCATCCTTCACCCTTAGGGAATAGATTTTATTGTTCCTGATAATTATCGCCCTATAGATGGAGATGGAGAGGTAGACTGGGAAAAGGGAATTTTAAAAGGGCAGAAGGAGATAACTGTTTTCATGTTCTCTTGCCTGAAGAAAACTCTTTCATTTTATTTTTCTACTACAGACAATGGAAAGGCTGGAGAAATCAGAAGGTGGTTTTGGTGGGCTTTGTTTGTTTGGTTGATTTGTTTGGGGGTTTTTTTAGTGTGTGGGTTTTTTTGTGGTTTTTTTTGTTTGTTTGTTTTTTTTGGTGGTAGTGGTGGTGTTGGTTTTGTTTGTTTATTTTTCTACTATGACTGGAGAAAAGCTAGATTAGAGACAAGCTACGGATGTCTGATCCCTGGAACCATTCAAGGCCAGGTTGGATGGGGCTTTGAGCAACCTGGTCTAGTGGAAATCGTCCCTGCCCATGGCAGAGGGGTTGGAAATATATGATCTTTAAGATTCCTTCCGCCTCAAACCATTTTATGATTCTGTGATTAGCAGTTTTTCATTAATGAGATCTGTGGTTGCATTTTAATAGGTTGAATAAATTGTGTTTCATGAAAGGAATACTAAACTTACTGACAAGAAAACAACTTTGTTCTCAGGGACGTGTATGTTGAAAGGTCATGGATCGTTTTAACTGTATTTCCTTTGTGCTGGGTCTTCAGAGACAGATAACACAGGAGTTGGGGGTGGGGGCAGGAACCAAACATTCTCGTCAACTTAATAAACAATAAAAATTTGGTATAATAATTGTTTTACTGAAGGTGACTTCTTTCTTCTTGAACTAAGGTATTTAATTCTCTGAAAACTCTTCAGATGACTGTGGTTCTTAGTAGCAACCACAGGCAATGTCTGCTCTTGTATGTTTTAAATCAACACAGAGAGAAAAAAGAGACTTGGGTTTGGATATTAACCATTCTCAAAAGCGTAATCACTTCACTTTTGTTACTAAGATAAGAACATTTCTGAAAACAAAAGCCTGATAATTGATTAACAGAAAAGTAGGCTTAGGTTTTCCATCAAGCCACAGTGGTGGAGTAACAAATGTTACCTTAAATTTCCCTTAGGTTAGAACATGTGCACCTGTGGTCACTTTGGAATGCCTAAGATCAGAGCATCATGAGTCTGTGTCCTGATTTACCCTTTCCACACTTCAAAGTAGGTAGGTTCAGGTCTGTGAAATGTATCAGTTATAGTTCTGTGGATCAGATAGTAGAGTCATGTCTGTTCTCCATGAACAGTAAAGTTCTTCAGGCACAGCAGTTTTTCCAATGTCTCTTTGGTCAAATTATCACTCTTCATTCTCTTCCAAAGAGTGCTTAATATACTTGGGGACTCCTCAGACAGTGGCTATATTTCCGTGGTGCTGAATATAGCTGGTAGGCATTTGGGGAACCTTTTGAAATGACCAGTCCTTTCTTACCACTATCACAGGAGTTTTTTGAAAAAGAGACTTCCTTGTCTCTGCATGACGTTTTTAATATTAGTCATTTCCTCTCTTTTTCCTTTGGTGCCTATATCCTCTCCAGACCATGGAGAGGTGGCCCTTTTTGATGCCCAAGGTTGTCCAAATAGTGAAAAAGTTTTGCACACAAGACTGAGTTCTTTCTCTTTTATTCACTTTTTACTTCAAATTGTGTTTTCAAAACACCAGCAGTACTTCATGGTTCTGGTTTTTTTTGCCAGGATATGCCAAGCAGGCCATTATTCTGAGTGAGAAGCTCCATTATTCTGAGGCTATGCTGAGCTGTTTCTAAAAAAAATAGTTTATTTAGACTTGTAAAAATAAGAAGGAAATAAAGAACTAAGAAAGTAGAGGAGACAGTCGTGTCTGGGTCAGTCTTTTTTCAGCACTGGTATTAGGGTTGTACCCAACAGCCAGTGTCCAATGCAATTGGATTCAGACAAGCACATGGACGATGTTTATGTTCCCAGAGAGCTGGCATAATGATAACCATAAAGAAAGACATAAGTGACCAGGAGGGCAGCATTTGTTCGTGCTTCCAGTGGATATGCCTCACTCACAAGTGTAAATATATGCAGTAAATATTCCATCAGTCTATATTCTATACTTAGACCTTTGTTTCTTTCTTGAGGCTATTAAAAACAGATCCTCGTCCTTGCCAGCTCTGCCTATACTTTTTATATATCTGTTAAATTTGCTTTGTTTCCTTCTTTCGGTTGGTTTTGCTATCACTGTCTGCCTGCTATTACAAATCCTATCGACCAACTCTCCCGGCAGAACACAAGCTCCTTTTCTTTTGTCCTCTCATCACTCAGCCTCATATTCCCATATTCCTTCATATTCTTATTCACTAAACTTTCCTCTGCTATAAGAACTTTTCCCACCACAGGTAAAAATTACACTGATGACCTTATAGAGAATGGTAAAATATCTCCAGTGCAGGGTCTGGATGGTTCATTCTGCTATTTCAACAGTCCAAATTGTCTGCAAAATTAGCAGCAACAGTTTTAGCACTGGGAGAAATAAAAACTCAGAATATGGTGCATACTATAGCCTTATTCACCCTGCTTCTGCCTGCCCACCCAGGAATGGTAGGTAACACAGTATGTGGTGTTAATTCTGAAAAGACCTTTTCTTTACCTTTTGGGTTCTCAGAAGGAACTGAGGATGGACTAATCTGTTCTTTCATCAGCCATTGTAGCCGTCTCTTGTTGTTACTCGGTTAATTCTCTTTGCTTTCAAAAACTGAACATAGGTTCAGTTTTTCGCATGATCATACAAAATATCAAAAAGTTGTGGAGGATGATGCACATCTGTTCCAACAGAAACATCTACAAGGTAATCATCAACATCTGAACAGTAATCTAGACTTCCCATGTAGTCGAAGACAAGCAGGCAAGAGGTGATTCATCTCGTAAAGTAGAGAGCTAAAATAGATCCGATGATTCACATCCTGAGTGTGCTTATTTCTCTTCATTCACTGTACTTGGAGATAGTTCAGACAGAGGTATCTACATTGCAAACTCTTAAAGCTGGGCGTAAGAGTCCTTCCCAAAGGGATTTCAGTAGAGGTGGACTTGGCCCTTATCACTGACTAATTAACTATTTTTTGGATAAGTTTCCAAAGCCTGGGGAGGGGGTGATATCATGTGGGTCATCTAGCTTTCTGAAGAAGATAAACAAGGTCTTTTCTGGTTACGAGAAAGTACTTATATTGAGCTAAGGAAATCAATGTGCTGGCTCTTTCTCTAGGGCCTACCTCAATTGTTAATCATAAACAGCAACAATTCAAGTTTAATTTTATTCAGAGATGTCAATGACTGTCACAGTCAATGAGACAGAACTGCATATTCCTGCCTAAATAGCTTTCTATAGGACTGAAGCATCCAGTAGCCAAAAGTCTGCACACAATTAGTTCTTGTCTCCTCTTTGACAACAGTGGATATTTCTTTGTAACAGAGAGGTTGTGACTGGATATTTCATTTGTTCGCTTAACGTAGTCTTATCATGCCTGTTCTTGCACTCACACTTAGGCCTATTCTGCTTCAAGTCTACACCAGCCAAACCCCAAGACTTCTGTTTTGTCTAGCTGGTTCCTCCAGCTGGTCGTGTCTCAGTATTATCTGTGTCACAGTTGTCACTGTTTCGCTTTACAAATGATAAGAATATAATCAGCTGTGTAACTTCCCTTCTCCATTTCAGGAATTCTCATCTCTGGTAGCTGGAGTGTCCTTCCTGCAACAGCCAGCTTAGGGGCTTTTCTGGACATACCCACTGCAAGAACGGACTAGTAAAGCAGAGATCAGGGTCTGTTGCCTGTCCTTCTGTAATCCATTCTAACTTCCTAAAATAACTGCCCTTGAAGGACACAATTGAACATCTCCTACAGTCGGAAGCCATTTTTGGTGAGATGGCTGGTGATTTAGGCCCTGCTAGAGCACTTTGAAGTGCAAATGCTGTGATAAGACACCATATCTCAAGGAGACTTCTGTAGGAAAAGTGTGAGGATCCCTGCAAGGGCAGCTCAACAATAAGGGCATTAAATCTAAAGTATTACAACTAGGTCATGGGGAATAAGGTCAGAGATACAAGGCTCCTGTATTGTACAATGAATGTGAATGAGAGCTGAGCCGCTGAAGATTGTAGTAATAAAAAGCGTTTTATCAGAACTAGTTTGTTACACAAACTAGCTGACACATCTCAAGAGTCAGCATGGGTATTTCAGGCATGAAAACTTGCTGAATGAACTGTACACTGATGATAAAGTACACGATTGCAAATGATGCTTAATGATGGTTGAAAACAGTGTGCTCTCTTTAAAGATGGGTGGAGTTCTCAGTATGGAAGATCTACAGAGAGACATACTCACTTCATAGCAACACAAGGGGGAAAAAAATCAAACAAGCCCTCCTGCTATAATTATAAGCCATAAAATACGCTGGTAGCAACGTATTTTCTCTGCAAGGTGGGGGTCTTGCTTCAAAGCAGCATGGAGGCAAATAAGGAGATGGAAGGTGGTAGAGAAGATAATGTTCTTGTTAGTTTAACAGTTTATGTCTAAGTTTGTTTGTCTTCGGTGTGATTAATTGCTTCCAATTATCCGCTACGGCAAAGTCTGCTCTATATAGAAAGATGCATTCTTGTGGGTGGGATCTCTTATCGTAGGATGAATCAACCCTGAAAATGTCCCAGTGATTTTGTATCTGACACATTTTTGCTGCTATGGGACAGATTATTAGAAATTACATCACAGGAAGCAATCTGAAAGGGAGAGAAATCAGAAATGACGAAGCCCAGGCAGTGGCGGGGTTCTTTTGGTTTTCTCTTCTTTGCATATGGTTCCACACTCCTCACTCCTTGTTTTAAGCATTGCACATGTCAAAATCACAGCTGTCCTGTATTCAGTCACCACGTTACAAACATGGGAAAGGGAAACATGGGAAAGGGAAGAGGCAAATGATGTGTAGAGTCACCTAGAGCCTGCACTTGAACCGGGGCACACAGCAGCTGTGCTGTCCTGCTCCTTACCGTACGTGGGAGGATCTGTTACTGATGAACACTGGCTTCTAGGAGATGATAGTCAAAACTTGGAAGTCGGGTGAGAAACATGCCATCCTTCTGTGAGTGGTGTGCACGGCGTTCCTACTCACAGTGTGAGATCAGATCAGCGTCTTGCTTGGTTTCGTTCTTAGGTGGACAGGAAGGAATTATTGGTGATATTCCCAAGTTGGGGTTTCTTTCTGAAATTTGCGGCCCAATAGATATAAAGAGGTGCGTTTGCAAAATTGCTGCTTTATCTCCCACATACCGCTGAAGGAGGGGAAAAGGACTGATGCAGCTGCCCTGATTTCTGGTCATTACATCTTCTTTGACTGTGTTCTGAGATGAGATGAGGAATGAGCCCTGTTGCAGGTCGCTTTGTCTTGTTTCTTCTGGAATTTTCTCAGTATTTTACTGTTGCTACTGGCTTTTCCACTGACCTACGTTTATCTTTGCTTTTGCCCTTCTGCTAGGCATGTAGCAACACATCCCTGGTTGCCTTGTCTCCCACACCAATCCAACCTTCCCTCAAGGTTCTGTTCATTCTCCTGTACTTTATCAGATAATATTAAACATGTAATTTCACCATGAACTGGAGATTTTTCTTTGTATCAGGGAGGTGCATTTGTAATGTAACAGGATTGTATGTCAGGTCTGATAAGAGGACCAGAACTTCTCTGTTTCCTTCCCAAATGCATTATACACCACATTCTGACCCTGGTAGAAAGATGTTTGAATTTAACTCAGGGTAAAATTTAGTCTGTAGTATAACCTCCCTGTCAGAACCAACAATTTACTATCTATCTAGTTTGTGGATAGCATGAAATTAAGCAGAATCACTATCCTAAACTGTAATAAAATCCATTGACATCTAAACTATGTATTATGCATATGTAGTCTATTATCCTGAGGCAAAAATGCACAGAGGTTTGACAGCAACCTAATGAAGGAATGCAAAAGAAATAGGATTTAAATAAAAATCTGCAAAAGGACAGAAAAGTTACCTGATAGCCAAAGGGCTGGTTCTCTTTAAGATCTGTTTCAAGAAAGTGCAATTCTTGGAGCAGGAAGAGGAGTTATGGGAGCATGATGAGGATGATTAAAGGGAAATGAATGCAGGTGATTGCAAAGGATGAAGATTTTTGTTAGGAAATGGGTGTCAGGGCTGCAGGAGGTGACGATGTGGGACCAGTCGGAGCACAAAACGAGCCTGCGTGATGAGATGCTAGGGCGAGGAGAAGGAAGAAACAAATGATGTTCCGCAGTGGGGCTAGAGATGAAGTGCCTGACGGGGAACAATGAGTAAGACAGGGCTACTCCTTTAGTTTAAGGAAATCCTGTTTGGTAATTTTACCAGTTTTGACCAGCAGGAACTGGTGCAGCAGTTTCTCGTTTGCGAGCCAGCTGGCCTCATGGCTGGACATTGAGTTGACACAACTCAGTTAAAGAGTACAAACAATAGCAGACTAGACAATGAGAGACTAACTAGCTCCCATAGGAATGGGGCAGCAATAAATATCCAGAGCTTGTGGATCTCTCAGAAAATGTATTTACAGTATACCTCCAGACTGCGGCCTGCTATCCTAAGAAGGCTGAGTTTTTTTTCAAAGACTCTTAGTAATAGCATGAGAGGAAAACTGTTGAGATCCCACCTTGGAGAGAAAAGGCTGTCTCAAGGAATGGGGTATTTTTCTGCCTTTTTTTTTTTTTTTTAACACAGCTCTTGCTAATCACTTTTTTTCCATCCAATTTACTTATTTAAAAGTTATCAGTCATCAACATTACTATCCTTAATCTAAAATATGTCAACACGCTGAATCCTACTGGGATTTTACAATTTATTTTTAATGTGCAAATTGTCTTCGAGAATTTAGGGTACTATGATGTTCATAAAAAGCATATTCTTGCTATCGCTGGAGAAATAGAGCTAAATAATAAATTAAAGCCTTTCTACAAAAACATTAATTCTTTGCATACATTTGTTTTTAAAGCTCCCTTGCTTGTGAGCAGTGATAAAAAATATTATGCACACTTTTTTTGATAGTGAGATGAGAAAAGTATAATAGGAAAGTAAAATTAAATTATATTTCATTACTGAGGACAACCTGAATAAAACATGGAGAGCACATTATCAGGCTTCAAGAACTTCTGGCACCTTGACAACAAACAGAACAAATCTATATCCACTTAAAAGCTCCCACACATTAAAGTACCCCAAAATAATAATCTCTCTTTTCTCCAGCTGCAAACTAGATGAACTGGCAGTGAACAAAAGGAAAGCATTTCCTCTTGAATTTTTCATAAGAGCTGTGTTTCAAAAGAAACATATAATATAGTCTTCATTACTTCATTTCATACCAGGACACACCCCGATGCTGCACTTAAAAATCTTAGAAACCTCTTTGGGAAAAAGATTCCCTGGGCAGTCAATTTCAATTACATGCAGACTTCATCAAAACAGATCTAGATCAGGAGTAAACAACATACGAGGACATGACGTTCGTACTGATACATGGTCTTTTCTTTGCACTGAAAGCAATGACATAATGCAATGAATGAAGTCTAGTGCCAAAAGTTAGATAGCACTCCTTTAACCATTCAGGCAGCTCAAAACTTGGATGTGGCCTTTACTCTGCTTGCAATGCATTTTTCCTCCTTTTTTTTAATTTTTTTTTTTTTAATTCCAGAAAACAGATAGCCCCTACAGAGATTTAGAGAATGGCTGTAGGATCCTCCCACTCTGCTCAGTAAGTTCAGTAGTCCTGATCAGTACTATCTACCACCCTCAGCAGGTTGCAGATGACATCAAGTTGGGTGGGAGTGTTGATCTGCTCGAGCATAGAGCATAAGAAGGCTCTATAGAGGAACATGGATGGGCTGGATCAGTGGGTTGAGATCAATTGCATGAGATTTAACAAGTGCTGGGTCCTGCACTTGGGTCACAACAACCCCAGGCAGTGCTACAGGCTGGGGAAGAGTGGCTGGAAAGTGCCTGGGGGAAAAGGACCTGGGGGTGTTGATGGACACCAACTGAACTTGAGCCAGTGTGTGCTCAGGTGGCCAAAAAGGCCAACAGCATCCTGGCTTGTATCAGGAATAGTGNGGGGGTTGGTCTCTTCTCCCAAGTAGCAAGTGATAGGACGAGAGGAAATGGCCTCAAGTTGCGCCAGGGGAGGTTTAGATTGGAAATTAGGAAAAAAATTCTTCCTGACAAGGGTTGTCAGGCATTGGAACAGGCTGCCCAGGGAAATGGTTGAGTCACCATCCCTGAAGGCATTTAAAAACATGTAGGTGAGGTTTTTAAGGACATGGTTTAGTGATGAACTTGGCAGTACTAGGTTAATGGTTGACTCAGTGATCTTAAAGATCTTTTCCAACCTAAATAATTCTACGATTCTATGATTTAATGCTCAGTACTGATGCTACAAATTAGGAATGATGTGTCCATTGCAGAGCTTACCAGGACAAGGAGAACTTCACTGGAGTTAGTCCAGTGAAAGGCCACAAAGATGGCTGAGGGACTGGAACATCTGATGTACAAGAAGATATTATAAGAGAAGGGACTGTTCAACCTGGAGAAAAGAAGGCTCAGATGTGTATAAATACATGATGGGGTAGTGTGGGAGTTGTAAAGAGGGAGCCAGACTTCTCAGTGGTACCCACTGAAAAGACAAGAGGTGATGGGCACAAACTGAGACACAGGAAATTCTGTTTAAACATAAGAAAAAACATTTTCACTGTGAGAATGACCAAGAACTGCAATGTTGTACCCACAGAGGTTATGGAGTTTCAGCCCTTGGAGTTATTCAAAACCTAGCTGGGCACAGCCCTGAGAAACCTATTGTAGGTGACACTGCTTTGAGCAGGGATGGTGGCCTAGATGATCTCCAGAGGTCCCTTTCAACCTCAGCAATGGTGTGACATGAGTGTGGCAAAGTCTACAACAGCTGCTTTCCTGTGGAGTGTGTCTCATTAGCCAGAGAAACTGTTCTGAGAGTGCAAAAACTCTGGAAAGTATGCCTTACCCAAAGAAAGCTGCTGGGATCAGCACAGTGATATTGGTGACATCTCCGCTGTTTTCCGTAACTTTCCAAGGTGGTGCACTAAGATTGTAAAATCCTCAGAGCAGAGATCCTGGCATGTTTTGTAGGCTCTACCTGTTGTTCAGGGGCATCTAGGTACACGTTACACTGCAATAAATAATGGATGGCCAGTTGAGAGCCACAGAATGAGCAAGAATCACAAAGTAAATCTGGAACCTGCAATGTCCTTGCCAGAGCTTCTTTTAAGACAAAAACAAAACAGCTCCAGCAGAGGTCAGTTAAGGAAAACTTGTGTTTTGTGGAAAGATTTGCTTTGGAATAAACTATATATTTGACAGAAAAATACCAGGCTTTTTGTTGCTTTTAGGGTTTCAAATATAAGCATTTCTTAAAAAGACATAAAGATGCATATCATCAAAATATTACCTATTCCTTTAAAAAGTTCCTAACACTCTGAAAGTGAACAAAAAATATTACTTCAACTTAGTTTTCCTGATCTGAGTTTATATAAAAGTTAGAGAGTTTCCAATTTAGTTTAAACATTCCTAGAGAGTTGTTTTGGATTGTGAGAGCTGTCGTCTTCCCTTCCGCCCTCCTTCTTCCTTGGAAGATCACAATGATGTATAATAACCCTCAGCCCCATTCTCTGTGTAAGGGTCTTGTAGGATCTTTTAGTGGTTGCCCGTGCTGTGTTTTTGATCCCATGAGAGGACCTTCAATGAGACAGGACAAAAATGAATATTTCATCTCCTAAGAACTGACTATTGCCGTGGAGCATCTAAAGTAGTGCACAGCCAACCTTACAATCATAACTGATCAACCTTTAAGTCTTTAAACAATAAACTGTAAAGTGTCTCAGCTGCATCTTCAGTTCCAACTTAGGGTACAAAATCAAGAAAACCCCAAGTAGCAGAATATATGAGCTACAGTCGTCTGCCTTCACTGTTAACTTCTCTTTTCCTGTTTGAGTACTTATATTCCTGATTTTTTTTTTTTTTTTTGTTATTAACCTACAATGCATTTCCTTTAAGGTAAGGCCTTCCTTTCATTTATGTTTATAAAACTTGGTGCCACGGTAGCCTGACAAAGCAGTAAATGAGCTGTGAACATCAGAGAAACTAAGAACATGGATCAGAATTACCTGAATTAAGACATTTGGAAAACATGGGTAGGGAAACAGAACAAAACAGGAAATGCAAATTATAAAAATCAATAAGTATTTAAAACTACATGAGAGAAGAGCAACTTGGAAAGTATAATTCTAAGAAGGATGACGATAAACTGTACAGGAGCTTTCAATGAGATATAGCAGAAAGATAGGCCAGTCCTTAGGTAAACATTGTTCTCCATAGTTCTGGGATATGGCTTCACATTTAAGAATGAAAAAAAAATACCATCAAAAAAGTTATCTAAAAGCATATGTGGAAAAAATGAACAATAAGGAAGATGAATAAAACTAAAAATTTTTATCTTGGCTAAATATGCAATATAGAGGGAAATAAGCAACAATGAGATGAGAATGATTTAAAATACCACTTAAGACTGTAAGTAATAGCACGAAATTAAGCTCAAGATAGTATAAAATGAGGGTAATTCAAACAAATCCTGATGAATTGATGTTTTGAAGAACCATTTTCCCGGAGGAATGGTGAAACCATGTGCAAATTCACAGAACATAAATAAATGTACAACAGGGAGCTTCTGTACCATCGGAGAGATATATGTATTTATTCATCCATGCCATCTATTTATTAAAGTGCTGTGGCTGAAGAAACATGAGGCAAGCCTTTTTTTACTCGGGTGGTAAAAGCTGGTGCTACTGTAATCAACACTAATCCGCCACTGGCAGATTAGTACTTGAGACAAACGGGACAGAAATGATGGATCTAGGAAGTGATTGATTTTTGAACCAATGTGTGCTGGAGAACCTGCTAGGAATAATATAAGCAGATATGTGGTCATGACCAGCGACAGGAGAAGGATCAGTAAATAGCAAATTGAGTTCCCAGGAACAAGCAACAAAAGTGTTAAACAGTCTGACAGGCTTTCACAGGGCAATACATCACAATGAGATTTTTAGGGAGAGGCTTGGAG
The DNA here is from genome assembly GCA_013399365.1 of Pampusana beccarii. Classification (NCBI taxonomy): domain Eukaryota; kingdom Metazoa; phylum Chordata; class Aves; order Columbiformes; family Columbidae; genus Pampusana; species Pampusana beccarii. Next base: position 402,459 of record VWYH01007080.1, read on the forward strand.
GTTGACAATTTTTGTTTTGCTTCTTTTTTCTTCTGCTTGAAAATGTACCATACAAGTCCAAGATATTTACTCCAGATGAACCTTTGTGTAAATTTCAAAACACAAGTTTAACGTTTTGTCTGACTAAAAAAGCATAAAGAACTGAAAGGCAGAGTGACTGTCAAGGACTTGTTCCCGTACCACCATTTATAATCTGGCCACATTTATAATGCTGTAATCAGAAAGAACGTTTAACACTGCCCACATAATCCTTCAGCGTTCTGATCCTCCCCTTCCATCATCCATACCTCCACACAGTTTCTCTTGGGTGGCTATCAAGACATTGTCACTGACTTCACTTATTTTGTGGTAAATCTACATGAAGACATCAGCCTTGCACAGTTAGCTCTGATTTTTGGCTTTTAATTGCTCTGTGGTCTGGGTCCCTTCCAGGAATGCTCCTGTTCTTCAGACTTGTGTTCTGCGGCTTTGCTAACAACCCAATTTCTGCCTGTGTTGGTTTCTAGAGGAGAACGGGCAACATTGGTTGCTGCTGTCGTTTATTGAAGCAGTCAGGAGGTTGTGGCTTGGAAGAGATTTGTGGTCAATGGGAGCCTGTATGCTGTCCTCCATTTGTGATTTCTCTGCTAGGCTACAGAAGTTAAGTATCTCTGACATGGGATAAAGAGCAGTAGTAACTCACAGGACAGGGAAAGGCAGATTTCATCTGGAAAAACTGCTTGAATTTCAATACGGTTTTTATTGACCTCCAGGTCCCACAAAGCTGAGGAATCACATCTTTAGCTGAGCCCCATTATGTCCAAAAGTCCCTTTCAGTGCTAAGTTGGGTGCATCTAAGTTTCTTCATAGGTCAGCACCTACACGGCGTATGAGAAGGCAAATCACCATCATGTTCCCAGTTTACAAGTGTTAACTGGGGAACTAAATAGATCATCACTATACTGATTCCTGCTTCTTTCCTGAGTCTAACCCGTGTCTGATATCAGGCTCTGTCCTCACATGCTGCTGTATCTTTGTATCTTTGTGGGACAAGTAAAGATTTAATTTAAGATATAGGTACTTATATAGATAAAAGCCCAATAAAACATAACTGAAGGATGTGGCCTAATTTTCTTAGGGGACTGACAATTGCAGTTCCAGTAAAACAGAGTGAACTATTTTAACCAGTCCTGCATAGGCTACTCAGGAAATTATTTGATAACACATCATTAAGGTTACGTGTCTTGCCTAGTCCTCTGGCTATGTTAGAATCACAGAATCATATGGCTTTGGCCCATTGGTCCAGCCTGTCCAGATCCCTCTGCAGAGCCTGCCTACCTCAAGCAGATCAACACTCCCATCCAACTTGGTTTCATCTGCAAACTCACTGAGGGTGCACTCGATCCCCTCGTCCAGATCGTTGATAAAGAGATTAAACAGAACTGACCTCAATACTGAGTCCTGGGGACACCACTTGTGACCGGCCACCCACTGGATTTGATTCCATTCACCACAACTCTTTGGGCCTGTCCATCCAGCCAGTTCTTTACCCAGCAAATAGTATGCTTGTCAAAGACATGAGCTGCCAGTTTCTCTAGAAGAATGTTGTAGGAAGCTGTGTCAAAGGTTTTAGTAAAGTCTAGGTAGACAGCCTGCTCCTGTGCTTTTAAGATTTCCTTCTTGAAGAATGTCCATCCTTCCTGGACTTCTTTGCCCTTCAGGACTGCCTCCCAAGGGACTCTGTCAACCAGCCTCCTAAACAGGCCGAAGTCTGCCCTTCAAAGTCTAGGGTAGTAGTTCTGCTGACACCCCTCCTTACTTTTCCAAGATTCAAAAGCTTGTTTGTTTCATAACTGCTGTGCCCAAGACAGCCTCCAACCATCACATCACCCACGAGTTCTTCTCTATTCACAAATAACAGGTCCAGTGAGACACTTCTGTTGGCTCACTGTCCATGTTAGGAAGTTGTCTTAGACACTCCAGGAGCCTCCTAGACTGCTTCGTCTCTGTTGTGTTTTATTTCCAGCGGACATCTGGTAAATTGAAGTCCCCCACAAGAACAAGGGCTAGCGATTGTGAGACATCTCCCAGTTGTTTACAGAGCATTTCATCTACCTCTTCAAAATTCTATGATTATGATTCTATGACAGGCACCACTGCTATCTGCCCATCCCACCCTTGTGCTCCAAGCAGATGAACAGGTTAAGGTGCAAATAATTGATTTCTTTGACACATGCATGATAAAAGCAGCACACGAATTAGCACTGCGCTGCCAACAGTGTTGGGTGAAGAACAGAGACACAATGCTCTACCATCTGAGCGGTACCTTTACCCCCTGGTAAAGGGTTGGGATGGAGACCTACAGCACACGTACGCTTACGTTTTACTAGATGGTACAGTGGTTTGTGCAAAGTCATTCTTGCAATAAGGACGTTTAATTCTTTGGAAGCCTTTGAGTACATCTTAGACAAATATCCATCAGAAATAGACTAGATAGAATTGATACTTTGACAGAGCACAGGTAGGAAACAGATGGGTTCTGGAGGTTTTCTCCTGTCTTGTTCTCTGCTATGAACTGAACAAAGTACACCTGAAAACCAGACAATTCAGGTACCCCGAGGAAAGGCAAACCAGCAGGAGTTCAGTAGGCAGCTTTCATGGAGTTTAGGGACTGGAAGCCAGTCTTTTGAGAAGAAGTAAGAGAAAAAAAGAGCATTAGGGGATGGGAAAACAAAGCTACATGGACTGTAGTATATTCACTAGAATGTATTTGGGCCTACAATAATTTTGTTTCATTCAGCTTTTTCTGTAAGATACTTGCTTATGAGGCATTTAAGACCCCTAGAAACTTAATTACTACCTAGTGAATGATGGTGGTACATTGTTATTGTTAAAGATGAGGTTGCTTATCCATGATAACATGAGATGAAGACAATCGAATGTTATTCTCCTTTAGGACTTTTTGGTGACCCAAGACAAATGTGTTGATCCAAATTCATTTCCAAAGTCAAAGCAGAAACCATACAAGCATCAGTAAAAGGTCCCTTTGCTACCAGACGATGTACGGAGACTAAATATGAATTTTAACTATTTTTTCATCCTTGATTGGGCAAGGTGGAGACTTATTGATAGGCATGTGTGAAAAAGCTTCTGTTGCTGCTGCTTGCTACACCTGATTTTGTAAGAGGGAACTTCAGTCCTAACAGCTGTCAGTTTGGCACCTATAATGAGCATGATATTCATTTCAAAAGGAAATCTAACAAAAAAAGAAAAAAAATGACAGGCTAAACTTCGCAACTCTACAGGCAGAACTGTTGATCTCCCAAGATAGTGTTCTCAGCCCACACACCCCTCACACTACCATGTGCTGTTGCTTCTTTTTTTAATTTTTTTTTTCTATTTTTTTCCCCCAATCTTCCTCATTACATTTTCCTGGCAGGAATTCCGCTGTGGATGCTAGCAATAGACTTGCCTTGATGCTGCTCATCAAGTCTCCTGTGACAGCTTAATATCTCATTATCAACATTAATAATAAACGTGCGTTTCTCTGAATATGCAATGTGAGAATCGAATACATATACAGGACCTCACGCTGCATTTATTTGAATGCGTAATGGCTGGTGTAAATGCAGACTCAAAATGCTGCGAGTGAAGGACACGATTGGCATGCAGGACCAGGCTCGACTGAGAGCTGTGACACAGACTCCTTGTGTGCTTGAGGGTAAGTTATCTGACCCCATGCACACCCTTTTCATTTTTCTTTAAATCCCTCTTGCACTTTCAGGAAATCATTTAAGTTTGGTGTGCTCTGTACTGCAATGTTCATATAAAGACAGTCCAACCGATACTGTCATCTTAGTCTTTATATGAACATTGGATAGTTACAACTACAAACTGATAATTATAGAAATAAAAAATCTGATATTTTCATTTCTGAGGATATGTGTTTAAGAATAGTTAATGGCTTATTTTTTCCCTTACATACTGTCTAATAATAAACTACTTTCTGAAGAATGTCAACTTTTATTTTCATTCTAACACAATTATTTTTTAATTTAAAGTTCCTATTTTTGACTGAACGCAAATGAAAATATTTTAGTATAACTTCAAGTACCAAAAGCTGACACACTATAAAAATTAGTTTCATAGATTAAATAAAAAGGTAGAACATTCTTGTTATAAAATAAAAACTGGGCACGAAAGCAAGTCTTAAAAAAAAAAAGTTTTTAATTTCTGATAATATTTTTGTTAGTATTTCAATTTCTAATAGCCAGAGTTGTAAAGGTTTTAGGGCTGCCTATAAAAAATAGTGGTCAAGAGGACCACTCCTTTAAGGGATATTGGCAACTACAGCTCATTTTGCCTTACTGTGATGGAAGATGTGCTGGTGGAAATAAATGCGTATTCATAGCAGAGGATTCTAGAATTCCTCTAACACCATTGCTGAGGAACACTCCATCCACACCAAAGGTGTAGTCCAGCCCAAGGACAGGAGGCAGTGTTAGCATAACCATGTGTACTTGGGCACGTAACCAGTAATGTGCTTACAGTTCAAGCTATATTTCAGAAGATCAAGCAAAATTAACCAAAATTGCAGTAGGTTGGGATAGCTGAAGATAATTCAATTTATTTTCTAATACAGATTGATAGCAGATACTTTCATCTTAGCAACTGTATTCTGGCCTAGTCTGTCCTGGCTGCCAAATTTTATGAAGAGAACACGAGTGCAAAAAAGATGTCTAAACTCATGGAGAATATCTAGTAAACAATAGAATTAAGACCAGAAAATGTAACTCTGACAGCTGTGTGGGTCCCTAAGGATTTCCAAAATCAACTTCTCACATGAAGCAGCTCTTGCCTAAAGGCTGAAAAATGAGACTATGGAGTCTACTGTGTAGAAAGGAGTCCCATCTAGAAAGAGAGGTCTGTGTGTGCTTAAAGTGTTATGAAACATCAAAATGGAATGGTAAACTTTCAAAACAGGGAAGGATACACACGAGGAATCTTGCTCTCCTATGGGAAAACAAAGAAGTAGAAACTCTTTTTCAAGCATAAATGCAGTCCATCACTGAAATAGAAACCCAGCAACTGCAGTTTCATTTGAAAGATGACAAAAACAATTGAAGTTTTTCAATTTACTGAGTTAAAAAGTGAGGAAGGCTGAATTTTTCTCTTCTCCCCAGCCCAGATATTATCCCCGACCCCTCCACCACCTTTTTGAATTCACTCTAAATACGAAGCTATCATTGTTCTTTGAAACTGAGTCTACAAGAGATGAAAGTTAAACAAGCACAAGTCAATCTTGTGATGAAAGGACTGAATATAAACAAAACATTGTTTTGAAGCTGTTTTTCTTACTGAAGAACAATTCTCCTCTAAACTGTAACTCAAACCTAAAACTGTTCTCAGAACAAAAAGGTCTTCAGAAACAGGCCAGAATTAAGAATATGCCACTGCTAAGAATATGCAGCCACATTAATTTGTCAGGAAGCATTTTTGAGCATGCTTGAAGGAATAGGGGATGTTCAGCCTGGAGAAAAGGAGGCTGAGGGGAGACCTTATCGCTGTCTACAACTGCCTGAAAGGAGGTTGGAGCATGGAGGGGGTTGGTCTCTTCTCCCAAGTAGCAAGTGATAGGACAAGAGGAAAAGGCCTAAAGTCGTGCAGGGCAGGTTTAGATTGGATATTAGGAAAAATTTCTTCATGGAAAGGGTTGTCAGGCATCGGAACAGGCTGCCCAGGGTAGTGGTGGAGTCACCATGCCTGAAGGTATTTAAAAGATGCATGGATTAGGTTCTTAGAGACATGGGTTAGTGCCTGAGTTCGGTTATGGTTGGACTTGATGATCTTGAGGGTCCCTTCCAACCAAAATGGTTCTGTGATTCTGTCAATATAGTCCCGCAGCTGTAATTAGGCAAATTTAAGTTCCTAAATAATATGACAACTCAAATCATGCTCCTTACATGCCCAGTTTGTGTGGATTTGTCCCATTTATGCGATACATAAAGAAGTTTTAGCTGGTAAAACTAACTTGGCACCCCAGACACAGGTACAGCCAGGGCTGAAATGCAGCTACCCAAAGCAAATACTTGATCTCCTACAGAGCAGAACCATTCTTCTCTGGCACATATCCAGCTCCCACAATGTGCCACATTCTCTCTTGCTTTAGAGAACTGGAGAGTTTCCAAAAATATTTCCTATATATTCATCTCCTTCTGCTCCTTTCTAAGATCCTTGGAAGACTGGTTTCAAACTTACTGTCAGTGGCCTCCCACCAATGTCAAAATCATGTTCATTCATGTGATGATTTGCCTGTGTCCTCACACCTGGAAAGCCTCAAACTGAAAATGAAACTGGCTGAAAGCTGTGTGCTTGATTTAGTCTTCATTTCTTACCTTAAACTTCCTTTAAATCACAGACTTTTCAGAGACTTGTTTAGAGAGCAGAACCAGGACGCAGAGCTTAAACTTGTTGAAAAAGGACTAAACTGAAAAACTACTGCAGTACAAACTTGATTAGAGTCTCTGAGTATCAGTCTATTGTAAATATTAAATAACAAAGATAATAATCATGTTTTTGCCAATTTCTGTTCTGCTTCATTCAGCCCGTGTAGAGTGTTTTGAGACGTCCATCCATCCATGAAACCCTGGAATGACTTGCTGGCTGGTGTTATTTTCAACGAATAAAAAGCCTTAGGAAGTACAATTCTTGCTGACGAAATTTGTATAAAAAATAAAACCAATGTAAAATTTTGACTTTGTTGCCCGAGGTTCACAGTTTCTCCATCTGTCTCCCTGCCTGTCCAGCTGTCTGTCTAATGGTTCCTTCTGCTCTGCTAGCAAAATCTTCTGAACCTAATAGCCAATTCCAACCTTCATTGCCAAAGGAGTCCAGTTACAAAGATATTCCAGTTCTTATACGAACAGCCATTCTTCTTGAGTCCATAGGAGAGAGAAGGTTCAGTTAGCACCACACTGAGGGAAAAGATTCAGGGCAAGCTAATAGCATTCCTTCCTCTTTGTTCTACTAACAGTTCTACTAACAGTCTTTGCTCAACTAAGCAGTCTGTGTGTAAAGTAGCCAATCTGCACAGGTATTGTTGGAAATCAACTTCAGTACCTGTTAACTCTTGTCCAGAGAGAAGTAGGTGAGTGCTGATAGGACCTGACAGAGCTTTGAAGAGGGAATGGGGATATCAAAGGTATGTTCAGGCAGAGGAACCCAATGTGTTGCATACAAGTTTACAGAGACTAAGCTGAGTGAACTGCAGCTTAATACCAAATTAAACTAAAGTTAAAATACCACAGCTTATTCCATGTCGAAGTTTTAACATGTTTGTCTTGCATCTTGATGTGCTACTTGTAGGAATAATTTTGCTGCAATTAAACAGCCAGGGAAAGATAAAATACATCCCACAATTCTGCCTTACAGAAATCAGTAGGCAGAATGCTATGAGTCTTAGGTCTGTACTACCTACTTTATCCTAACCATCTTTATGAATTAAACCAAACCTTCCTCTGGCATTGTAAGGAGGTTTGTTTTGTGTAAAAGGTGCTACTTCATATACTTGTAGCAAATCATATGAAATGCAGATAAACATGAAGAGGATTTAAAAGTCTCTTTGCGATTGATGCTGGCTGACCAATGCTTTAGAACAAGGATGGGGGAACCCGTTCCTTTCATCCCCTTCCCATATAGAAGGATGCTCTGCTCCTGTTTTCCCTTGCTCCTGTTTTCCCTGTATCTGTGGCACATCTACCCTGACGCTGACATGCCAAATATTCTGTGTCATGGGATAATATGTTATGCAGACTATAGTAAGACTTCTACCAGACAGGGCACTGGCCCTACCAGTCAACAGGGCGAGGATACCAAGCCTTGCAGTGGACAAAGACAGAAACGTAGGAAATGTGAAAAGTGTATTTTGGGCATGTTATTGGAACAGTAAAAAAAGAAAAAGATGAAAAATTAGGCTAGAGTGGAATCAAGACAGACAGGTTCCCCGGATGAATGCAAAAAATTAATATCAAGACTCATCAAAAACATTTCATTAGAAGGCAAGTGTCAGTTAATCTTAAAAGCATCATCTGAACTGTTAGAGGAAGCCATTTCTGGTTTGGATTGGCACCTCATGCAGCTGTATTTTCTTAATGATGGCTACAGAGCAAACACACTCAGCAGGTCTTTCTCTGCTGACTTGGCAGTTCTCAGATCCCCCTGGATCCATAAGTGCAGCTCTTATTCGTCAGTCCAGCACACAAATGGTTGTATGCAGCAGAGCTCATCCTTCGCAGAAAACAATAAATTCTTTTGAAATTGTGTTGCTTCAGTCTGAATGCTCGTTAGATAAGCCTGCTCTGGAGTCAAGGGACACTTAACGAGAGCCTCACGTAGGTCTGGCATATTCTTCTAGCTATACAAAGTAAATTTTAGGTTTTCTGCAAAGCCCCACATTAACTGCTGTGGAGACTGGTGTCTTCATTCTCTTCACAGAAGTCTGTTCAGACAGCAGAGTAAATTTTCTTATGGTACTTTCCTCTGCAGTGAAAAGTTTCTATCCATTTCTCCTACTTTCTGTGGCCCAGTCAGTCCATGCATTGAACTTCTTTGGCAGAAGAAACGCCTATTCTGACTTTCATTTGGTTGAAACTTGTTCATTTAAAACAAAAAAATCCAAGCTGAACTTAGACACTTTGCATGAAGAACTCAATAATCATAGAAAATAATGACTTGCGATCACTGAAGACCTCAGCATCCTAGACCTACAATGTCCTAGACAGGAAATTCTGGAAGGGACACAGATCCTAATTCATACATAACACGCCTAAGAGAAGCTAACCTAATCACAAACACCAGGTTAAGGTTTATTCCTTCTTTTGAACTGATCTACTGCTTATAGAACATGGAAATGGTTTGTTGTTTATCACCCCTTATGTGACACAGCTGTAGCTGGAATATCACAGTTACCAATCTCACCCATTCTGAGTAAGGTACTGTTAATTGATCTCTCTGGACTTTGTGAATCTACTTCAGGCATTGATTTATTCATTGCCCTCATCTACTTTATTTCAACACTGATTGTTTTCTTCCAGATAATAAAGTGGTTACAGGTTTTAAAGGCAATTGTAACCCTACATACAGAATGGTTAATATCAACAAAAAAAAACCCAGATAATTTAAACGGCAGCTCAGGAAAATAGTTTACAACATTCCTTACATATTTAGATTGACTGCATCTTGGGATGCTTAAATTTGGAACAGATGGTCAGGTGACTTGAAAATCACTCAGGGAAACCTGGAAATTAGCTCACAGCAACATGAAGGAGTAACTGCTAGATTGAAGAGTGAAAAAAGACAGGGCTGTTGATCGGGCTGGAGAGTAAATGAGACTACAATAGATGTTTGGTTCCATAGATGGAAAAGAATCATTTTTTTGGGTTATGAATATATTCACCATGATACATACTTAGGAAAAAAGAGACACATTCTGACAGGTGACGCTTAGTCGCAGGCAGTTTAAAATCAGTGCCAATATAGAAACAGGAAGTGTATCTTATAAATAAACATGACTAAATGTATGAAGACTCCAGGAATTTGAAGTGACAGTTAAAGTGGCACCTTGTGGTTCATCATATTTGATCCCACTGTGTCAATGTCACAGTGGCAGCTGGTATCACGAATCGCTGGTGGGGGAGAGGATAATAAGCTGCTCTCCTCATCCTTGCCATCTTTACTAACCAAGTTATTCATATTTATGGGGGGTGGAAACTGGGACAGTGTTTTTGAAAAGTAGAAAAAAGTACAAAAAAGAAGAGATGTCTAGGTTCACTATGTTCAGATCACGCCCTCATGTAAAAAAAGTTGATGTTTCAGCAACAGGTAGGGAGGAAAACAATATATTTGTCCCTCCATCGGAATGGCATTCTTCTCTCAAGTTCTGATCTGTGATCTCCTACCCAACCCTGCCCTAAAGCCATCCTGGCTTGTGTTGTACATACAATTTAATTGACCCGTGTAGCTGACTACCTTGCATAACAAAGAATGTGGCTCCAAACTCATTCAGACAGAGTCAAATCTCCCTTTAGCTAGATAACTGCCCCAGTTACTGAGTTATTGGGTGAGGGAAGTGAGCAGCAATGCCTTCTCCATCTCCCATTAGGGGTCTGAGTCTTCCCAGGCAATGTGTGGTGCCCCTAATATACTTTTTCCTGGATGCTGAATGTCCCTGTGGCTGGCGAGACTCCTGAAATTCAGGTGCTGCAACACTTTGCATCAAAAGACTTGACCCTCCTGCCCCCTTCACAGTCCTACACTTAGAGCTGAAATTCAGAATTCGGTAGCTCTGGGATTTCATACAAGGAGTTGAGGTACAAGAGTTTTATGCAGTGCATTTCAGCTGGAGAAAGTAGTTGGCAGGTGTAGCACTACTAACAAGGAACTACCCACTGATACTGATGACCCTTTTCAGCCTTCCAGCCAACTCTGTTAGAAGAGTCAGAATTGCTTTCTTTTCTGCTAGACTGTTTTCCTCAAGGAGAGCCCCATGTCTTGTTCCCTCTGTACAACAGACCATCCTTTTCTCCTCACCCCACAGTGAAATGCGGGAATGTTGAGAACACAGCTCAATGTTCATCATTAGCTCGTCAAAGCCTTAGGTGGTGCACGACTTTCAGGAGACAAGGAATACTGACCACCCAGCATACTACGGAGCTTTCTAAAAACTTTCCATGAATCAACAACAGCCACACAAAGTGGACAGAGGTTGAAGAGACATTGCTTTCCAGCAACAACTGGACAGCAGCACTTTAACTGTAGGTTATCTCCAGCACTTTGCAAAAACATCAGCACAGAGCATAAGTCTGGGTCTGGGTGAAAGACACTTCTCTCCTTAAAGATGATACCTATAACATTGGCACCTTGACACCCTCAGCAGCTACAAATGTCTAATGTCTTTTCTTGTTAGTACAGTATTTATATTAAAAGTTGGACTCAAACTGTTGGAAATGTGTAAGTTAACTTTTCATCCTCTCCAAAGCGTATTCATTTCATTGTAATATATACATGGCATTTGCACACTCATCAGTATTTGAAATCCAGTGTTTAAAATGTCCTATATATGCACATATATTTATAAGTTCATAAAAATATACCCTTTCCACAATTTTTTCCACAATGAAATAGCCCGTGAGCAAATTAGATTTCCTTTTACTGTTTACTCAGCACAGTGAAAGAATATATTGACTGCTAAGATTCTATGACTTTTTCCTCTACACCTTAAGAAAATGGACTCTTATTAATTTCAAGTATTTCCCTTGTTGTCCCATAAATTTTCTCTGGAGCTCTGACCCCTTTACAAGTAGAAAGAATTAAGATACCTACTTATTTACAGTCATTTCCAAAATAACTGTACATCCACATGCTCCTCAGAAGAGTTTTCTGTACTGTGGGTGTTTCAATCACAAAACTGTGTGGCTGGCATGTCAAACCAAATCCATTTCAAGAACTGAATCTGGATGACTGGAACCATTATGATGGCCTTACTTTAGTCACATGAGTTGTGCCACTGGCTTCATCAAAACTACGTATGGAAAAGGACTCCATAGCACATCGTTTATTCCCATTTAATTTTTTTCATTTATCTGCTGCTGGCATGTGAAAAATCCCACACAATCTGTCACTTTGTTAATGAGTGAATGGTGTAGGCCTGGAAGCAGCCTGGTTCTTCCCTGCACTGTGAAATCTCAGATTTTGACTTGGGTCTTTGGACATTGAGATTGATCATATGCAGCTCACAAACGGGAAGATACAAACCCATACCTTTAATCCAGCATAGTAAACAGTAAAGAAACACCTTTTTTTTAGTGACTTTATTCTTGATTGTATTCTGCCACTAATCCAAAGTTGTGTTCGGGTAAAAAGCTCATTCTGGAAATTTCTGGTTTCCCAGCAATTAAGTGAGAAAATAATAATTATTGTTACAGTTAACAATTACTGTTAATGATTATCATAATGCTCTATCAGAGAAAATTATTCCAATTTAGGCAGAAGCATGGAATTGTCAACAAGGCAAATTTTTGGAAACGAAGCGGGTTTTAGAAAAAATTATATTTGCCTGTGATCCAATGAAATGGAAGGAGTGTATACACCAAACCAGTGATTAGGCTATAAAAAGACTCAACAATAACTAATTCATATATAATAACATGCATTTATTTATAAGGTTACAAAGCCTGAAAATTTCTTGATGTTACAGACTAGATATTTGAGAATGAACATAAGGCTGTCTGGATCACAGAGTCCTTATAGTAACTTATGATTAAATCATGCTACAGATAGCAAATAAAGCTTTTATTACTAGAAAACTATTTCATCTAGCATATAAAATTGCTGGAACAGTCTTAATTACAAATTTCACTCGGTTCTTTGGTACTATCATGCAAATGTTTCTTTAGAAGAACAAGCATTGCCAAACTAAATTAGGAAAAAAAGTAATGGTTTTATGAGCTTTTGAAAGTGGTGAAAACAGTTCTCAGAAATGTATTCTAGGTGTAAGCCGGGGAAAAGAAGTGAAAGATCACAGAATCAGATGTGTCAGATACTCGTCACTTGCTTTATTTAAAATAAAGTTCAAGAAATCCAACTCTGAGCTTTTCAAGGAGTTGGTCAAGAGGATCCCCTGGGAAACTGCCCTCAGAGACAAGGGAGCAGAACAGAGCTGGCAGACATTTAAGGACACGTGCCATCAAGCACAAGAGCTCTTGATCCTCAGGTATAAGAAATCGGGTAAGGAGGGCAAGAGGCCGGCACAGCTGAGTTGAGACCTGCTGGTCAAACTAAAGGGCAAGAAGGAAATGCACAGGTGGTGGAAGCAGGGATGGGTATCCTGGGGAGAGCCACAGGGCACTGCCTGGTTGTGCAGAGATGGGGTCAGGAAGGCCAAGGTGCAGCTGGAGCTGAGCTTGGCAAAGGGCATGAAGAATAACAAGACAGGCTTATACAGGCCTGTCAACCAGAAAGGGAAGGTCAGAGGAAGCCTGCTCCACACAATGAGCAAGACTGATGAACTGATAACAACAGACAAAGAGAAGGCTGAGGTACTCAATAACTTCTTTGCCTCACTCTTCACACGCAAGCTCTCTTCACAGTATCACAGTATGATAGGGATTGGAAGGGACCTCAAAAGCTCATCCAGTCCAATCCCCCCGCCAGAGCAGGAACACCCAGATGAGGTTACACAGGAAGGTGTCCAGGCGGGTTTGAATGGCTGCAGAGAAGGAGACTCCACAACCTCCCTGGGCAGCCTGGTCCAGGCTCTGTTACCCTCACTGAGAAGAAGTTTATTCTCAAATTTAAATGGAACCTCTTGTGTTCCAGTTTGTACCCATTGCCCCTGTCCTATCATTGTTTGCCACCGAGAAGAGCCTGGCTCCATCCTCGTGACACTCCCCCTTTATATATCTATAAACACTAATAAGGTCACCCCTTAGTCTCCTCTTTGCCAAACTAAAGAGACCCAGCTCCCTCAGTCTTTCCTCATAAGGGAGATGCCCCACTCCCTTAATCTTCCCACACGTCTCGAGTGGAAAATTAACTGCAAGACAGGGACTAGGGGAGCAAAGTGCCTCCCACTGTTAAAGAAGATCAGGCTGGTGACTGCTCGAGGAACCTGAGCATACATAAATCTGTGCATCCCAGAGCCCTGAGAGCATTGCCTGATGTAGTTGCCAAGCCACCCTCCATGATATTTGAGAACTCATGGCAGTCAGGTGAAGTCCCCAGTGACTGAGAAAAAGGTAACATTGCACCCATTTTTAAATAGGGTAGAAAGGAGGACCCCAGGAACTACCGACCTGTCAGCCTCACCTCTGTGCCTGGGAAGATGACAGAACAGATCCTTCTAGAAGCTCTGCTAAGGCACACGGAGGTCAGGGAGGGTGATTTGAAACAGCTGAGAGAGTTGGGGTGGTTCAGCCTGGAGAAGAGAAGGTTCCGGGGAGACCTTATTGAAACCTTTCAATACCCAAAGGGGGCCTACAAGACAGATGGGGACAAACTTTTCAGTAAGGCCTGTAGTGATAGGACAAGGGGTAATGGTTCTAAAGAAAAAGAGGGGAGATTTATTTTAGATATAAGGAAGAAACTTTTTACAATGAAGGTGGTGAAATACTGACACAGGTTGTCCAGAAAGGCAGTGAATGCCCCATCCCTGGAAACATTCAAGGCCTGATTGAGTTGAAGATGTCTCTGCCCATTGCAGGGGGGTTGGACTACATAGGTCCCTTTCCAACCCAAACTATTCTATTATTCCACGGTCTTGTGGTTGAAAACTAATCTGGGCTGCAACAGACACCTTCTCTAAATGATCTATGAGTTTTGGGGTAAAACACAAAAGGTCACCCTGCCACAGTACAAATGCTACCCTCCTTTAAGGCAAAGGTATGAGATGCTTTCTTGCTTTGGTTAAATGCAAGTTTTAACCAGATTTAGAGAGGATCAGAATGGGACAAAATATGTATGCTAAAGCACCTATAAGTTTTCACGGCAAAGAGGAATTTAAGCAAGTTTCAGCTTCTCTGTTACATAACTGAAGTTACTCTCTTATATAGGATTAACCTGTTCTCAATTACTGAGAACTGAAATTGAAAAAAATAACCCCTTGTGATGTCCTTTAACGTTTTTGGGAAGAAATAAGAAGTGTAACTCAGGTATTTCCCACAAGGTCCCGATATACTGGAGCAACTTTATAAAGGAGGAAGATGCCCATTCCATTATCCCGCGATTTGTTGCAGTTGCCATCTAGTGTTTCACAGAGGGCTGCAAAAACAATGCTGATTTCTGTCCAGTTTTATTATCTCCCTTTTAATCCAGTTCCATCACACTTTTATTTTCTCAGATCTGTAGATATGATCTTTCTTTCCACATCTTTTTTGACAACAACTTCCCCGAGATTCCCAATGAATAAAAATAAGCCCAGCTGACATCAAGCCATAATTTGCATCAGCTAGTTTTCTCAGATTCTGGAGACTTTGCTTGTGATGTGTTCTAACACGTAAGGAGATGAAAGCACCTCATGGTCAGCACAAGGAAGAAGGGCATGAGTGAGAGAGGTGTAACCAGACTCATCTTTGGCATGTGTGACGCTATAACAGAAGAGCAAAACTCTGCCCCTCGCACAACTCTCTTGTATAACCCGCGGCCTGGGTGGCCAGTAGAGCAACACACAACTGTTTGCACGGCTGACCCGCGTCCTCACACCTGCTGCTGCTGACAAGGTCTCTGCCTTTTCAGACTCAGCTGTTTGTAGCTGCAGGATGCAGGTTTGGGTATTTCATACAAGCTGTGCTTGTCATCCTGAGAGGCATCCTGAGAAGTTTCCCTGCACAATATATTGCAGCTGACAGGCTGGTCACGGATGTGCTGCCACTTCTGCTGCTCAGGAGCTCCTTGAAAAATTGCTTCCATCCTCTGTNCCTGAGCTGGAAGGGACCCACAAGGATCACGGAGTCCAACTCCTGTCCCTGCACAGGACAACCCCACAGGTCACACCGTGTGTCTGAGGGCTTTGTCCAGTCTCTTCTTGAACACTGTCAGGTTGGGGCCGTGACACCTCCCTGGGGAGCCTGTTCCAGTGTCCAGCACCTCTGGGTGAAGAACCTTTTCCTCCTGCCCAACCTGAACCTCCGTTGGCACATTCCTTGTCTTCTTTTACCTGCGTGTAGGGCCCTGCATCCTGGCATGGTGGTAACTTGAAAGCGCAACTCCATTCCCTCATTGCATTTCAGAGAAATGGGTCGCATCGTCTCCAAATTAGAAGCATGCAGACAATTACCTTTAACTACATCCCACCAATAGCAGTTCTGCTACCTTCATCTTGGAAGTGCAGGTACTATTGCTGGCATAGCCATGATGCAGTCAGGTACCCAATATCATATCATCTTCCATTCTCTGTCTCCTAGCTCTCAGTTAGTCCTACTTATGTGTTTTATTGCATCGGTAAGTAAAACTCACCGAAAAATCATTGCAAGAAAATTACTGGCTTACTTTCAATAACATAGGGAAAGACTGGCTTGTTCTTATTTGGTTTTGGGTTGTCTTCTTTTAGCCTGTTATTCATCATATAACTCTAGATCTGTTAAATATTTTCAATCACACCTGCTTTAGCATTTAAGGAGCGTTTTTGACTGCTCCTTTGCCTTGGTAAGACCTAGGGCCAGGACTCCCAAGTAAATTGTCTCATCTAATTCACCAAAATTAGAGCTCCAGAGACAGAAACGTCCCTCAAGAAGGATAGAGAATGTGTCCAGTTGTGATCCAAGCAGTAGGTCTGGTCAAAAAAGAATGAGTGAAGACGTAAAGAACATCTTCATTTTCCATAAAGCACTACAGATCCAAACTAATACCAGTTTCTGGTGTTTTCAGAAACATTGCTTTGGCTTTTTTTTTTCCTTTTTTTTTTTAATCTGGTATTTTTCAGATTAGCAACATGTACAACAATTTGATTCTTTGATTTACTTCGTACTGGAGCTGGTGACAAAAAGGCAGCAATACAGCAGTGTGGTAATGGATCTCCTCAATCAATGAACAGTATGGCTTTAAGAAACAGACGAGGATTCCAACTGCCAATTTCATTTTTATTTTTCATTTCTATACCATCCTGATTCAGAGAACTGCCATAGACTATAGCCTTTATTATGATATTTTGAATAGCAAAATGGACTTCAGGGGCAATTTGCAGGAGCAAAAGTGAGTCAAAAGAAAGTAGCATCTACGGAATTTTCCGAGGTAAGGTAGAAAAGCGCATCATTAAGTGACTTCACAGTAGTGAGCAAAGTTAAAAGAATACCCCTCCTTGAGATTTCTTTCTTTGTCAAAGTAATTAATACATTATTTGCCTCAAAAAAGGATTAGACAACCTTGTCTCTCACTCAGAGCAACTTTGCTAATAGTTATCTTGCCTTGGAAAAAGCTATCACTTTATATTTCTCTGGTGCTTTTCACCACAAAAGTACATAGTTGGCAATCCTTATAGCAACCAATAGCAAAGCAAAATCGTTACGCACCTTTGAAGGGTAAATGCTTTGGCTGGGACATAGCAGTTAATTAATATTTTTCTTGTTCACAGTACTGCAGTGTCCCGACCAAGGTCAGGGCTGCGTTGTGCTAGGAACTACACAGATTCATGGAAGGAGAAAGTTGCTGCTCAAAGCTCGGCAGAAAGGATTGATAAAAGTTAGAGCGAAAAGTGAGAACACATTCAAAACAAATGCAAAAACCAGTACTCATCATGTGCGAGTTTTAACCTGGGGTTTTGTCCAGCTTGCTGAGCTGCCTTCTAGCACAAAAAATGCCATGTAACACAAAATTCAGTGTTTTGAGGTTATCCCCTAAAGAGAGGTACAACAGCAACTTAATTATCCTCCTGAAACATCGTTGGATAGTTGTAACCAGAAATCAGCTGTAGTTCACAAGTGAACTAAGTGAACGTTCTGGCCTTTGCTAAGCTGAATGCAGCATTTTTTATTCACAGCAAAACAATCGAAGTTGCGTGTGTAAGAATTACATAGTTTCTTCAGATTGAACACTCCTGTGTTGAAACCGTGGCCTGAATCAAAATGAGTTTTGCAAGCAATATTGAAATGGAGATTCTTATATAATGTATATCTCTGGGAATCTGGGTATACATGGGTAATGAATGTAATACAATTTTAATGAGAATTTCATTTTATGACTCAGGATACAAGAAGACATAACTTCTCCTGATATAATTATCTTTGATTAATCTGTGGGAGTTATTAATTTCAGACAAAAGTTTTGCTTTTTCAAATGTCCACACAAATGAAATTACTCTTATTAGTTTGAAGGTAGATGATGACACTGATATAATAGACACCGAAACAGAGATATATTGGACAGCTTACTAGAAATTGAAATTGCAGCAAATGAATATTGCACATTGACCCATGAGCACAGTGGCCACTGTTTCAAGAAGAATTCTTTTATCTCCCATCTTTTAACGCTCAACATACATGCAACAAAATCTGCTTTAATCTATTACCAAGCACCTCTTTGGAACACAAAGCAGGAATGAGAAGGAAAAACTATTAAAGGAACAAAAGTATTCTGCTCAGATGTATTATCATTAGAATTTATATTCTGTATTCTAATAGTGGCCGAGGGGTTGAAAGAAAATTGAGCTCCATTATATGGGGAGTTGTTCAGACTCTAAAGAAAATAAAGTCTGAGCTCAGAAGAATTAAAAAATCTTATTTCCAGCAAATCAAACAAGTTAATATAAGCAACAGAAGCAGGGAATTCAAAGATGCCTGATGAGGGAGAGGGTATTAAGGAAGGTGATGGATTGTGCAACTGTTTGAAGTCTTTGGTTGCAGTCTGCTCTGTTTTACATGTTCTGTTCTGACGAAAAGGGGTGCAGGAAGGAAAGCTGCTTGCCTGCCTGATCTGACAGATGCTGCTTGCACGATGTGGTACACTCTGGATTCTGGGGAACTGGTGCTTTTCCTGAGAGCAACCTGTGTGAAGCAGCTGGAGTGCAGAGCAGGAGCAGGGTAGCAGCAAATGTGTTGCACAGAGACTGCTAAAACTTCTACAGAACAAGTAAAAAGAGATTTTTCAGTGGGCAGAATGCATCCTACTCATATAGTGTTTGACACAGCCCAGAAAGGTGCTGAAAATCACTGCACTGAGCCCAACCTTGTAAGAAAGAACCAGGCTTCAAAAGACCTTTTGAAGAAAGTGGGAATCTGATTGCAAACCCTTTTATTTCTGTTATATTTTACCCAACAGATCTTTGTTTTGAACGCTCATTTTAAAATTCCACTTCAAAAGCTACTTCTTTCTTGTGTTTTCACCTGTGATGATGGAGAGACTGTTTGGCATTTGCGGTGTGCTTTCTGTTCATCTCAGAGCTCTGACTTACTTCAGGTCCCACCATACCCACACACACACCTAAATCAGCTATAAAGAAAAAGTTAGGGGTGACAAATAACAAGACACAGAATTACAGAATGTTGGTACCATGCGCCCACTCAATGCATGGAAAAATCCAATTAATTTGATATATTTCATATGTAGAGGAGCAAAGTATCTGGTTAGAGGATGGAAGCCCAAATGAACATGTTACTAAATGAATTTGTCTCTGAAAAAAGCTAAATTCTGAAGTCCTCACTTGCACTAAATTTTAACAAGTTTACTTATAAAGGCTTGGGAGAAAATCAAATATTATTTTATTAGATTTAGCAGTGGATGAATATTTCTCACTCTGTCACAATAAGATTATTCAGTCGCAAAGAGCTACTAAAATAAAATATTATGAAAGATAAATGCTTATACCTGAATAGCAAATACTTTCCCTATATATTCTTACTTTGGGGCACAAACATCACAAATGTGTCTTCTCTTTTAAGCATTATTTTTCCTCCAACATTTTTGCCATTATCTTCCCATATTCATCACTGCTAGCAAAATCCATCTCTAGCTGTGTATGTATTCCTGGATGTCCTCATTGTAGTATATTAAGTGAAGACAATGTATGAGAGTCAGGGACTTGCTTTTTTCTGTATTTCATACTGGAACCCTTCTTTTGGGAATTAATACCTAAACCACCAAGATACATTTTTTGTTAATTTCTCCTTGCAGTTGTATGTTACTTATTTTTAAGCTACCTAACTTTCAAGTACTTATGTAGGTGTCTGTAAGTCAACTAACTTATAAGTGAATTTATCCTTGCAGTTACTGGGAAGGGAGCCAAATCATATTTTTACTGTGTTGATGAGTGCTACGACTTGACCATTTCACATCAAAGATGATCTTCAGAAGAAGTCATCTCATTTTGAGCGCAAGAGTACCCAGAGACTGGCATACAGTAGGGACAGAGTAACAACTGCACTGGAGCTCCACTGACCTTGGTCTAATTCACAGATGCTTTCCCAGACTTCTTGTATGGTGTTTTGGGCTATTATTTAATGAGCGTGAGCCTCAGTTCCCCTCTACAAAGTGGGAAATACTCCACAACTTCTACACCAGTCCCTAAATATAGGTATCTACTTTAGTGGAGTTCTTCCCATGACCCTAAATGTTGTCATAGTACAAATAATTAACACAAATAAAAGCCAAATAAAAGCAGGGATTATCAGTTAGATTTCTTCCATTATGAGCTTCTTATAGGCATCTACAATAAAAGATGAAAATAACCATTCTACTTGCAAAATTGCAAAGATCTTTCCCTTCTACCATTTCCCTAATAACATCTCACTGGCACTCTCCCTCCTAACTTTTAATTATGGGTCTTGTTAAGTTCATAAGCATTAAACAAATACAATTTCCTTACTTAGGCAATCCTATTACAAGTGATTCACATGTACCTCACAACTTTATGATAAAAGCAATTGTGCGTTTTCCTTGTCAGCCTAGAAATAAGTATTGTATAGAACCATCCTACTCTGTTTTCCAAATTACAGTGCAATAATTGGCTCGTAGTTCCTAGTCACGACTGAGTTTCTGTATCTCCTACATTGTTTTCTTCTCCCTTTCGTTTCCATATCTACATCTTCATTTTAAGTTAAGAGCTAAAGAATTATTCAGCAGCACAAACGAGCAGTTTCTCTTCCCTGTATAACTTTCTCTGACATTTTAACACACTACTGAAGACGCTGGAAAGTGTTTGCATTAAAGACTGTATGTACAGAAAGCCAAATCTTAAATCTACTTTGCAGAATTTGTGTCTGCTCTTCCACTTCAGAAGACAACAGAATGGTGACATCTGATTCCTGAAAATAGATGGAGAAAATCTGACGAGTGGACTTAGCTGCAAACCATGTAGATACTAGGATGCTGAAAATCCTAAGAAAATATACTGACTTTAAGATATAGCACAGCTAAGGGTGGCCCAAAGGCTAACTAAAGATGATCCCCCATTACAAAAAAGCACTGCTCTGTATAAGCAATCTTAATGAGCAACGAAATTAGACAGTGAAGCTCAAAAGAAAATTATGATATATATGCAAATATGTCATTACTCAAGAGGTATGGAACATTCAACATAGAAACAAATCTGAAAGTAAGAGAGTAATAATTTAAGTTTTCCCTTCAAATTAAAACTTTCTCACATACCGATTTTTTTAAGAGATCCTGAAATGCATAATTGGCACCACGCCACCAAATGTGTAATGCCACTTGTGATAAAAGGTATATAATTTTGTGTCCCACAGTGTCTCTCTGCATCATAAAATTAGCCAAGGATTATGTATTTCAAAGCAAAGGACTCAGCTCCAGCTTATCGAAGCCATCTGCTGAGGGAATCAGACAGAAACCGCCACAATCACCAAACCAGACACCGCCAGCTTTACCTAAAAGGAAACACAACATGTCACACTAGTCTGACATTCCCTGTTGTCAAAAATATGACTTGCATACTGATCCAGCAAGCATCTGAGCAGCTTTAAGCACAGAGATGGTTTAGGCTGATTTTGTCGACTGGATGGAAATATAAGAAATGGCAAAGGGTCTAGGATCAAAGTGTTCCAGCTCCAGATTGTGGAGCTACTATTCTCGGCAAAGCCCATTCATTTTGCATGTCCTCCTTCAGACAAAGGTCTCAAAGATGGGAAACTAAAATAAGTGACAAATTCATCACCTTAAAAAAAAATGCTCTTGTGTCAAGGCTCAGTCGCCAAAAAGGAACTAAAATAGGAGTTAGAAACCTATTTTCAG